>WOXC01008554.1:0-245228 GCA_011680675.1 Gymnobelideus leadbeateri
AAATCCAATTCGAACACAAGTCAAGACCTCACCCCATGATGTCATTGGTCCTCTTTGAAAACAAACGACAAACAAGAACAACAGATACAGATATAGAGATATACGGATCTTTCCAGAAGTATATGTATGTGTGTGTATACATATACATATGTGTATACACATATGTAGATATATGTGTATATACATATGTAGATATATGTATATACACAAATGTGTATATATGCATGTATATGTGTATACAGACACATATATATCTCTCTATATATTCCTATATATTTTTGTACACATATGTGAAAATGTAGTCTACTTTTCTTGCTAGAGGGCATGGGAGGTATCTATCAACATCAAACTAGTCAACAAAGGTTTTAATTGGTTGTGATCATATTTCTGGCCAGTTGACATTTTCTAAAAGAAGCAACATGAGGATTCAGAGGACTTGGGCTTGAATCCTAATTCTCCTTACTACTTGTGTGTCCTTGGTAATCGATGTAATTTATTTTGGCCTTAGTTTTAATCATCTATATAATGAAGGAGATTTGGCTAGATGATTTCTTAGCTACCTTATAATTCTAAATTCTAAGATTCTATGACAACTCAACCAGTTAGCAATTCGAGATGCAGGAGAATGCCTGATATGTCTTACACATGGTACAGTGGAAGAAATCCCAAATTCAACAACAAAAACCCAACAACAACAAAAAAACCCAAAAGCAACAAAACCCAACAAAAACAAAAAAACTGCCTTTAGAGCGGAAGGACCTGGGTTTCTATCCAAGTTAAATTACTAACTACCTATGTGGCCTTGGATAAGATGCTAAAGCTCTCTGACCTAAAGACCTATAGGTCTTTAGTTTCTTCATCTGTAAAATGAGGGTGTTGGACTGGTTGTCTCAGAAATTCCTTCTAAATCCTAATCTATGGTCCTATGATTCTTCTTCCTTCTCCTCCTCCTTTCCTTTGATTTAAAAAAAAAGAAAAAGAAAGAAAAAGGTTCTGGCCAAGTCTGAGGTTGAAAAACCTGTATTGCTGCTCAGGACATCAACAGACATGCCCAAATGCTCCGATTGCTATGAGGTATCTTCCATGGATACCACTGTTTAAGTGCCTGAAGGTGGGGTTTGGCTTGGAAGTCCTCAAACTGAGCTTTGGGTGTCCTCAGACTGGATGGTATCCCAATAATGCAAGATAATCATAAGCCGACTTCAGCTTTCTTTGTGTTTTATACACTGAAAACAATTCACCCTCCAATTAAACTGCTGTCCCTATTGAAATTAACCAAGGCTTTTCCAGCCATTTAACAGTTCAGAAGTCAAAGGAATGGACATGACCATTCACTTTAATGAATTTTAGGTCATGTATATGTAGCAGTGTTTTCTAGTCTTTTTCATTCTAAGCCATACTTCTAGTTGTCTAAATTTCCATAATAAACCATATACTCCCAAGATGGCAGACGGGAATAAGCCTCTAGAATGACATATGGCTTTTGAGAGATGATAAGCGCATATATTTAGACATCCTGGAGATTATTTGGTCCAACTCCTTCATTTTATAGGTGAGGAAACAGACACAGAAGTGAAGAGATTTGTCTGATGCCAGATGGCTGGCAAATAACAAGGTCTGATTCAAACTCAGGGCTAGTGAAGCAGCTGGGTGGGGCAGTGGATAAAGCACTGAGCCTCAGGTTAAGAAGACCTGAACTCAAATTTTACCTCAAATGTTTACTAGCTGTGTAAACCTGACCTAGTCACTTAACTGCTATCTGCCTCACTTTCTTCAATTTAAAAATGGACATAATAATAATACCTACTACGTTACGGGTTCAAATGGGTTAGCATTTGTAAAGCACTTAGCCCAATACCTGGCATACAGCAGGTACTTAATAATACTTGTTCCCAACCCTTCCTCCTTCTCTAACCACTATACCACTCTACCTCCTAAGGTATACCTACTAGTATATGGAAAATATTCTGAAAGGCCTTTAATTAAGTTAATAGAGAGATAAAAATATTGAAGTAATTTTAAAAAATTAAAAAGTAGATGGAGTTTTAGACTTAGAATCAAGAAAACCTGGGTTAAAATCCTGCCTCTGACACTTGACTGAGTAACCCTGAGCCAGTCACCTAATTTCTTGGTGCCTTAGGTGATTAGCTATGATTAATCTGCTAAATTACAAAGGGGATGCAGTCTGTGAGGTGCACTGGGTTTCCCAAGCTGATGGATCCTTCCTGTAGTCTGCCAACCTCTCAGAGTTTGTTCTAAGGGAATCGAAATTAGGTTGTGTCCATGTTTTTAATTTCTCTCAAGCTGGCAACATGCATGCATTGCATGGGAGTTGCAGTCCAGAATGGACCCCTCCCCCGCAAGGGAGTCAGTCCAGCACTGGCTTGATTTGGGGGTTGGTGGTACAGAGTTTATGTGTCCTTGGAAAAGTGAGTGTTCCCAAGGGGTGCCAATCAACTCTGACTGGTTAACACACTGGGAAGTGGGCTATATTAACATGAGGGTCTTGCGATATGACTTAGGTCACTTAATCATGGTCAAAGAAACATCAATTTCCCTATCACCTGTCTTGACAATAGGGAGGAATCAACATTTTCCCAGACCTGTCTGGGCAACATGATGAGCAGGAATAAACCCATTAGATTAGATCTCAATGTCCTTCTGAAGAAGAAACTGAACTTTGGAAGAAAGGGGGATGGAGGAAGCTCTGAGTCTCCAAGATAATAGTTACTAAGAAAAATCATTTTTCACAAGCGTTATAATTTTTTTTAAAGATGAAAATAGATAGGTTAAAGATTGGAACATGGACTATGGCCAATAGCTGGAATTCTTGCCTTCAGTCTCTCCCTTCCTCAATCCATGTTTTTTTTTTTTTGTCTTTTTGGAGGAGGAAAGGCAGGGCAATTGGGGTTAAGTGATTTGTCCAAGGTCACACAGCTAGTAGGTGTTAAGTGTCTGAGGTCCAATTTGAACTCAGGTCCTCCTGACTCCAGGGCTGGTGCCCTATTCACTACACCACCTAGCTGTCACCTAGCTGCCCCTCTTCAATCCATTCTTACATAGCTGGCAAACTGATATTTATTAAAGTGCATATCTGAGGGACAACATGGAAGGACAGTTAGGTGACCTGTTTGAGAGTTAGGAAGATTCTTAAATATATGGGCTGTGTGACCTCGGTTAAGTCACTGTACCTCAGTCAAGTTTCAGACTAAAATTACAGAACTTAGTACCTTATATTAGTAGTTCTTCAGTAGGACTTCCCTACAACAAAGAAATCACAAATTAGGGGTATGAAAAAGCATAGATCTGACCAAGTTACTCTTTTCCCTGTGGCTCCTAATTGCCTCTAGGAAAAACAACATTCAAAGTCTCTCACAAACTGACTCTAACACACCTGTTACCACAACTGACCCACCTCCTTGTGCACCACATGCATCCTGTTTCTCACTTCCATACCTTTGCACAAGCTATACCCGATCCCTAGAATGCCCTTCCAACTAGCTTCCTTTAAGATTCAACTCAAGTGTAACCTCCTACAAATGTTTTCATTTTCCTTTTGTTATTGGTCCCTCTGCCTTTGAAATTACTTTGAATTTTCTTTGTATGCATTTTACTCAGGAGAGATGTCCCTAAAGAATCATTCTTATTACAAGGCCAAGGTTGGCTGAAAGATGATCCCATTGGAACCTGTTCTTTATTTTTTTTAATTTTTAATTTTTTTGCTTTTTGTAGGGGGAAAGGTAGGGCAATGGGGTTTAAGTGACTTGCCCAAGGTCACACGGATAGTTTTGTGTTAAATGTCTGAGGCTAGATTTGAACTCATATCCTCCTGATTCCTGGGTGGGTACTCTTCTTGATAGTGGCCTCTCAGGTGTCTAGGAGCTAAGAACACTGATCTTATCTTTAAACCAATAAACCTGAATTCAAAGGATTCATCAGGTTAAGGAGATCAATCAAGTAACAGAAAGGAATCATCTCTTTCTTGCTAACCAACACATTCTCTTTTCCCATTTATGTAAAGAAATTCCAAGTAGTCCCTGAATTGCATATGTTCAAGAGATATACTCAATCTGCAACTTGGAAACAGGGACTTTTAAGAAATTTTGAAAGTGGAGATCTTAATCCTCAGCAATTGTGTTAAGTTTATTTGGAAGCCTATGTGTTTAAATACCCCTTATAACCTTTAAGTTGCTAGTCATGATGGCAACAACTGATCCCATCAGGTGTCAAACCCCAATTTTGAAACAGAGTCTGTTCTAAGAAAGAGAAATGAAATTAGGGTTTATGTGTCCATGCTTTAATTTCTCTCAAGCTGGCTTGACATAAATTGAATGATAGTTACAGTCTAGAACTGGTTCAATTTGGGATTTGAGAGTACAGGTTTATATGTTCTTCAAAAAGAAGGCATTCCCAAGGGGTGCCAATCAACTCTGATTGGTCAGCATAATGGGAGGTGGGCTATATTAAAATGAGGTCTTGAGTATGAGACTTAGGTCACTTCATCTTGGTACAATACCTTTTCCACAGGGACTGATATCACCTGCCATCATTCTATCTTCAGAGGAAATACTTCTATTAGACCACCCCTAATCTTGGGCTAAGCTGAAGAACCTAACTCCACCCAAGTCTGAGTAGGATAAAAGCAATTCAGGTTTAGGTCTGGTTTGACTAGGACAAGAAGATTCAATACAACTCATCATCAGCAATGTCTTTCTAAAGGAGAGACTGGACTTGTAAGGGAGAGAGGGCTGGTGGGGTGGGGATGTGGACTGAACTCTGAGTCTCCAAGACAGTGATCACTAAGATTTAAAATCATTTTTTCACACAGGTCGCCCAAGAGTTATGATGCACAGGTTGGAAAAACACTGGCATAAGGTTTGAAAAAAAAAAAACAAAACCTTACATGATAACTTAATTATAGCAAGTTGTATATAATAGATTTGCAGTTTCCTATGTAATTTTTTTATAATGTTATAGAAATGCTCGTTTTATTCCATAAATTAAAAAGAAAATAAAAAAAGAAAACATTGACAATAAGGTTTGACTCAATTTAATTCAACAAATATTCATTAAAAATCTACTATATGTAAGGCACTGTGGGTGCAAAGACAAAGCTGAAAAGGGCCCTACCTTCAAAGAGCTTCTACTGGGGTATATGACACATGTACACAGATAAGCAGAAACCAGAGAACTGACAACTGGGACAATTAGGAAAGGCTTTCTATAGATAGCAGAACTTGAGCCGAGTCTTAAAGAAAAAGGATTCCAAGAGGCCAAGATGAGGAAGAAGAATGGTCCATAAACTGGGTAACAGTTTATGCAATACAAAGATGCAATGCAAATTCTAGGGATAGAATGTATAAGTTAGAGAATGACTAACTAGTTAGACAATTGGCCTGGATCATATCATAGGTGAAGGGCAACAACATGAAATAAAACTGAAAGGGCAGGTGGGAAACAGATTGTGGGATGCTCTAAAGACTATACTGGGGAGTTTGTATTTTATTCCCTAAGGCAAGAGGGAAAATTTCTGAGTGTAAGGTCCCAGAACCAGGTTGGGAAGTATTCATTTGGTGACTGTGTAAATAATGGATTGGAGACGGGAAAGAATGAAAATGGGCTAGCCATGTGACCCAGGGCAAGTCACTTAACCTATTTGTCTCAGTTTCCTTATTGTTTGTTGTCTGTCCTCTTTGAGAACTAAAGATGAACAACAATAACAACACACAACAATCTGTCTCAGTTTCTCTAAAATCTACAAAATGGGAATAATAATAGCACCAACCTCCCAGGGTTGTTGTGAGGAATGAGAAAATATTTGAAAAGCTTAAAGCCAGTAATAATTATTATAATCCAGGCAGAAGTGATGAGGGACCAAATTAGGGTAGGTACTGTGTAAATGGAGAAGTTGGGCAGCCTGGTAGTACCATGAATAGAGAGCTGCACTTAGAGTCAAGAAGACCTGAATTCAAATCCTGCCTTAGCCTCTTACTGTGTAACTCTAGGCAAGTCCCTTGCCTTCTTTGAGTCTCAGTTTCTTCACATCTGTAAACAGGAGATAATAATGGCACCTGCCACCCAGGGTTGTAATGAGGATAAAATGAAATATTTTAGTAAGTATTTTACTAAAAAATACTTTGCAAATCTTAAAGTGTTATGTAAGGGCTAGCTTTTAATTATTATTGGTGTAATTATTATTGACAAGTATTGACAACTGATTGGATATAGGAGGTAAAGAAGAGGGAAGAGATCGCAAACCTAATGGTTTTGAGCATGGCAATGTCCTCAAAGGACAAAGAAAAGCTTGGATGGATATATTTCTGGGAAGATGAATAATGATGCCTCACATTTTTACAGTTCTTTAAGGTTTGCAAAAAATTTTATGTGCATCATCATATGAGTTCCATTTTGAATAAGTTGAATTTGATTTGATTTGATTATCCATATGGGGATGCCTGTCCCCATAATGCAGATGGGGACACAAGACTGGAGTTCAGAGAGAGTACCTTCAGGTTAGCACTGATTATATAAATTATGGAGTCATCTATATATAAATGAGAAGTAAACCAAAGGGAGATGATGAAGTCACTGAGAATATAGAGAAAGAAGAAAAAAGAGGGCCTAGGACAGGGTCTTGGGGGACAACTATACTAAGTGGGTTGATATACAATGGTCCAACAAAGGAAATGGAAAATGACTGGTCAGATAGGGAGAAGGAGAATGAAGACAGATTAAATGGTATCACAGAAGCCAAAAGAGGAGAGAGTGTCCAGGACGAGGGGTTAGTTTAGACAATGTCAAAAGCAACGGAGAAGTCGCTGGACTTAGAAGTTAAGAGATCAGCGTTAATCCGGACTCAAACACTTGACACACTTACTAGCTGTGTGACTTTGTAACCCCAATTGCCCTCTGAAAAGCAAAAAAGAAAAAAAGAGAGATCAGGGTTGAGGCAGTGAATGATAACTGAAAAAACGGAGGCAGTAAGCATAATGATTCTTATGAATTTGACTACTAAAGGGAAAAGAGGGAGAGAATTATAGCTTGGAGGGATGGCAACATTAAGTGAAAGGGTTGTTTTTTTTTTTTTGAGGCTTATAGAGACCCTAAAGTACCTTTAGGAAACAGGTAAGGAGCCAGTAGCTAAGGAAAAATTGAAGATGAGAGAGAGTGAATGATTGAAGTACAAAGTCCTATAGGAGATAGGAGACGATAAGATTCAAGGCTACAAGTGTAGGGTTGATTATGGGAGTAGATGAGTTTAAAGGTACTGAGATTTTATTGGGGATTTTGATTGCATCTCCCATTAGAGTATTTGAAGTACACTCTTTGCCCATTCCCAATCTTACTGATATGGAAACATCACCTTGAGTCTCATTGGGTATGAATTGGTTGGCTCTGATTGTTATGGGTTGAAATCACCTCCTTCTGCTGGATCTATATAAGGGAGACTGTTGCAGTCAGCCCTTTTCATTTTCCTCCCTTTGTCCCCTTCATTAAAGATATGGAGAGCAGCAAAACTAAGGGTGGACCTGGTTTCCAGCAACCACTAATGGCTTCCTTGGAGCAGAAGCATGTTGAAGTTGTACCTACTCCTAGTCACTTGGACTGACAGTTCCTGAACCCTAGGATCCTGGATAAAGGAAGGGGAATTTTCTGGACAATCTTCAGTTCCTAAAGAGTTCTGGAACCTAGAATTATAAAGAGAGAAGTGGAGTTCCTGGGCAGCACTAGCCTGTTGGGCTAGATCAAGTGCAAATGGTTCCTGAAGGTAGGACTAAACAATAACATGGGGGCGTAGAAGGTCTGGACTTTGCCTTCTGCTATTACTGTGAGTTATTCTCTTAGTGCAAGTCTGATGAAAAAGGGATTGCCTGTTTAGCAAATGCAAGATCATTGTCCTTCCAAGAGAGCACATTCCCTGAGTATAGTACTATAAATTTGGAAGCCTATTTAGTTCTCTGGTGTGAAAGTAAAGCCTTTTTGAATGCTGCTGGGTGGTAGGTTTAGCAATCCTTTTCAACTTCCTTTCCAAGGGGAATTTCCCTTTTCTTCAAACCACACTACATTGCCAAACAAACTGGGGAATTATATAAGGGTCTGGAAGAAGGTGGGTCTGATTGCATAGAAAAGAGAATTATTTTAACTACTTAGGGGTTACTGTGAGTCCTTTATGCATTTTCTGTGGGTTTACCCATATCTGATATAAACAGTGTTACTTTGAGTATTTGCATGGGAAAATGAGAAAGCCTCTTAGCTACATCTTTGAGATCTATATTTGAATTATAACCAAAGATTTCCCAGAGGCAACTCTGCGTAGGGATCAAATGAATCAAAGAGATGTAGTTGCTCTCAGCTCTTTCCCCAAGGTTGACACCAGGATGGCAAAGGTTGTAGTCAATGGATTTGGCCATTTTGGGTACCTGGTAACCAGGGCTACATGCACCTCAGGCAGACTGCTGTAGCTATCAAAGACCCCTTCATTGACCTTAACTCCATGGTTTCTATGTGCCAATATGATTCCACCCATAGCAAGTCCAAGGGTGCTGTTAAGGCTGAGAGTGGAAATCTGGTGATCAATGGAAAAGCCAGTCTTTTAGAAGCATGATCCCAACAATATTAAATGGGAAGATGCTGGTCCAAGTATATAGTAGAATTGACTGGTGTCTTTCCCACTTCAGAAAAGATCAGGGCTCACTTAAAGAATAGAACTAAGTGTGTTATTATCTCTGTCCTAATGATGCCCCCATAGTCATGATAAGGAATTTGATAATTCCCTTAAGATTGTTAGTAATGACTCTTGCACTACAAACTATAGCCTCCCTGGTCAACGTCATGACTTTGTATTGTGGAAGGACTCATGACCACATTCCATACTGCTACTGCTAACCAGACACAGAAGACAAGCTCTTCTGACAAGTTGTGGTGTGATCATCAGCACCCTACTTCTGCTGGTGCTATTAAGGATGTAAGCAAAGTCATTTCTGAGCTGAATGGGTAGCTCATTGGCATGACCTTCTGTGTTCCTACTCCTAATGTATCTATTGTGGGTTTTTTCTACTGCCTGGGAAAACTTACCAAACATGGTGATTTCAAGAAAATGGTGAAGCAAGGCTCAGTGGGATCCTTGAAGGGCATCTTGAGCTACATGGAGGATCAGATTATATCCTGTGACTTTAACAGCAACATCCACTCTTCTACCTTTGACGAAGGTGCTGGTATTGTCCTCAATTACCATTGTGTCAAGCTCATTACTTGGTATGACAGTCTCATGATCTACATGGCCTCCAAGGAGTAAAATGGAAAGTTGTGGATCCTCATCCACAGCCAAAAGAGGATTTCTACCACTGAGGAAACCCACCTCCCTAAACTATTTCCCAATACAGAGATCTCGTAGCCCATTTACAGTTCTTCCCTCAAGACCTCCCTATAGTAGGAGTGAAAAGCAAAGAGTCCCATGTTGTGTAACATCAATAAAGTAACCATAATCAGTGCAAAAAATAGGATATGGTTTATGGGGGTCACCCCCCAAATTGAACCTGGGTAAGTGTAAGTATAGAACCTGAGGTGCTGGGCCATAGGATACTCAGGTAAAGTGATTAAACTCATCAAGCTGAAGAAGCACTTCTATCCCAGAAAATTGAACAAAGGAGGGGAAACTGGAAAACAGTTCAGAGATATTTTCTATTATGGTATAGGAGGAAAAAGGAAACTTACATTAGATGGCCTCAATTTTCTCATTACTATTGGACCCTCTGCTGAGAGAGAGGAGGGAGTAAAGGTGGAGGGGGGTGGCAAAAGGGTTTTGAGGGAAAAAGAGAACCTGGGGAGAATGACAGCCAGCAGGAGAGGAATAAATGCCTCATCATGTATCAGTGTGGACCTAGTTTAGATTTTATATAAATTTCTGGTGGACCCAGTCGCTGTGATTGATAGCTGAGTCAATATAGAGCAATGAATTCAAGGTCACAATGACCTGGGTTTGAATCCTGTCTCAGATACTTCTGGTTGTCCAATTCTGGGCAAGTCTTCTCTGAGTTCCATTTTTCTCATCTGCAAAATGAAGGAATTGAACTCACTGGCCTCTAAGATTCCTTCTACCTGTAAATCTATAATCCTTTCTTCAGCAGTGTTCCAGAAAGTAGGAGTGGAGATAGTGGCTCTTACAGAAAACTCAGGGTTGAAATTTGCTGAGGAATGGGTGGTAGATGATAGGAGAAGGTGAGAAGAGGTTCAAGAGTAGGGGAGAATGTATAGGCTGAACTGGTCAACAAGTCAAGATGGTGAAGGGCAGGTAGTGAGGCCAGAGCATGTGTGATGGCCTGGGAAAGTAGGGAATGGTATGGAGGGACCAGAGTTTGCAGTGAGCAGTAATACGTTTAGGAGAGGCAGTGAGAAAGAGGTGAAAAGACAGGAAGTTATGATTATAAAGAGATCAATAGAATTTAAACTGCTTAAGCGTAGAGACTACTTTATTTCTGTCTTTATATACTTAGGTCCTAGCACAGTACAATTATTGATAAGTGAATAATGATCATAGAAGGGTAAAGTTAGAATGAGACTTAAAAATCATAATATCAGCATCAGCCAGTGTATATGACTCTTCACTCAAGGATAAAAGGACAAAATTTGCTTTTAGTTTTTGAATGAAAATTGTACTTGCCTTTCCTGGCTTTGGGTGCTATAACATGGTTGTATTGTTTTCTGGTTTAAGTGATTGTGACAGTTATAGTTCAACAACAGTCAGGGTAGGGAATAACCAATAGAACTACCTATTTTGTTTGTCGTTAAAGCTCTGTCTGGGAGGTAGGTCATAGAGAGGACCAAAGAAGCCTCCAACATTCCATTAATGCACAAAACTTTAATAAGGTGCCCAAACTGAATCTTAATTTCTTTATTCTATGGGTCAGTAACAGAAAAGTAACAGCCTCACTAACCTAATTGAGGTCAAATGTATATAATGTTTTTCAATAATAGAATCATATTTATAGAACCAGATGGAACACAGAGGAATATTCAATCCAACCTGTTCATTTGGTAGATAACTGCAATGTAATTAAATTTCAGTTTTGACTACAACAGTTTTAAGTGGCAGATATATTGTCAAAACAAGCAGACAATACCACAGTAATAAAATATTCCTCTTTATGTGAGATATTTGACTTGTTCTGTTTGGCCCCAAAGAGTGTAGAACCAGAGGCAGTGTATCCAAACTGCAAAAGGCAGCTTTAGGCTTGATGTCAGGGAGAAGCAAACAAACAAACTTCCATATGTTAAGAACCATGCCAAAGTGGAATCTGTTGCTTCAGAAGGTAGCAAATCTCCCTGCTAGAGGTTTTTAAACAAGAAAATGACCATTTATTGGGAGCATTATAGTAAGGATTCTTTTCCAAGATCGGTTAGGTTGGAAGTCCTATTTCTATAATAGCCCTCTACACATTGTTTAGAATGAAAAACAAGCCTGACAAGGCCCAAGTTCCCATCCCATATGAACTGAATTCTTCAGACTCTTTTTTTGGCTTAATTTTCATATTTGATTTTTTCCAGTTGCATTAAAAACAATTTTTAACAATCATTTAAAAAATTTTTGAGTTCCAAATTCTCTACCTCCTTCCCTCCTCTACCCTGAGAAGGCAAGCAATTTGCTTAGATTCTACACCTCAAAGACTCTTGAAACAGGCATACAGATGCTATTCAGGTAAACTGTCCCCCTCTATCCAAATATTTGGTGATTGTTTCCTTAAGACAACAATAAGGAGTCTATATCATCAATTTCCTAGCCAGAGGTTATTTGAAGAACACAAGTAAATGACAAAGATGTGGTGGCTGATGTGTTTCATAAAGATTTAGGAGTTCCAACAACACCAGAAGATGGCATTAGTAATTTACTCACCACCTAGCTTCCCTTTTTTTTTTGCATATGCATTTCTTGGAAGTATGAAAACATCTGGGAGGAAATAAGGACATCTGTAACAAAATGCATAGTACAGGTTCATCAGGGGTTATTGATCTAGAATTCAACATTAGTATTTATAGTGTATTGAACAGCAGAATCATGTATTGGCATACATATCATTCAGCTAATTGTCCTACCTTATCAATATGCAGTGGTAAACTCTCTTTAATCACTCCTCTTCTACTCCTCACTTCTGAAGAATTTAGAAGCTCTAAGATTTTCTTCAGTATTTGAAAAGAGCCCCTACCTTGAACTGACCAAATGATTCTTATTAGCTTTATATAAACCAATAAGTACAAAAAAAAGGGTCTATATGCTCCCATTTGTGATCCACTAGGCCCAAGGAAAACTGCCATGTTTAACATCTGTAACTCATCATGTCTTTTCTGTTACCTCATTGATCAGCAGACAACATGTTTTCCAGATGTTCAAACATGGGGTTCCTGAAAGGCCTATTAAGTTACAATATAAGCAAAACAATATCCATGCTTTTAAATTCCTTTCAGAGCCAGGTATGTGTGGATGCTTATCAACTATGAGCAAGAATTTTTTAAATGTCTGATTTATAAAAATACTGGACACACTATATAAATATTAAATATTTACTACTAAAAACCTGGCATGATACCACCTAAGTTATTTTCTTGAGTAAGTTATTCAACCTTCCTAAAGAGGGGAGTTTTTGCTAAAACAATAACAAAAATAAAAGAAAAATGGCTATCTTTAATAGTGTGGGGGTTAGCTTGGGTGTATCACCAAAAGCTTTAGCATGCCAAAGCCAATCTTTTAGAAATAGGAAGAAATGCCATCTGCAACTTAGATGAGACCATTCCGTTGAGCCCTTTAGTGACAAAGGTGGCAGAAAATTCAAGTGCATAAGCCAATTTCTATTGCCAATTTGGATCTAGTGCTTCTTTATGTCTGGGAAGGCATAAATGGTTTCAGTTTGCACTGTTGGAAGGGGGACCCACAGATCCATTAAAACATCATGCTTATTTCATAGGATGCTTATTCCTCCAGACATGTGTGATCTATAATCGTTATTTATCATGTGTGAACTTATAAGAGCTTAGCACATGTACTCCTTCTGACTAAACTCTGAAAGCAGGGACCAGAACTTATTCACTTTTATATCCTGCAGTAGTGTCTAATGGAGAGTCTTGTACCAGTAGGCACTCAAGAAAGGTGTGTTTACTTGAGTTTAAAGTAAAATATTAAAACTATAAAACTCCTCCGCTGATGTGTTTATCTTTAATAAACAGTCAGAAGGAACAAATAAGTCAAAATAAATACATTTAGGTAGCTGGGTAATGCTGGGGATAGTGTGTCTACCAATCCTAGAGTTAGGAAGAACCGAATTCAAATCCAAATTCAGACAATTAAAATCAGATGATTAAATGCAGACAAATCACTTAACTGCTGTTTGCCTCAGTTTCCTCATCTGTAAATCAGGATGATGATAGCACCTACCTCATAGGGCTGTTGGGAGGATGGAATGAGAGAATGATTGTAGACAGAGTGTCTAGCACACAGTGAGCACTAAATAATTGTTAGTTATTATTAGCTACTATTATTATTGAAATGATACAACATGAACAGTAGTGATGGAATATGTTTAGTTTTTTAGTTTATCTCCTTACTGCTAGGGCTGATTCCTGTCTTTCTAGGCTCTCTGGACCTGCTCTCTGCCTCACGTGACCTCTTTTGCAGGGCCATCATTTTGGGATGCACTTGCTTATGGTGAGGAGGAAACAGAAATTCCCTCTTCTCTCTTCCATTCCCCTTGAAGTTTGGCAAAGACAGGCATAAGGGGAAAACCAAAAACAAATTCCCTCTCAGGAGCTGGGTTCTTTCTCTATAATGTGTTTTCTTCTCTCATGCCAATGAAGACTCCTTCAGTTGTTAGAGATAACTTTCTAATATCCTCTGTCAGAGATCTTGGGATCAATTGATGCCTTAGAGAATGTCCCACTTACAGAAGTAACCAGGGGTATGGATGGCTGATCCTTCAACTAGCTAGCTGTCCTATAATTCTATCAAATTGATCGAGGAACTTCTTCATACCTCCTAAAGAAGCAACAAAGGGCAAACACAAATGCAAATATACACACGTGTATATATGTATTCCTTACTAGCTGTGAGTGGCAACTCTCAGTGTTATATCTTTATAATTTATGAATAGATCACTTAGGAAATGGGCCATGCTGAAGGTGCCATAATCTAAAATGGGCTTTGTCCCATGCCCTTATTCAATAAAAAAGCTCTAAATATTTTTGCATAGATGGTTTCTTCCCTCCCCCCTACCCCAAGTACTTTAAATAAAACCTAAGTAATGAAACTTGGTAGAAGGGGTAGTTTTGAGACTAGAATTGTCATTATTCAGTCATGTGTGAATCTTTGCAATCCCATTTGGAGTTTTCTTAGCAAAGATATTGGAGTAATTTGCCATTGCCTTTTCCAGCTCATTTGACAGATGAAGAAACTGAGGCAAATAGGACTAAGTGACTTGACCAGGGTCACACGGCTAGTAAGATCTGAAGTCATATTTGAACTCAGAAAGTTGAGTCTTCTTGACTTCAGGCCTGACACCCTGTCCACTGCACAACCTAGTTGCCCTGTGAATTTTACTACCTTCTATTTATATTGTACTTTAAACCTTTCATAACCTGGCCTCTTCCTTCCTTTTCTGTCTTCTTGCAACATACTGTCCTCTGTACTGCTTTACAATCCAGTAACATTGGCCTCTTTGCTATTCTCACACAAGATACTACTACTACTAGCTAAAAATTATAAAATGCTTACTATGTGCCAGGCACTATGCTAAGAGCTTTAAAAATATTATTTCATTTGATCCTCACAATAACCCTGGGAAGTAGGTACTGTTATTAATAGTGATTTTACCAGTGAGGAAACTGAGGCAAATAGAGTTTAAAGTGAATTGTCCAGGGTCACACAACTAGTAAGTGTCTCTACCTTCCTACTCCCTACACTTTCCCCATACTCCAAATTCTCTGCTTCCTTACCTCCTGGTTTCTTAGTCCTATATAAAATCTCAGAAAAGAAGACCATTTTCTATAAGAAGCTTTTCTCAGTCCCACTTAAAGCTAGGGCTGTCCTTCTGGAGAGTAACTCCAATTTAAACAGTCAATAAATGTTTATTAAGAACCTAGTAAAAGCCAGGCACTAAGCACTGGAAATACACATACAGAAAAGGTGGATAGTCCCTGCCCTCAAGGAGTTTACAATCTAAAGGGGAAAGATAATACACAAAAGGAAAAAACTACACAAAAAAAAGATGAAAAGGGGTGGCGGTGTGGGGGTGTGGAAAGAGACCTAAAGTAGAGGAAGTCTGCTGAGAAATGAAATGTTCTAAGGTTTTGTAATTCATGGCTTCACCCTTCATCAGACTGAAGGAGCAGGAGGATGAGGTATCTTGCAGTATAACGAGGTTTTCCCAATAATGAGTTTCCTTGGGGCATTTTGGAAAAGTGAGAGAAGTCCCAAAGTGGTTCAAGACAGATGAAAAACGAGATCTTTGAGCTAAGTTAAGCTCTCTAAGGAAGACTCATCTTCCTGAGTTAAAATCTGGCTTCAGACACTTACTAGTTGTGTGACTCTGGACAAGTCACTTATGCCTCTTTGCTTCTGTTTCCTTATCTGTCAAATGAGCTGGGGATCATTGCTGGGGCTTTCTTAGCAAAGATACTGGAGTGGTTTGCCATTTCCTTTTCTAGCTGGAGTAGAAAAACCCTAAATGGGGTCACAAAGAGTTGGACAATAACAAACCTCCCCAAGGATCTGGAGTTTGTGGTTTCATCTTCCAATTAGAGCGACAGAAGGTAAGGATGAGGGGGAGTACCAAGGCTAGTAAAACCATGGCACATGATGAAGCTTTCCCAAGCTGGTGATGGAAAAGTCAGAAGTTCTGGAGCAGTGCAGTTAGGGGAAAACTAGATGTTTTGAGTAGGGTTCCCACCCTAAATAGAAGTTACAGTTTATTGTATTATACCTTGTTTGTAAATAGTAGTTTGTACATTGTCTCCCCCCTTAGATGGTGAGCTCCTCAAGAGCAGCGCATCTTTTTTTTTGTTTTTCTTTGTATTCCCAGTACTTAGTACAGTATTTGGCACATTTGTTGTTTAGTCGATTTTCAGTCCTGTCCAACTTTTCGTGACTCTATTTGGGGTTTTCCTGGCAAAGATCCTGGACTGGTTTGTCATTTCCTTCTCCAGCTCATCTGACAGATGAGGAAACTAAGGCAAACAGGGCTAAGTGACTTTCCCAGGGTCACACAGCTAGTAAGTGTCTGAGGCCAGATTTGAACTCAGTCTTCCTGACTCTCTAGGTCCAGTACTCTGTCTACTTTGCCACCTAGCTGCCCCAATTGGCACATAGTAGATATTTAACAAATACTTGTTGATTTGACTTGTATACACTTATATATGCACATGTTGTTTTCCCCAATAGAATATAAGCTTCTTGAGTATAGAGATTAATTCATTTTTTCAGCTATATTCATTCCCAGCACCTAGCTCAGGGCCTAGCCCATTGCAGGTGCTTAATTAATGTTTGCTGATTTGCCTGTTTGCCCAACAGTGGCTTTTATCATTAAAAAATTTGCAAATGTGTTCTGTTCTCTGGGGGGTTTGTGTTGGGGAGGGAGGGAAGAGGAGCTACCTCCCCAAATCCTACATGCCTTCAGCTGAGTATGGGTGTTCTAGGAGGACTAGCCCCTCTGATGGGAGGGCCTGCAGCCTTTGGTGTCCACTGGTTACCTTTCCCCTGTAGCTCCAAGAAGCTGTAGCAAGCATGGCAGGCTAAACCAGGGTGAGGGTAACCAGCAAGTCTCAGACTGGTTAGTGAGACAAGGGGCTATGAAGATTTTCCCAGGTAGAATGGTGAGAACAACTTGTTCCTACAGCCATGAAAAAGGCTGGAGCAGGTGCCTAAGCCCTCCCCAAGCTAAAATTTCCAGCATAATCTCAGAGCAGCTCCCTAAACAACACTAAGAATGAAAGAGACCTGAGATCTAGTCCTAGCTCCCTCACTTGATTACTCTGATCCCTTGCATAAGTTGTTTGATCTTTCTATACCTCAGTTTCCTTATCTGTAAAATGATAGAGATGGATCCAATATTCTAAGGTATTTTCCCTTGCTTTAAAAGTTTGTGATTATGTTAAAAAATTGTTTTAAGAAGCAATTGGGGAAAAAAACCAAAATAACATTTTAAAAAGTCTGATTAGACAGCATTCCATCTTAACTAATTAGAAAGGGTGCCTAGAGGGATGTTGGGGGAGTGGATCACCAGCAGCTGTGGCAGTTTTCCAGAATTATCAACCCATAAATGCCAAAGACAAAGTGAGAGTTCAGTGCAGACTTTGGGAACAGGGAATCTGGGAGTGTGGTCAGGCCTCTGCCTCCTAGAGGGAGATGTGGCTGAGGCATGGCAGCTGCAGCTGTGTGGCTGCTTCAGAGCTCCTGGTCTGCAGATTGTAGGGGTCCAAGCAACCATTCTGAGGGATAATTGCTCTTGCTTTAATCTGCTTGGATCTGGATCACTGTCTAGGGTGGAGGTCCTGGGGTGTGTGACCAGTGAGCCAGAGTGTGTGGAAGCTTCAAAGAGGTTAGCCAACTAACAGCTCCAGCAGCTGAGAAAACCCCAGTGATTTGGGACAAAGCTCTCCTCTCTGGAAGCAGGGTTCCACTGTGGCAAAAAGCTCAAAAGTCAAGTAATTGCATGGCAGCATGAGCAAGCAAAGCAAGCACAGCAACCCAACTTTAGATTCCTTTTTTGGGGACAAAAAGGATCAAAGCATACATATATATATATATATATATATATACACACATATATATATATATATATACACATATATATACACACACACATACATATATATATACATATACATATATATATGTCTATATAGGAGGGTATATGGGTGTATGAATGCATATGTGAGTGTGTGTATATATGTGTACAGGTATACATAAATGTTAGGGCCCGCCTTACAGGACTGATGTCAAACTCACCTCTCTAGCCGCCCCTACGGCACTCCAACCGCCTTCCATGATTCTTGTCGCCCCTACAACATGGGTTGCCTCCACAAACCCTTCTCCAGCTGCTCCTACAGCTCTAGTCACTCTGGTCACCCATACGACCCGGATTTGCCCCCATGAACTCCTCTGGGGAGCCTGCTCCTCCAAGAACAGACAAATGAGTCCTGACACCAAGATGTGAAGTATCTTGCCGTTTAATCCCTTTCTCACTCACAATCCCTTCTTCTCTCCCTCCTCCTCCTTTCACCTTGCTTCCCTCCTTTTAGCTCCTTTCCCCTCCCCCAACTCTGTTCTCCCACATGTCTCAGCAGTAGCAGGCTTCTCATGGCAGGGAAGTGCTCCCCTGTTAGCAGCGCATACTCAATACCCCAAAATCACGGGGTAGAATACACGCTCAGGTGCCTCCAACCCTGCTTGAGTTGCTCTGTCCTTTGCCTGAGTTTTCTGTGGGTTCTCAGAGTTCGGGTAGAGTCTTGAAGGGTCCCAACACATAAACAGAGGGCACGATACCAATTGAATAGGAAGGGATGATACTTAAAAGGTGAAATTGAGAGGTGAGAGAGGAATATAATGAGAGGAGATGGGGAGAGACAGAATGGGGTAAATTATCTCATATAGAAGAGGTAAGAGAAAACTGTTACAATGGAGGGGAAGAACAGGAAGGCAAAAGGGAATGGGTCAACCTTATTCTCACTGAATTTGGCTTAGGGAGGGAATGACATACATACTAAATAGGGTATCTCACCCTACAGGAGAGTAGGGGGGAAGAGGATGAGGGGGGGATGATAGAGGAGAGGGAAGGTTGGAGGGGAGGGAAGTTAGAAGCACACACTTTTGAACAGGAACAGGGTCAAAGTAGAGAATAGAACAATTGGGGGGTGGGATAGGATGGAGGGAAATATAATCAGTCTTTCACAATATATCCACTATGGAAATGTTTTGCATAGCTACATGTGTACAACCTATATTGAATTGCTTCTCTTCCCAGTAAGGGTGGGTGATGAGGGAGGAAGGGAAAGAATCTGGAATTCAAAGTTTTAAAATCAAATGTTTAAATAATTAATATATATTAATTTAATTAATATATAATTATTTTTTACATGCAACTGGGAAATCAGATATAAAGGCACTGGGGTATAGAGATCCATCTTGCCCTACTGGAAAGTCAAAGGGATGGGGGAGGATATAGGAAAGAGCAGACTGGGGGAGGGGGTATACAGTATGATTGCTATTTTGGGGTGGTGAGTAGGGGAAAGATAGGGAGAAAATTTGTAACTCAAAATCATGTGGAAATGAATGATGTAAACTAAAAATAATCATAAAATTTAATTTAAAAAATTAAAAAAGAAAGGGTGCCTAAATTCTTTTTTCCTCCTTCCTTCTTCTCCCCCTCTCCAAGATGGTATGCAATCTGATATAGGCTATACATGTACAATCATATTAAAATGTATTTCCACATTAGTCCAGTTGTGAAAGAAGAATCAGAGCAAAAGGGAACAACCATGAGAAACAAAAAACAAAAATGGGAAAATAGTATACTTTGACCTGCATTCAGACTCCACAGTTCTTTCTCTGGATGTGGATAGCAAATTTCATGAGTCTTGTGGAATTCTTAGATCATTGCATGGCTCAGAAGAATTAAGTCTAATAAAGTTGGTCATCACACAATTGTTAGTATTGTGTACAGTGTTCTCCTGGTTCTGCTCACTTCACTCATGCAAGTTTTTCTAAAATTTGCCTGCTCACCATTTCTTATGCCACAATAGTATTTCACTACATTCACATATATATATATATATATATATATTCCATTACATTCATATGCCACAACTTGTTCAATCATTCCCTAATTGAAGGAAATCCTCTAATTTCCAATTCTTTGCCACCACAAAAAGAGCCGCTTTAAATATTTTTATACATATGGGTCCTTTCCCCTCTTTTTATGATCTCTTTGGGATACAGACCTAGCAGATGTCTGAATTAAAGGATATGCAGTTTTATAGCCCTTTGGGCATAGTTCTAAATTGCTCTCCAGAATAGTTGGAACAGTTCATAACTCCACCAACGAAGCATTAGTGTTCCAGTTTTCCCACATCATCTCCAACATTTATCATTTTCCTGTTTTGTCATGTTAGTCAATCCGACAGGTGTGATGTGGTACCTCAGAGCTGTTTTAATTTGCATTTCTCTAATTAATGGTGATTTAGAGCATTTTTTCCATATGATTATAGATAGTTTTAATTTCTTCCTTTGAAAACTGCCCGTTCATATTCTTTGGCCATTTATCAGTTGGGGAATAACCTGCATTCTTATAAATTTGACTCAGTTCTCTATATATTTTAGAAATGAGGCCTTTATCAGAGACACAGAGGATGCCTAAATTCTATAGATGAACCATTTTAGCACATTCATTCAAATTCACCCTTCCTAGTTTTCAAGATCAAGTGAAATAACATAAACATAGTAAATCTTAACAGATTATCTTAAAAGGCTATACAAATGGGGGATTGTTACTTAAGGTCTTTTTTGGTTAAGTTTTTGTCTTAATATTTTTAGATAGAAGGGTGATGTATTTCTCAAATAGTCTGGATTATATATCAACCCTCTGTTGTGTCCTTCACTGCTAGTGGGGCTTCCTGACTTAGCAACTCTAGGGAAGTATGGCATCTGGTAACAGATTAAGGCATTTAATGCTTTTGGATTGCTGGATTTGAGACTAATAGTACCAATCCTTTTGTGATGAGAAATCTCACAAGTGATTATAAGTATGTACGTGTGTGTGTGTGTGTGTGTGTGACACACACATATACATACATACATATATATCTATATCTACCTACAAACTGAGTCCACAAACAAAAGGTGGCTTGTGTAGTTGCACAGCAGTGAAAAATGGCATGCCAGGTTGTTGAAACTGTTAAGTGATCAGTTTCATTTGGAAAATAGGGTTTTGTGAAGGGGAATATGAATGGAAGCTGGGAAAATGGCCGGGAGCCAGCTTGTCCTACATTCTAGAATCTAGAGTAGACTAAGAATTTTGAATTTTACACAGTGAGGAGCCACTGAAGATTTTTGAGAAGGTAGATATAAATCAAATCTTCCATATTATTTAAGTGGGAATGGGCAGTTTCCCACCTCTGAAATGGGGATTTCAGAGAAAATTATTGTGCTTTTGGAGAGCTTGGATACTAGATTCCTGATGCCTCTTTGCTTATACCAGCCCTCAAGCTTTTGATATTTTTCAGTATTCTTTATTCTCTTCATTTTCGGGGGGGGGGGGGCTTTTTAAAATATTTGGAATAGACATGTATGCCCTAAAAATCCATATAACTATCTGATGGTGGGAACTATGAACAGTCTTCATTTATGTTTTGGGCATTAGGGAGAGGAGCAAAAGAAATGAGAATTTGTAAATTGCCTCTTTAAGAAATTTCTTAAAGGCCATATATGGTAGCCTGATATAACAATGCATTGCTTTGTAAAGCACTTGTTATACTGACCTCAAATTATGCTCCCATGGTGATTCGTGGTACATCTCTAATTAACAAAGACAGCTTGTAATTATCACTAGATACTGATAAAAGTGGAGTCATAGAACTTTAGAGCTGGAGTGAGCTGGGAGACAATTTAGTTCAACCCCTCATTTAACTGTCGAGGCCCAAAAAGGTTAAGTGACTAAAGTCATAAAGCCAGTAAATAGCAAAGACTCATTTAAAACCAGGTATTGTGACTCCCAAGTACAGTATTTTTAAAAAATCATATTTTGCTGCCTCTTTACTCCAGTTCCCTTGATTAATAAACCGAACACTCCCCAAATGTTCCCTACCATATGAATGAGTTCTGTGAAAAAAAAAAAAAAAAGAGTTGTGCTGGTGATATTTTCCTCGAAAATTTTAAATATGAAATTATGAATATGAAACCTCAAGGAACTGTGGTTTTGTTGGTATGGGCACTCCCTCTATTGATGATTTGGAGGAAAATTCCATCTTCTTTGCAGCCCTGGATGCTCATGAGCCTTTCAGAAAATAGCTAGGCTTCCTCTAACAGACATGAATGTCTATCACTCATGTCTATCACCCAGACGTGGGATCCTTTCCAGCTTATTTTGGCCTGTGAAAGCTTGAGCTCTGATGTTACAGTCTTGGAGAAGTCAAGGATCATTTCTATTTCAGTGAGGCACCTTGCCGTAGGAATGAAGCGGAAGAATGAAATGATATAAATAGAAAAATATGTTACAGAGGACAGTTTTTGTGGGCATACAAATAGGCTTAACATAATTTATTTTGCGTCCAAATTTGTTCAATTATTTTTTGTCCCTAGGGCAATCCCATATACTTATACTTTCATCTCCATGTCCATCCTTTCCTCCCTCTCCCCCAACCTCTAAATGTTTCCGGACAAATTAATTTAGGAAACACCCAAACTGGATTAGACTTGCTTGGAAACAGGTGCTACGTATTTCCAGTATAAGATGCAAGAGGGTAACCTGGGAATAAACTGCTTTGGGGGGGGCGGGGCAGCACACACGTTAATGTATTTGTAAATTAGCAGCATGCTACAGAGTTCCCGTTGGTCTGAAGGAGGCTGAGCATCTCCTAAAAGTAATTCATGACCAGCTGACCAGTGGAAATCTGGCGCATTTCAGCGTTACAAACGATGATTTAGGGCACCCTTACACCATTCTTTACCCAGGGGTCGTAATTTTCCCTCATGGGCTTTCCGGTCTGGGCTGCCTGCTCATACCCTACCTCGCCCCTGCTGCCAAAGGCTTGTTCTTTGCTCCAGGATCTCCACTTGCCCGAGGCCCCACGTTCCGGAGGAACGAAGGAATAACGAGGAAAACTCTTTACAAACAGCCATCCAAACCCAGAGTGCGTGGCATACTCATTTCACGTGAATGCACGGACTTTGGGGTCCGCAAAAAGCCAGTGTGAGAGGATGCAACAAACAGCGGCAGAAGAAACACCTCGACCTTTACATAGCCTCTTTTAGGTGCCCCCGCCCCTCTCTCGCGACCCTCCCTTAGCCTTCAAGCTTCGCGTCTCTCCCTCGTTTTCACGCAACAATGAAACGTGGGCGTTCTTTGGGAGCCTCATTTGCATACAGCCCCGGCTTGGCCAATGGGCGCCCTGGACGCTTTAGAACGCGGTGTTTCCATTTGCGAGCTTGAGA
This sequence comes from Gymnobelideus leadbeateri, assembly GCA_011680675.1. Classification (NCBI taxonomy): domain Eukaryota; kingdom Metazoa; phylum Chordata; class Mammalia; order Diprotodontia; family Petauridae; genus Gymnobelideus; species Gymnobelideus leadbeateri. The sequence goes on from WOXC01008554.1 coordinate 23,186, forward strand.
GGGGTGAGAGTGTGTGGCCGCGGCGGTGACAGTGACAGGCGGTGGTTGGGGCTGAGAGCAGCGGGCCCACTGGCCTGGGCGTCCGCTCCGCTCCCGGGACCGCATCGTCCCCCTCCCCAGCCCCCCTGTCCTCCGGCGGCCCCTCCCCCCTCCAAGAGGGTCGGGGCGCCGTTTGGCCCCACGCGCGGTCCACAATGTCTGTGTCCGGACTGAAAAAGCAGTTCCACAAAGCTAGTCAGGTAGGATCGGGGAGCCGTGGGGGGTGGGGGTCCCGCAGTGGGGGCTGGGGGGAAGCCCGGGCCCAAAGGGGCTGCCTCTCACACCCTCCAGAAGGACCCTCCTGGGCTGGGAATTGCCTCGACCTCCCGCCTATTTGGGGGTAATATCTTCTACCCCCTGCTCCACTGCTCCCCTCCTTCCCTGAACCATGTAGCCATCCTATCCATGGGTGTGGGTGTGGGGAGGGTCCACCCTGCTCTGCTTCGTCCTCCCTTAGCTCACCTCCTCCCAAATAACCCCTCCTTCCCCACATTTAACCCCCAACAGAGAGCCTGCAGCCTCACCCCCTCCCCTCATCCCCACCCACACACCCACATGACCTCGCCCCCATGCTAGGGTGGGTAGGGGGTGTAGGGCGCACTTGGGGTGGGGAGTGATTGGGCTTGGGTTGGGTGGGCTTTGGGGATTGAACAAATACCCTGTGTGGTGGAGAGTATTGGGAAAGGGAGGGGAGGAACTTGGTGCTTTTGATTGTGTGGAAGGGTGGGGGAGGTGAGAAGTGGACACCTGGTCAGGTCTTCGATGATACTGGTATTGCTTTCCCTTTATTTCCCCTCCCTCTCTCCTTCTCTGTCCCACTCTTTCTGTCTTCTACTCTTCCCTCCCCCTTTCTTCTTTTCTTCTCCTTTCTCTTCCCCCTTCTTCCTCTTTCCATCCTTCCTCACTCCCTCTCTTCCCTTCCCCCTCTGCCCCATTTCCTTCTCTCCCTCTCTTCTCTTCCTCTCCCATTCTTCCTCTCCTTCCTATCCCTCTTTCTTTCTCTCTTCCTACCTTCCCCTTTCTCTGTTCCCTTTCTCCCTCTCCTTGATGCATCTCCAGGGAGTGAGGTTTGATCTTCACCTAGGAAATGCTGAATTCTGTTATATGTGTGAGCCTGGACTTCTGAATCTCTCTCTGACTTTCATTTTTCTCTCAGAGTGCCCCCCATCTCGACCTGCCTCCTATTCCAGTTTTTGCTTTTCTAAATGAGAGACAATACGAATTCTAAAGGAATATTTATTTACTTCAAGCCAGGATGCAAAAGCATTGTATCTTCCCCCACCCCCCATTAACTTTTTCATGGGAACCTGTGTAATATACTTTGAACCATGCTGAGGGTCTTGCTGTACCAACTTTTCACAATGTGTTCATAGTATAAGGTAGTGTAGGAATGTACTACATTCTGTTACTACTTAACTAATCTAGTATCAGATATCTAGGAAAACTGCTGTTTGTATATGTCATAGTGGCATGTTGAATAACCAGAGAACTAAGGTGTTTCTAAAACATTACAAGCTTTACAAAGGAGAGATAAAAGTGAGGAAGTCACCCAGGGAACCACCACAAAAACATTGTGTAACGTCTACTGTTGGTTTTTGTCTGGCCAACCAAGAGGAAAATGTTGAAATAACTAGAAAGTGGAAGGGTTTGTGATGAGACAGTTCAGGTAACTGAACTGGGTAAAATATATTAAAACCTAAGTTTGTGGATCTGGTCTAGAATGCCCCACTTGAGAAGAAGTAAGAATACAACAACTTTTTAGTAGCAGAAGCCACATTTTGCATTTGAAGTGCTAACAGATAAAAGTTTATCTGGTCCAAAAATACTCCAGCACCACGGACATGGAGGGAGAAATCACTCAGGATTTAGTGCAATAGAAAAAGGTACAATTGTTATCCTTCCAGTTTTCTTATCTGAATTAAAATTGCTTTATGCAGAATTACCACAGTATTGGAAGAAAGAAGAGCATTGAAAAGTGAATCTGGAGACTTCCATTCTAGTCTTGTGGTTGGGTTTGGGGGTTGGTTTTTTGTTTGTTTGTTTTTGGTCATTAGATGATAACTGTGTGACTTTGGGTAATTGCTTAACTATTCTGGACCTCAGCTTCCTCATTTGTAAAATGAGGGATTTGGACTTGATTTTTAAAGGTCCTTTAAACTGGAGCATTTCAAGTTTTTCATTCTGTATTTTCATTCTCTAGTGATAAGATGAAGACATAATAATAATTGGGATCATTCTTCAATAAGAAAACAGGGAAATGGCAGAATAAAAAGGTTTCCTTAGAGATGAACAAGAATAATTACTTGTAATTTCTAGGAAAAGTAATCCTTTATTCCCCCTACTTTGCATATTAAAAAAAAAGACAACTTAAATTTGTAGAGCTTGAAAAACTGTGTACCCAAGTTATGAATAGTTTTGGAAACAGATTGAAGATAAAAGATAATAGTAGAAATTAATCCAAAATAAGAAGATAATTGTTGGTGTATAGTTATTTTCGTTTGTGTCCAACTCTTTGTGACCCTTATTGGGGTTTTGTTGCCAAAGATTCTGGAGTGGTTTGCCATTTTCTTTTCTAGCTTATTTTACAGATAAGGAAGTTGAGGCAAACTTGGTTAAGTAGCTTGCCTAGCGTCACAAAACTAGTACATGTCTGAGGCTGATCAAGTTGGTAATAAATTATAATTTACTACACCAAAGTTCCCTACCTACCCTCATCCTCCACTTGGAAAAAGATGGGGATTTTTACTGTTGTTCAGTTGTGTCCCACTATTTATGACCCTGTTTGGGGTTTTCTTGGGACAGATACTGGAATGGTTTGTCATTTCCTTCTCCAACTCATTTGACAGATGAGAAAACTGAGGTGAACAGGCTTAAGTGACTTGCCCAGGGTCACACAGCAAGTAGTAAGTGTCTGAGCTCAGATTTGAACATAAAGATGAGTCTTCCTGACTCCATGCCTGGCTTTCTATCCACTGCACCAGGTAGCTAGATGGGGACAGTTGACAATAGAAATAGAAATAGAAATAGACCAATTTCCAAGAGAAAGACAGTGTCAAAAGGATAAAACTTATTATCAGAACTTGTTAAGATGTATCACATATGGATCCTGTACTTTAGGGTCTTGTAGTCTAGTTAGGGAAATAAGACATATGTAAGAGAAATAGCTAAAAATAGTTTTAAGTATTGTGGCAACTGTATAACTAATAGTAGAATATGTATTAGATTAGACTGTAAGTACTAAGAAGAGTAAAACATTTTTGATCATCTGAATTTCTCTTAATTAGAAAAGTAGATATTAACACAACTGCTTTCCTATTCAGGATGTCCCAAATAGAGCACTGACGCTGGAATGAGGAAGATCTGAGTTCAAATTTAGCCTCAGACTCTTTCTGTTCCCCGTTCCCTCTTTTAGAATAACAAAATGGAAGTGGGGAAAGAAGGGAGGTGGTGCTACATCTGCTCCGGAAAGTGAACTAACATTTCTTCTCTGACTGAGACTACTGTTACTTCCTAAATTTAACCAGGGACATTACTATGCCATTATTTCCCTTTCCACATATGTATTTGTTTTTAGCTGGTTTGCCAGTTGTCCAAAGAAGACAACATGTCCTGTCTTGTGGGACTTTGTTCATTCCTATTGATGAGCTGAGGTCCAAAGGGAATGAGTTCTCTGATAATTTGTGCTGCAGTCAGTCTTTGCTGTGTGCTAGGTTTGACCCACCTTCTGAATGCCTTGCTCTTTACTCATTCTATGTTCATGACAACAGTCACCCTGCTAACCTCTCCCCGAGAAGTTTCAGTTAATCAACATTTGATATTCCACCCCCGCCCAACTTTTGGGTTATCAATTGATGCTATTATTCATTAGATTTTTGATAATAAAATTCAGTTGCAAAAAAGCTTCCTGCAACTTTGTTTTTATCTGAACTACTTCTGAACCTTCCAAACAAGAATGGTTGTCAGCTGTTGAGGTTTTCTGCAATTTTCCCAACTCTACTTTTTAATATATTAAATTGATTTTAGTGTTGTACTGTAACAAAGACTATAATTGATGAGCCTCTCCAGGTAGGACATGAAAGTAGCTTCTTTGTGAAAAAGATTAAAAAAAAACTCTAAACTTATGTATTTTCTTCTGTACATATAGAAGATATTTTAAGGCAAATCATAATTATTCTTTTCATTTTTAGAGGGTTTAATGTGCTTCATTAACAAATCCATACATTTCTTTGAGTCAAATGGTAGCTATTTAAGTAAAATTATTTGAATAATTCAGACTCATTAGGAGGATACATTCTAGTAATTTTTTTTTCCTTATAAAAATCACATCCTGGGAATCTTGGTATAAACTTAAAATCAGAAATTTAGACCTGGAAGGGATCTGAGACATCATCTAGTCAAACACCTTTATTTTACAGATAAGAAATCTAGGTTTCAGAGAGGTAAAGTAGAGACTTGCTCATTGTCACAGCTGGCTACTAGCAAAACCGGGACGAGGAACCAGATCTCCTGCCTCCTATGCACAGACTCCACCTTGAAAAATCCACTTAATTCACTGCCCAGGGCCTTCCTCTCAGTACTTTCCTCATCTGTAAATCTTGGGGGTTGGACTACTCAATGGTTTCATTTTTTAAGGTATGTTTTAAAGCTATGATCTATTTTGATATGTTTCCTAACTTTTTTAGTGACTTGTGGAAACTAAATTATTATCTCATCACTTTGTTTACCAAAACTAATGAAATCAGGATACTTGTGACTTTATTGGGAAGTAAACCATATTATTACCATCCTGTATCAGAAAGGCTATTATAATTCTCAAAAGTAATGAACATTTTAATTAAGAGGGTTTTTTTTTTTGTTGTTGTTGTTGTTGTTTGTTTTTTGGAGGGCAATCGGGGTTAAGTGGCTTGCCCAAGGTCACATGGCTAGTTTTTTGTGTTAAGTGCCTGAGGTTGGATTTGAACTCAGATCCTCCTGACTCCAGGACCAGCAGTTTATTCACTGTGCTACCTAGCCACCCCTCAATCAAGAGTTCTTAGTGTATGTTCAGTGAATGTAGTGTTTTTAATATTTTGAAAACTATATTTCAGTATAATTAGTTAACTTTTTTATCATCTGTAACTTATTTTATGCATATAACATTATTTTGAGAAAGGGTCCATAAGCTTTACCAGATTACTAAAAGAAACCATGGCATAAAAAATGTTAAGGACCCCTGATTTAAGTTTTTTGACTATTAAGTTTTTAACTTACCAATTTTGGATATTTTCTTGAATAAAAATAGGTATTGCTATTTTAACAAAACGAGTATATTCATTTGTGTATTTATTTATTTATTTTTTTCTTTTTTTTTCTTTTTTTTAAAATTAATTTATTAGTTTAGTTTCAGTTAACAAGATTCAATTCCATAGTTCCTTGATTTTCAAATTTCCTTTACTTCCCTCCCCCCTCCCCTCATGACAGCATATAGTACAGTATAGGGTCTGCAAATGCATTCATATTAAACATTATTCCAATTACAAAGGCATATTGTACTAGGTGGGATGAAAGATGATAAGGAAGAAGTAAAACCAAACAATGAGAAGAACAAGATCATTTAGTTTGCTTCCATCAGGATTCAGGCTCAGTTCTTTCTAGTTATATCTCTGGATGGCGCATTTCTCACTTTCTTGAGTCATTCGGGATTACTTATATCACTGCATTGCTGAAAAGAGTCCAGTCTGTCATAGTCGGTCATCACAGATGGTATGTCTGTGATTGTATACAAATTTCTTCTGATTCTACTCTTCTCGCTCAGCATCAGTTTGTATAAGTCTCTCCAGGATGAAATCCGCTACCTCCTCGTTTCTTATAGCACAATAAAATTCCATTACATTCATATACCACAACTTGTTTAGCCATTCCCCAATTGATGGGCACCCCTTTAGTTTCCAATTCTTTGCAACCACAAAAAGGGCTGCTCATTTGTGTATTTAGAAATACCTTTTGAATGTTTTTTTTCCTTCCCCATTACCGTATGTTCTCATCCAGATTTGATATCTGGATTACTGAAAATACTTTATAATTGATTTTGCTACCTTTTCTTCTTCCATTCTATCCTATATAAAAGCTGCCAGATTTAAAACAATGATAATATCAAAGCTTTCAACTGCTCAGAGCATATGCCTGCATTAGAAGCTGCTTCTATTAAATGGGATGATCACCAAAGGAGTTTCTGATGAATACAACTGCTTAAGTGATTTCTGCCATCTCATTGGCATTTCTCCCCCAAAGATTACAAGCAAACATGTATTTTTGAATTGTACATCCATAGCCCTGAAATATATTCTACTGTATATTTTGGAGGTATGATTGGTGGTCACTCATGATATAAAGCATTACTTATTCAGCTGTCAAATTTTGACTGCAAGTGATACTGCTGCCCCAGCATAGGCTGCTCTTGTTTTTATGATGCTTTGCATTCTTGGAAACCAACTTGTCAGGTGTATTCCTATTAGCTGGATAGTACAGGGCACCCATGCATTCTCATGGATGTTTTTGGTCGTCTTTTCCATGTATGTAGTTTCATCAGTGGAAGTGATAGAATAAACAAAGGGAACAAAAAGTGAAGTAAGAGACGTTTGTTTGACAGTGTTAAAAGGGTGGAATGATAATTTGAAGTGATATAATTTAATTTTTTCCCATATTACAAAGATGTACAATCAAGTGAAACAAATTTCTCTGTTGGTTATGTCCAAAGGGGAAAAAAATGAGTGTGTATGTCTAAACACAGTCAAACTTGTGTGTGTCTTATACTACATTCTAAGACTTTCACCTCTTCTTGTGGCTGATCATCATGCTGATTGGAATTACTAACATCTTTCGAAGTTTTTGTCATTGTATAAATTGTTCTCAGGCTTCTGCTAACTTCACTATGCATTAGTTCATAAAAGTCTCCCTAGGTTTCTTTGAAACTGTTCCCTTCATTTTCTACAGTTTTTATAAACCATAACTTGTTTAGCCATTCTCCAGTGGATGGATACTTCCCTTAGATTCCCATTCTTTGCCACCTCAAAAAGAGTTCTAAATATTTTTGTTTATCTATGATTTGATTTGTTTTCATGATCCTTAATCATCCCAAATCTGGGACTATGCATCACCAATTCCCTTTATCTTATTTCCTTAATTTGTAAAATGTTTTTCTGTACCAAAATCCTCTCTCTCTCTCTCTCTCTCTCTCTCCCCCCCCTCCCTCTCCCTCTCCCCTTCCCTCTCCCTCCCTCCCTTCCTCTTTCTCACTCTCTCTCTCTCCCCTTCTTTCTTCCTTTGATCATTTTTACTTTAGAGTAAGGTTAAAGTGTCAGCCTTTGCCTTCTCTTTCTCTCTCTTCCCCCTTCTTCCTTGTTTAATATAGATTTCTACTTGGACACCTGGATGTGAGACAATCCTAACCTTTCTTTCCTTTTCCCCTCCCTTTCTATCCTCTTTTAAGATCAGACCTAATAGACCTACCACTCCCAGGCCTTCTAATTAGACTCTGTGACTCCTGATGATGATAGGATTCAGAGGGGTCGCATGTATCATTTCCCCAAATAAAAAAGTAGGCATTTATCTTTGTTTAGTGCTTTAGGATAGGAGCCTAGGTTCCCCGATGTCTAGTAAGTTAGTCTTTTCAACATTTGTGGATTTTCTCATTATAAATTTTCAAGTGTAGAACTCAGTGAATGAATCATGTATCAGATTTTTTTAAATCTTTTGCTTATTTGCAAAAAGGTTTGTGCAGAATGAACAAATTGTGCTCCTGTACAGACAAGTAAAACTGGACAAAAGCCCTGATAGTTGCATGATATTAGTGATTCCTGAATTCAATTTAATTCATTAATATTAAGCATCTACTATGTACCAGACACCATACTAAGAGTTGAAAAGAAAGTTCCTGTTTTTAAAGAGCTTACAATCTTATAGGGGAAGACAATGCACAAAGAACCTGAAAAGTGGGGATGGATCCCCAGGGGGTATGATGTTCCTGGAAGTGGAAACAAAACTGAGTTACCTGGAAAGTTCTGAATGTTGAGTACCTTCTATAAAGGAAGGCTTTGGGAAGAGTTTACTGCTACACCCTTCAACCCTGAGGGAGTTGAAAGTATCAAAAAATGAGTAATTGGATGGTACGTGATAACCAAAAAAAAAAAAAAAAAGATATCATAGTATCTGAAAACATAGTAATCAGATGGAAAATAGAGAGTTACTTGGAAAGTTCTGCAATTTCATAGAACTTTTTAAAGGAAGGCTTTGGGAGGAGTTTATGGTTCCTCCCTCCAATTAGAAGGGAGAAAACACTGAGGGAGTTTCAGAAGGTGTGGAATATAAAACAACTTGAGTGGATCAGCAAGATGATGACATTTCAGGTGACCAGCTTATTGATAAGTTTATTGTGGGTGAGGCATGTGGGGTCTAAAAGATACAGAGCTGCTGAAAGAGTAGAAAGTGGAGAGTTACCTGGAATTGCTCCTAAATACAGAGCAATGGCCTTGGTACTGTTGGAATTCTAGAAACTCCTTTACTTACTTCCTTTTTGTCTACTAATGACCACCCCAGTATTGTCCTATAGCAGAGAGATGGTGGAATCTATCCAAATTTTGCTTTATCTGACAGCATATAAATGTGGTGGACTGCCTAGTGCTTTTTCCTAGTGAATTTCAAACAGTAAAGTAATAGGATCTTTTACTTCTTACTGAATGGCTAGAATTTTTGTGATTTTCATGAAGACATGTGGATTAATTTGCAGATCTCTGGAGTCAGAAGGCCACACTTTTATCTCCAATGATATAGGCCTGTGCTAAGAAACTTGGAAAGTCCTCTATGCTACATAAGTAGCCCTTGAAGAATGAGTATTTCTGATTGTAAAAAATGGTCAGACTTCCAGGGGGAAGAGTCTCTTTACTACCAAGAGGTTTAACTTAGTTTATCAGTTACTAGTTGTAGGCTCAGTGGTTGACTCTCAATAATAATGACAGTGATGATAAAGATTTTTTGGGCACAAACTTGATTTCACTAGTGTAGGGAGCTTCTGGATAAGGAAACTTGTTCTACAAATGTAGATGGGTACCCTTTCTGAAACTTACAGTCTGAGAGAGTTGTCTGGTATATTCTAACTTGCCCATGTTTACACAGGTATGTGTCAGAAGCAGGACTTGGAACCAAGTTCATCTGAATTCTAGGGCCATTTCCCTATGCAGTGTAAAACATTGTCCTTCATATAATAATAATAAAAACAATAGTTGTGACCTTTTGTATAATTTCTTCTATGTAAGACATCACTTGGCTATATGCTATAACCTACTTAACTTCACTTAATACCTTTCTTCATTTCTTCTTGGACAACTCACAATTTTGATTCTTCTGCTACTATGATGTTCTGTGATTCATAGCCATATACTGTAATCATAAGTACAGTGTTGTTGAAAAGTTGAGTTTTTATGTTAGAAAGTCAATAAGAATTTATTTGATAAGAAAGCAGATTGGACTTGTTCAAAGTGGGTTCATTTTCTCCAAAGTCTTTTTTCTTCTTTAATTCAGGGTCCATCTCATTGTCTTTTAATAGCACATGATTAAGATGAATACCAGTGTACTAACTCAGTGGGCTATCAATCCAAATACATGTCATAGCTTGGCCAATAGATAGTTTTAATCCATTTGATTTTTATTACTTTGTATTCTTTGACTGCTTTTTATAGATTTGTTGTATCTTATTGAGGATTTTGTTGAGTATTTTACATATCATGCAGGAAATGTATGATTAACATTAAGGAAAACATAGGCACAGTTAGAGGTATACAAGAGTAGAATGGTTCTCCCTTTGAAGTCTTCAAGTAAAGGCTAGATGGCCACTTATTATGTGTAATCATATTCTTGTTCGGGTATTGATTGAACTAGATGACCTTTGGATTTTCTTTCTACTCTGAAATTACTTTATTTGGAGAAGGAAGCAAACAGTATTGGTCATAGAGCAAGAGTAACAAGTAACAACACGTGGCCAATCCAAATACTTAGTTGTCCATGGAATGCTAAAATACCTAGAGAAAGGCCTCTTTCCCTTTTAGTAGGTCTTCTATAAAGACTTTATGGGAGGATATAGGGAAAAAAATCACAGGAAAAAGGAGCATACCTTTATTATACAGTACAACCAGCAGGGAGAAACTGTAGTGCCTGATGAGATCACAGATCTGGGACTTCATCTACCTTAACTCCCAGTGTGGAAACCTCTTTCTTTGATATAGATTGACATCTTGTCAGTAATTTATAGTTCTAGAGAGTTGCCAGGGACAATGGGAAATTGTCATACTGCTATTTTTTGCTAGAGGCAGAACTCAAAACCAGTTCTTTCTGGACCTAAAGTTGGTCCTTTATACTATGGCATGCTTTTTCTCGTTGTTCACTTTTATATATCACTTCCTGTTTAAAAAAATGGTACTTTATGTACAAATCTGCCTAAATAGCTCCATAGATAGCAAAGCCGTAAATGACTAGCACAGACCAAACAGGACTTTGTTCTTGGACATTGATTGACATGGGGGTGGGATGTGCACTTCCTCTCAGGAGGGTTTTGTGGTGGCTCCCTGCACCCCATCATGTAGTCCTTTACTAGGATTATTTCCACTCGTACAGAGTAGAAAGCATCTTATGTCTATGGCATCTCATCCTACATGATGCTTGTCTGTGTATTTCTCTGAATCCTCAATAAAAGTATCCAATGTACTGGAGACCTGATTTTTTAAGAAGTATTTTGTGGGCACAGTATCAGTGTGTACCACAGTACCTCAGGCTTAAAATATCAGAAAAATATGACTATTTTTAATAGTTCCCAAGATCACTTAGCTAATAAGTGATGGGGAAGGGACTTTTGAATTCAAGTCGTCTGACTCTGGGGTCGGCTCCATAGCATGTTGTTTCTCCATATCCCATTCACTGCCATAAAGATCTATGTATATGTGTTATATAATGAGTGACAAAAGGGTAGCAGTAATGGCAGGGAGACAGATGTGTTGGCGGTGGGGGGTGGGCTGGGTGGCAGCTGGTTTGTGAGGATTCACTAACCCAGTTGATAGGCCTCTTACCTTTCCACTTAGTTTGTATGGATAGGTGTATCAGACATATTTATTCACTAACTACATTCACTTATATTCCAACAGCTAAGGGGAGGAAAGAGCCTAAGAATGAGTATTGTGTTTATGGTATACTGTCCATGTTATTTTCTTTTTTAATAGGAGAAACTCATTTGAAAGATTTGCTAATGCCTGTAGTCATGGAGTAAAAGTTATTTCCATATTATATCACAGCTCAGTTTTTAAAAAGTTTATAATTCATAGCTCAGAGAAATCACTTTGATTTCAGAGAAAACTTTTTTAGAATGTGCACTTTTTCTTTTTTCCTTTTTTTAAACAAAGTCATAAGAGAACTTGTGTTACAGGCAATATAATGCTTTGCCATCTCATTGGAGAAGCACAATAAAGTGTTTTATTCCTTCTGACCAACCCTGGTTTCTATTGAAAATGTATTCCACAGTTCCCTTATTGTTTGTTTCTGTGTGTGTGTGTGTGTGTGTGTGTGTGTGTGTGTGTGTGTGTGTGTGTATTTTAGTGAGCGTTGAACTCAACTTGAATAATATATCATTTTTAGCATGTTTGCAGTTGTAAGCTTTGGAAGTAGTAAGTGGCTTGTTTATGTATTCCGAATGGCCATTTATAAAGATAAAAGGTAGAGATGCAGAAGGCCCAGAAACTTTTAAGTAAGAAGGTGCCATCCTCCATCGACTCTTCTGGATGGGAGGAACTTGTGTTCCAGGGAGAAAGCAAGCAACTCTATGACAAAAAAGCCAATATTAAGGCCAAGTAGATGGTGTGAATTTGAGAAACTAAAGCAAGTACATTGGGTCAAGGAATTTAGCAGTGGCTTAGGATAAAACATTTGTTAAACACTTGTTATGTGGAAGGCACTGGGAATACAGATACAAATAAAAAGAAAACCAGCCATTGCTCTTAAGGACCTTTTTTTCTAATGGGAAAAATCAATGCAAAAGGGAACTGGAAGGGGTGGTGGTGGTGGTGGTGGTAGGGGTTTGGGTAATCCAGGGCAAGTCAGAGAAGTGATCTGGGGAGTTAGAGGCCAAGCCTGTTTAGAAGGGAGCATGGTAGGGAAGGACTTTTTCAAATGAGGGTTCTGGGTCAGAGCTCCTCAATCTAAGGAGCAATCCATAGGTGTGGAAGACCTGCTAGTGTGAGAAGGCTGCTGGGTTAGAGATGAAAAAGTAGGCAGGGGAGTAAGGAGTTAAACTGGGTTGGAAGTAGAATTCCAGAAGTCATCATGTTTGGTGCACTCTTACCTTGACATCTGGGAAACGATAGTTCAGCAGTATTTAGTAAGACCCCTTCTTCCCAACCTGATTGTTGAAAAAGCCTCTTCACTTACAGTTACAGGGACCCATGGGAGAAAGACATTTATAGGTAGGCAAGAAACCTTGGTATGACCTTGACATTTTTTTCTCCCCATTATTTAATTTGGTAACATAATTCAATTTAATTATCCTTGTTGAAGTCTAGCCCTCTGTCTCTGCCTTAATCAAGCTTAAGTTGTAGTAGCAGGCCTCTAATTCTCTCTTGGCTGTCAGCACACACCCATTAGTCCTTGCTCACATATAATAAATAGGGAGTGCAGAAGAGGGCAAAAAGATAATTTCTGCTCTTGGATCGGAATAGCCTTGGACTTTGTACTGCCTATGTGGACCTGCAGTCTCTGCTTGGCTTTTTTTTTTTGCCTGTTGAATTCTCTTCATTTGATTTCTAAGAAACACCTAATCCTTTCATTTTGGTCTTGCAAAGTTATAGAAGTCATGAGATCTTGAAACATGGCCCACTAACATTTTTATGTGAATAAAACTTTACACAAGGTAGTATTCAACATTTAGGGTTGAATTTTTTTCCATGGATCCTGCTGAAAGCAACTGTAATGAGAGCAATAGGCAGCACTTCATCCTGGCAAAGGAGTGTAGAGTCAGGGCCCCGTGGCAGTGCCTAGAGTACTCTTTCCATAGCATATAGGCAATGACAGTTTGCCCCAGCAGAGGATGAATAGGGCCAGGCCCTGGCTCAGTGGACAGCTGTCTGAGCCCCAGCAGTATGGGGAAGGGCAAACACATCAGAGTTTATTGACATGGGTAATGATTGGCAAAGGCAGGCTCAGTGTAACCTTTTATTTCATATAATCTGAAACTGATTGACCCCCCCTACACTGCTACCAATACAATAGTATGTGATTATTGGACAGTTACTCCCCAGGGAAGACTTAGAAGACAAATGGGTAGTGTTGGTAAATCCTGCTTGCTCTCTGGTAATGGGAGGTAGGGGAGTTGAAATTGTCTGCCCATTTTCCCAAAATCAATTCTTGTCCATGCTTTTCTGGCAAAAAATGGGAGTTTTGTTCAAGGACTCACAGTGTCCTATGTAAGAAGGAGGGCAGTCCCCCAGAAGAAGCCTCTAAAGGAGGAAAGATTTAGTATTCCATTTCCACTATGGGGTGCCCAGAAAGACAGAATCTCAGCTGGTGTGCCAGGGATCCTAAAAATGTTGTAGGTATAGAGTAGTAGAGTAGTTCTTCATATAAGCTCTGATATTGGGACAGGATGCTTGCAAGATAGCAATGGCCTCTTAGTTATTTTACTATACATACACGCGCGCGCACACACACACACACACACACACACACACACACACACACACACACACACACACGACCTGTTCTGTGTATCTGTTGACTGTGCAGTAGGTGAAATCATCTTTTCTATGACTCTTTTTTTCACTTTTACATTGGTGTCCCATTGTGAAATAGAAAGATTTGGTACCACATGGCCCACTAGTGTTTAAGTCTGGAATTCAGTCCTTCTGAAGGTGGGGAGAGTATGTGTTGAGACCTGGCATTTCTATACTTTGTTTTCCTATATTAATTTACTCTTTCAGGGGGTGCTGTTAAATTGATCATTGTTTTTGTTTATTTTTCTCCTATTTTAATTTTTCCTTTCCTCTTCTGCTGTTGCATGGCAGACTCCTTGAATTCTTAAGTTCTGGGTTGCCCTTAAAAGCCATTTAACTAGTAGAAAGTCCACAGAAGACCTTTAGGACTTTGCCATCAGAGGGATTCCCACTATGGTATATCGGAAATAATAATCCAAGGTCCCACCTCATGCAGATTAAGCTAGTTTTTTTCTTATAAGGAATTGAAATTATCCTCCAGATTTAATTGATTTAAGGGACTAAGGCTTAGATCATAGACTTATCTTCCTAGTTGTCTGAATACAAAAATAGCAAAAATATGTATGGAGCAGGTCCTATCTCAGGTTTCTGAACACAGACCAGTAGCATGACCAACCCTGGCAAAGGAAAGTTTTAGTCAGCTGACTCAAGGGCATATCCTGGAAGAATATACCTTCCCTGCTCTAAATATCTTTCTGCTTGGACTAAGTAAACATCCTTTTGTTAATTTTTATATAGTCTATGATTATCTCATTTCATTCTAATTTCAGACTTGAAATATGCTAGAGCTAGACTTAATTTAAGTATTGACTTAACATAGTGAGCTCAGACGTTCCCCACTGTGAGTCCTTGAACAGCAGCTTTTGTTTCCAAACCAAAGACAACTAAAATAGTATAGTATAGTATATACTATTTGTATTTGACACTACCCATGTCAATAAACACTGATGTGTTTGCCCTTCCCCATACTGCTGGGGCTCAGACTGCTATCCATTGAGATTCCCCTTTGCTGGGGGGAATAAACTGTCACTGCCTATATGCCATGGAAAGAGTGTATACTGAGCCAGCTCCCCAGCTGGCATGATCTTCAGAAACTTCGCATCCCTTCCACTCCATGAGGAGGCATGAGAGTCCAACTTTAGTAGAGATTTATGAAGTCTGGGAAGGCCATTATGGATAGGATTTTGAGGAATAATCTCCTAAACTGAAGATATTACTCAGTCATTATTAACTAATAATAATTATATATAACATTATATGATAATGAATAATTAACATTAATCATTTATTAAGTACTGATGTAACCAGACAACATGCTATGTTACAGATACAAAGATGAAAAATTGTGTCTGTCCTAAATGAGCTTATATCGTATGAGACAGCATGTGTCTCATATGCTTTAATACCAGATATGTAGATTCAAGGTAGTTTTGTCCATTGTGTCTGACTCTTTGTGACCCCATTTGAGGTTTTCTTGGCAGAGGTAGTGGGGTGGTTTACCATTTCTTCCTCTTGCTCATTTTATAGATGAGAAGACTGAGGAAAACATTGTTAAATAACTTGCCTAAGGTTTCGGGTAGAAGGAACTAGGAGCTGGGGAGGGAGCTCAGGAAAGCACTTGTGTAGAGAGTTGTGATATGTTTGAATCTTATTGGAAACTAGCATTTGAAGACAGAGATAAAGAAGGAGTATGTTCTAGGCATAGGGCATGGTCAAAATTTAGGAACAGTAAGAAGGCTAGTTTGACTGGACTATGAAATGGGTGAAGAGGAGCAATATGTAATAGACCTGGAAAAGTAAGTTGGCCTGGATATGGCCCATAGAAAGGAAGACTGTTGTTCCGTTGGGCAGGCTCCCAACATAGGCCTTAGCTCCCCCATACCTCATTTTCAGGAAAGGGTATTTAATTATAATTCACTTTCTTTAAATGTGAATGAACGAGGCATCACATCCATCGCATACTGAGCTCTAATGTCCCCTAGTGCCAGCCCTTGAGTAGAGCAGCCTAGGTTTCCTAAACTAATCAGTCATCATGACAACTCTGTCACTATCCTGTTCTGGTTCATAGATTCAGAGTGGACTGAAGAGGAGACCTGAGCTTAGGTGTGGCATTCCACATTAGGAAGAGTTGTGGGCCTGAGCTTATATCTCCAGTGAGGAGCAAGTTGCAAGTAGCAGATATGTGGCTCTGATCCCAAGAGCAGATTGTGGTCTTAATTCTGGCCTCTAGCCTGAAGAGGAACAACCAAGATAGGAATCCAAGACCTAATGAGATCCTGCGTTCTGTCACACTGAACCAAGCTTTCCAGATAGCTGGTAATGGTAACTGGGTCCAGCAAAAGTCTACTGTAACTCCAACCGGGGACAAGCCAGTAGATGTGTTACTCATTCCCAAACCCATGTTGAAAACTTGTAGAGCTTAAATTAGAAGGGCAGTGATAAGACTTTGTTCTGGATCAGACTAACTTTGGGAACATTCAAACCCTGCATGGCCTCAGGTATCACAGCTCAGATATCCCCTGCAGAAGTGCTTAGAGGAGGGCTCTAACAAAGTCCCAGGTCTGGAAGTAGGCTGGAAGAATATGCAAAAAGAAAAAAAAAAGAATATTACCTTAAAGAGCTGTTATGAGACCGTGATGCTCAAGGGAATAATCCCAGAAGAATCAATTCAAAATATCTCCAAGCAAAGCCTCAAAGAAAACATAGCATTGACAGAAGTTCAGTTGGAATTTCTGCAAGAGATAAAGCAAGAGTTAAAAGTTATTTTAAAAATCACATGAGAAAGACACCAGAGTGATAGGAAGCAGTATAGTTGAACTCCCTTTCACAAAACTTGCATCTCACTGAATCCAGATGGGGAAATCTAGAAAGAGACATGTGAGTCATTTCTCCAGCCCAGCATAGGTAGATAGATCTATCTGTGGATATATCTTGTAGATATATATAACTTGTAGAGTTCAGACCAAGGTGGGTACCAATCAGATTTTGTCCTGGATCAAACCACTTGAGGAATTCTGAAAGCTTACAGGTTCTCAACCTGGCCTTGAGATTGTGAAATATTTCACAATAACCTGAGAAAGCAACAATAGAACCATGCCCCAGAACTTCCCTCCAAAAGTGCCACATAACCCAGAAAATAATGAATCCAAAATACTTATAGTAAAGCTTCAGAGAAAAACACAGTCTGCATAAAAAAATCAACTATAATTAATTTAAAATTTTTTTTAAATAAATGAAATGAGAATGAGGAAAAATTGGAAAAAATTAATGTTGAAAAAATTGGAAAGGGAATTAATATCTTAGCACAATTAATATCTTAGCACAATTAATATCTTAGCACAAAAGGTACAAGCATTCCTGATGAAAAGATGGGAGTGTATAAGTTGACATCTATACAAATAAGGGAGGGATTTGGAAGTATTATGACTCTTGAATCTTACTGTCATCCTAACTGGTCAAGAGAAGGATAAAATATGCATGCAGGTAAAATTGGATACAAAAATTTCTTTCACTCAACAAAGAATTAAGAGTGAAAAAGGAGAAGGAGGTATGGAAAATTAGAGTGAAGGAAGATTAGTACTAAGGAATTAGAGGGATTAGTACTAAGCAAAACAAACTCTAAGGTTGTACAAAAATATTTATAGTTATTTTTGAGGTAGCAAGGAATGGGACTCTGAGGGTACCCATAAACTGGAGAATTGGAGAATGGTCAGATAGATGTGATTGAATACTATTGTGCTGAATTTTTAACAACATAATAACCAATCATGATTCCCAAGACTATCCATCTCCTCATAGAGGAGTGAAGGACTCAGAAAGCAGAATGAGACTTGTTTTTTCCCCCAATATGGCCAATGTGGAAAGTAGTTTTGATTGATTATATGTGATTGTAATGAATTTTCTTTTGGGGAGGGCAGGTTAGCCTGGGAGGATGAGGAGATGGATTTTGGCTGATTGAAACAAATATTTTTTTTTTTTTAAAGCAATTGGGGTTAAGTAACTTGCTCAAGGTTACACGGCTAGTCATTATTTATGCGTGGGTGCTCATTTTCTGAGGCCGGATCTGATCTTGGGTCATCCCAACTCCGAGGCCGGATCTGATCTTGGGTCATCCCAACTCCGAGGCCGGATCTGATCTTGGGTCATCCCAACTCCGAGGCCGGCGCTCTTACTCACTGCGCCACCCAGCCGCCCCTTTAGGGCAAGTGGGGTTAAGTAACTTGCCCAAGGTTACATGGCTAGGTTTTTGTTTGTGCGGATTAAGTGTCGGAGGCTGGCTCTGAACTCAGGTCCTTCTGATTCCAGGGCCAGCGCTCTATTCACTGTGCCACCTAGCCGCCCCGAAACAAATATTTTTAAAAATCAGTGAGAGTGCTAGATGAAAAAACGGGAAAAGAAATAAGAGTTGTGGAAGAAAGAATTAGAAAGAAAATTAACAACTTGGAATAGGAGTTATAAAACTTTTACCTAAGAAACAAGTTCCATGAAAATTACAGTGGACAAAATAGAAGCTATTGATACCAGGAGACAACAAGAACCAGTAAAACAAAGTCAAAAGAGTAGAAAAATAAAAGAAAATTTCAAGTTATTGCATAGCAAAAACAACAGAAAAGAGATAATTTTTAGAATCAGTGGACTACTTGAAAGCCATGACCAAAAAAAAAAAAAAAAAGTTTATCATAAAAGAAAGCTGCCCAGATTGCTAAGAGCAAGAGAGCAGAGTGAAAATAGAAGGAACCCACCAGTTGTCTCCTAAAAGACATCCCCGAATAAAAACTGCCTGGAATATTATAGCCAAAATCTACAGCTTTCAGGTCAAAGAAAAAATGCCAGAAGCCGAAAGAAAGAATTCAAGTACCGAAGAGAACCAGTGGTATCACCACATGACTCAGCAGCCTTCACTGTGAAGAAGTGGAGCATTTGGAACATCACATTTTAGAAACCTAAAGGTACAGGCTTATAACCAAGAATAATTCACCTGATGAACCAGAGTGTAATTCTAAAGAAATAAAAACGGATTTCTAGAGAAATAGACTTCCAAATATTCATAATAAAAGTTGCAGAGAAACTTTGAGATAGATGAATGAAAAGAAACATTAAAAGGTAAATATGAATGAGCAATAACTAGTAATAATAATGGTAGTGGTAGTGATAAAAACTTTTTATTCTAATATGAAGAGATGTTAAATGAGATTCCCGCAGAACCCTAATGTCATCAAGTACCATAGAGGTAGTCTGATAGGATTGGGAGTAGTGTTTTTGATGAACTTAGAAAAGAAAGGGAAAGGAATGTTAGAGGAACAGGGAAACAAACCTTTATTAGGTGCTAACTATATGCTAGGCACTATGCTAAGCACTTTCTAAAATTTACAAATATCTAATTTGTGGAGAAAATTGTCAGGGAAAGTGATCTCTCATAATCAGGATATGAAAGTAGAAGACCACACTAAAGAGGATAGGGATGGGGGGAGGTAGGAAGTGAGCAACACTTAAACCTCACTCTCATCTGGTCAAAGGAGGGAAAAACACACTCATACAGAACTGAGCACAAAAATGCCTTTACTGGGAAACTAGAGGGAAAGGAGTGGATAAAGAGGGAAAGTAGATTAAGGGGAAGATTTTTGGTTCACTTGTTTCAGTTGTGCCCCACTCTTTATGAGCTCATTTGGGGTTTTCTTGGCAAAGATGCCAGAGTAGTTTGCCATTTCCTTCTCCAGCTCATTTTACAGATAAGGAGGGAACCGAGGCAAACGGGGTGAAGTGACTTGCTCAGGGTCACATAGCTACTTAAATGTCTGAGGCTGGATCTGAATTTGTGAAGATGAATCTTACTGACTCCAGTTCCAGCACTCTATCTACTAGACCACCTATCTACATAAGGAAAAAAAATAGTCCCAAGCAAAACAGGTGCTAAGGAGGATTGGTATCTAAGAAGGGTTTGAAAGAAAGGATAAAACACTATTTGGGCATGAGGGAAATAGAAGAGCCACTGTGGCCTTTTGACTGAATCCAAACTCCACAGAACAAATCTTTCTAATAGAAGTATTTCTTCTGTAAAACTTGAACTCAGTCAAAAAGCTATTCCCAAGGACCTAGAAGACCATGTATGGCCTTGAGGTCACAGGTTCCCTACCCCTGATCTAAATGCCCAAAGGAAAGTATAAGTGAGTTATACGGACAAATAAAACAGTAAAACTGTAATAGTAAGGAACCTCAATTTATCCCTTCCAGACCCAACCAGATAAATCCAATCAAAAAATAAGAAATTAGAATTTTAGAAAAGTTAGGTATGCTAACTCTATTGTTGAATGAGAATAGAAAGCAGTAGACATATTTCTCAGCTGTGCATGGTACCTTTACAAAAATCAAGTATGTATTATGGCATAAAAATCTTACAAATGAATGTAGAAAAGCTAAACTTATTTTAATAGATTACAATATAATAACAATTCAACAAAAGGTTATTGAAACAAATTAATTTGAGACTAATTCTAAAGAATGAGTTGGTCAAGAAAAATATAGAAACAGTGGATAATTTCATTAAAGATAGTGACAACAATGAGAAAACCTAGTAAAATTTTTGATATACAGACAAAAAGTGAATTCTTAACCAATTAAGGATAGATAAAAGAAATTATTAGAATTTTTCAATCAGTTATATGCCAATAAAACTGACAATATAAATGGAATGGATGCATATTTAGAAATGAATAAACTACTCATGTTAATAGAACAAGAAATAGAGAACTAAAATAACTCACTTTACTTTTCAAAAAAGTTCCAAAGGGGAGGGAAAAAAAAAACAAAACAAATGCAGCTAAAATTAGAAGGGAAGCCTGGAACTGGGGAAAAACATCTTTGTGGCAAATTTCTCTGATAAAGGGAAACTTCTTTGTCTCATTCCCAAGGTTTAGAGGGAATTGATTTAGCTCTATAAGAGCTATTCAGCTATTTAAATGGTCAAAAGATATGACCATTGATTTTCACAGGAAAAATGAAAATTTTTCATAGTCACATAAAAACAAAATGCTTTAAATGAGCACTTATTGCCCAAGTGCAGATTAAAACTATTTAGGTTTTATCTCACACCTTTCAGATCCGCAAAGTTGACAAAAAAAAAAAAAAAAGAAAAACAATAGATAGTCATTCTGCTGTAACAGGTTTGTAAATGCACCATGGATAGAACTATGAAATTTTCCAGCCAGTCAGGGAAGCAAACTTGAGAAACCTGGTGACAATTGTATGAACTGATGCAGATTGAAATGCACAGAACTAGGAAAAAATTTATACAATTATATTATTGTAAAGACCACTTTGAAAAACTTTAGAACTCTAATTGACATCATGACCCATGATTCCAGAGGACTAATAATCATACTGCCCATCTCTAGAAGGGAGGGAGGGGAAAGGGAATAAGCATTTGTTAAGCACCTACTGTGTGCCCAGGCACTGTGCTAAATACTTTACAAATAATATCTTATTCGATCTTTATAACAGTCTTTTTTGTTAGCATGACCAAAGGAGAAATTTGTTTTGCTTGACATTTTATGTTTCTATATTTTATATGTTTATTATATGTTTTTAAAAGGGCTTTTCCCTCCACTAATGGTAGAGAGTTAGATTGGGGAGGTAGGAGAGAAGAGAGTATAATTTTCATTGGTTCAAAAAATTAAACAGGAAGAGGAATTGAAGTTCAGTGTAAAATAAAAACAAAATACATTAAGTATCTTGATGTAAACATAGCGATGTATACAGGAATTAAAAATATAATTTCAAAGCCATTTTTACAGAAATAAAGTTAAATTTCCCCCCACCCTCCTAATTTTCATAGTAAATGAAAAGATAGTCAATGTTCTAAGTTGGGTCCCCCCAACACAGTAAAAATACTACTTAAAATTTTATATGTATTTAAGTTCTATGCCATCTAAACTGCCATGGATATATTTTATGGAATTAAAATAATAAATTTCATTTGAAACTACAAAAAAGACAAAAATATTAGGTGAAATGATGAAAAAAAATTAGTAACAATGAATAGAAGTTTCGTATTACCAGATCTCAAATTCTTTTAGAAAGTAGCAGTTATCAAGAGTATTTGACTTGAGACAAAAATAGGTCAGTAGATTAAATTAGATAACAAAGCATAGATATATAAATCTAGTGCTAGAAGGTAGCTCAGAGGTTATGGAATCATAGAGTCACACATTTGAAGCTTGAAGGAACTTTAAAGATCAATTAAGGAATGGGCCCAGAAAGATAAAATGAATTGCCTCAAAATACACTCACATGTAATAAATAAAAAGAGGTGGGATTTGAACCTAGATTCCAGAAACCCAAGAACATAAACTACTAATGGTCCCTTTGACAGAAAGGAGACTAGTATATTATACCATCTCTTCACATGGCTACTGAACTCAGGCCATCATCCTTGCCTCCTCCCTCTGACCATCTATGCAATCTTGGACTCCACCTGAGGTCTCCTGGTAGGTGTTTTTTTTCCTGTATTTTTCCAGAAATGTGGTGTCCAGATCACTTTCCAACTCCATACTCTTTTCCATGCCAATGTTTGTTTCCCCATGTTCTGATGGCTTTTTTGGAGGGGTGGGCCTATTTAGAAGTGGTGTAGGCTGCTAGCCTACAATCATATATACAATCATATATATAACTGGATAAACAAGTTGGCAGGATCAGTATTTAGGAAAATTTTGTCTTTGCTTAGTGTCCAGGACGATAATGTTCATATCTCTTTCTTCCCTCCTCTGCTCTCTCTCTCTTTAGCCCTCCAGAATCTATTAGCCAACCAACCACTATAATCACTAGTAGGGAAGTAGAGGAGTGAATAGAATTTCTTTGCTCTGATGTAGCAAAGTGATTTTGCTTCCAGTAATTTTAAGTCTCTTGTAAGAAAAGTACTTTATAAACTCTAAGGTATTTTCATTATTAATTGAGAATAATCTGAATATAATATTTATCTCTAAAATGCACTTGCCAAGGAGAAATCTGGTTTCTGAAGCCTTGGACAGAAGAATAGTAGTGTTGTGAACAGATATACAGTAGTGCATTTATCGGGGAATTGCACATCACTTTAAAATTCTAGTTTATCCTAGTGACTTTGGGAGCTTCAGGTAATATCCTCAGTAGACAGTTGAAACTATAATTACTTGTCACATAGCTGGAATGTATATATGTATATAAAACATTTACATTTTGTCATCTATCTTGATGGTAATTATTTATTGTGGTATTTCAGAATGTAAAAAATGATGGTAAATTTAATTTGGTGAAAAAATGACAGAAACCAGGAGGTGTGATTCCTGTGATGAGTTGACTTATTGCCATTCATTGCATACCTGTCCTCACTACAGAAACATTGCTTACTCAGCTGAATGGATTCTTTCCACTTTACTAATCTCTGTCTTCTTTATTTTTTCTTTATTTTCCCCTCATTTTTCTTTATTTCAGAAAATCGGTAATTTGGCTTTCTTTCTTTCTTTTTAGATTTTTATTTTTGCTTTTTGGAGGGGGAAAGGTAGGGCAATTGGGGTTAAGTGACTTGCCCAAGGTCACATGGCTAGTTTTGTGTTAAGTGTCTGAGGCCAGATTTGAACTCAGGTCCTTCTGACTCCAGGGCCGGTGCTCTATTCGCTGCACACCTAACTGCTCCTAATTTGCCTTTCTTGCTGGTTCTTCATTTTCTTAAGTCTCAAAGACTGATTCTTGGCCAAGACATCAATTTCTCATTTCTCACCAACATGTCTATGATTAGTATTTGTTTTTATTTTAAAGATGTGTTGTGAGGGAGTTTCCTGAGAATGTACCATGACCAGTTTTCAGCTCTGTTAACCTATATCAAATTGAATGACAGCAACAAAAAGTTTCTTATTTTATTAGAACAAGGAAAAACAATATATGACCTAGAGATTATTAAAGAATTCCTACTAAGAATATGTGGACCAGATGATAACTTTTTGAATTGCCAGATGTGCATATTTTAAGCAAATCTAATATATTTATGCCTCTCAGGAGACTGAGTTCTTTGAAAACACAAATGGACTAAGGTCAAAGTAACTGAACAGGTGTTTGGAGCATGTCATCAGAATAAGTGTATTGTGGCACAAATGAAGAATGAGCATAGCTTGGTAAAGAACAAATCCTGTCAGATTAATTCAGTTTACTTCTATGGTAGTGATAAGCCTGGTAGTCCTGTGCTCTTTATTTTGGTCAGATTTTTTTATATTATCACTCATGACCAAATTGTGGAATTGGGGTAATGTTTATATCGTATTGTCGTAAAGTAAAAAGAAAATGAATGTAATCAAATAAACACCATTGTTTTAATATACAAGGAACAAAAAAAGATTGTTTATGCAACCTTGAACTACTTATTATATGTACAACTTGTCTTGATAAAAAGGAATGTTGAATTTAACATTATAGTAACAAAATTATCATTTGTGTTCTTTCCTGATCTTTATCATTATCTTTTTGTGTAGTTTTAATGTTTTATGCTCTATTTTCTTTTGTCTGTATTATCAATCACTGTGACACCCCTTTTCCTTGGAACACATTATTTGTCATTTGTAATAACATTGTTAATAATTGTAATAGTATTCCATTACACTCATAGGTCACAGTTGGTTCAGCCATTCCTCGGTTGATGGGTAGTTACTTTGTTTCCAGCTATTTCCTTATAAAAAAAGTGCTACTATAAATATTTTTGTGTGTATGTGTTGTATGTTTTTGTAGAGAGTCTTGTGTAGTGTGCTGGATTTACAAGCTTCTGTGACAGTCTAAGGGAAAGGCTTCTGTGACAGTCTAAGGTAAAGCATATACCCAAGGCTTGGGCAGTGATGCTACTGTGGCATTAAGGTCAGTGACAACTACACAGGATCATAATTATGGAGCATGAAGCAATCTGATAGGTCAAGCAGTTCACCTCTCTCATGTAAAAAAAATTATGAATCTGGCAAACATCAAGAAACATGAACATTTCCATATACAAAGAACAAAAAATTTTCTATGAAAATTTCAATTTCTGTTATATTGAGCTTAGTTTAAAAATATATGTATACATAGTAAATTTTAACAGTATTACCAATACTGCTCTGCTTATCTGTGTCCTCTTCTGATCTTCCTTTTGCTCTCATCTGTGTATTTTTAGAATGCTCAATTGACATTTCTTTTTTTGCAGGGGGAGGACTATTATCACTACTCTTTCTTTTAACAAATGTATATGTTAAAGCAAAAACAAATCCACACACTGGCCATGTCTAAAAATGTCTATCTCATTCTGTACCTCTAGGCCACCACCTCTCTTCCAATAAGTGAATGGGTACCATGATTCCTCATCAGTTATTGTATTGATGACATTTTATGATTCAGAGTTGTTTTCCTTTATAAAGTTGTAGTCATCATATAAATTGTTTTTCTTATTCTGTTTTCCTTCATTCTGAATCCATCTGTAATGTCATTTCTGACAGCACAGTAATCTTTTGTTACATTCATAAACCATAGGATGTTTAGCTGTTCCTCAGGTGATGAATACTCAGTTGACTTCCAGTTCTTTGCTATAAAAAAGGTGCTACTATAGCTAGTTTTTGTACAAATTGTCCTTTCTCTCTTTTATTGATCCTCTTTGGAGCATGTGCATGGTAGTGAAATCTGCAGGTTCACAATCCGCTCACTTTAGAAAGGTATCAGAGGGGATAATGTGGTGGGCCAGGAGTCAGGAAGACTCATCTTCATGCTTCTGTTCTGGCCTCAAGAACACTTTTTAGCTGTGTGATCCTGTCACTTAACCCTGTTTGCCACAGCTTCCTCATCTGTAAAATGAACTGGAGAAGGAAATGGCAAACCACTCCTGTATCTCTGTCAAGAAAACCCAAATGGGGTCATGATGAGTCCAGCATGATTGAAAATGACTAAACAACAACGAGTTAGTGACTTGTCCAAAATCATACAAGTTGGAAGTAACGAAGTCAGGATTTTTGAACCCAGACTTGAAGACTAACAATCTGACTCAAATCCATTGCTCTTTCCACTCTATCTCTGTGATACAGGGCCCTTTCCAAGATTGTTGCTATTCTTTTAAGCTTGTTTGTGTTCTAGTTGTGATAATCTGACCTCTGATACCAAGTGAGCCCAACTCTTAATGATTCCTATGAGAATAGGCTAATGATCTTGGCATTGAAGGAGAAAAGGAAAATTCTGCTGCTCCATGGTATTTCTGTTTGTATTTTAAAAGTAGTATTGTTGTTAAGGTTGAAATAAAGTTAATTTTTAGTTATTTGCTTTTGATAACAGAATTGGTTTTTATTCCCACTTGTTAAAATTCTCTTGTACTTTATCCCTTAACCTAAGTTAGAACATTTTTCCCCAAATGGATTTTATTTCTTCATGTGATCTAGGATGAATTTTATGATTCTTGGTGGAAGGAGTGAATGGCAATCTAATGTTTATAGGTAGAGTGTGGAAACATTTTGCTGAGTTTATTTTGCAGATCGATGACTTTATTTCTTGGAACTGATAGTATTTGTTGCACACTTCATGAAAACTGATTTAACTAGTGGCTTGCTGGCTTTGTTCATTATAATTATTATATTTTGCTAAATTTATACTTGGGAGGGGACAGACCTGTGATTTCATTGATATAGTGAATTCAGATCAGCACCTGTCTGCGTAGAGAGTTACCTAAGGCACAGAGAGATTTAAGTGACTTAAGTCCAAGCTCACAGAGCAAGGGTGTGTCAGAGGTGGGACCCAAACCCAGGTCTTCCTGACACCAACCTGAGTTCTTTGTCTGCTATGCCTTTTGTATGCCATACTACTTAATATTACCTTTTGCTTAAAAATAATAGCTCTGAAAACAAGACATTTTGCTATTTATAGTGATAGGAAATGGCATAATTTATTTTAAATTGACTTATTTTAAATCCTCTATCAAAATATTTTCCATGTCTTTTGTCTTTGTGTGTGTGTGTGTGTGTGTGTGTGTGTGTGTGTCTTTTCCCTCCCTACATCTTGTATGCTGAAGTTGTGCTAGCATTTGTGACCTTTTGTCAGTTCCTTTTTCTTGGCCTTAGTTTCCTCATTTGTAAAGTAAAGGTTGAATTAGTTACTCTCTGTCTTCTCTTCCAATTTTAAGTCTTGTCCCAAGTTTTGTGAAGAATTCTAGAGTTTTAATTAGTGTCTGTGTTAGAATAGCATCAAACAGGTGATATTTAATAGCAAAATAAGATTATAGATTTCTAAACATTTAAAGTTAATTTGAAGGTTTTTTTTAAAGGCTTGTAACATGAGGTGCTAAAAGACAAAGATAGTCTACCCCTTTAAAAAACTATAAGAAGCCTTCATTAACTCCTCTTGATTCCAGTGCTTCCCTCTTTAATCGCTATTTATTCTGTAGCTTGCTTTGTATATATTTGTTTGCATGTTGTTTACCCCATTAGATTGTGAGCTTCTTGAAGACACGATTTATCTTTTGCTTCTCTTTGTATCCCCTGTGCTTAGTATGGTGCTTGGCATGTAGTAGGTACTTTACAGTTTATTGATTTGAGTAGGAAATGAATGGAGCTGTTATTGCTATTCTTTTGGTGGGAAGGTACTACTTTTTGAAGGCAACATTCTGTTTTCTTCAGGAGAATGGTAGATACAGAAATCATAGATTTTTATGTCACTTTCACCCCTAGAAGATGACTTTATGTCTTCCTACACAAAATTATAATGAATTAAGACTTGGAACTCCCAGGGGCGGCTAGGTGGCGCAGTGAACAGAGGACCTGAAGTCAGAAGGACCTGAGTTCAAATTTGGCCTCAGACACTTAACACAAAAACTAGCCATGTGACCTTGGGCAAGTCACTTAACCCCAATTGCCCTCCAAAAAGCAGAAAGAAAAAAAAAGATCTGGAACTCCCTTACTGACTAAACTATTGATTTGGCAGATCTTGTTAAATTTTTGATTACAAAAGGTTCAATCCTTAATCTGTAAAACTGCCTGCAGATGTTTAAGGCGGGGGAGTTGGGGTATTCCTGCAGTACACCATTTGCACGAGTTATGGCTCACTTGTCTCTTTGTAATGCCTTTCATGGTGCTGGTTCCCATGTTTAGAGTGATGGCTTTCCGGGTGATGTAGTGCCTCAGCTGTGCAGTGCTCTGTTCTTGGCACTGTGGAGGATACAGAGATGTAAATGACATGGTTATTGCCTCTAGGGATCTTACAGTCCATGCAGGGGTTTTGGCACATTCAGAAATATCTATAATTCAAGGTGGAATGTGACAAGTCCATAAGAAAGCTGTAAACAGACCTCTGGGAGGTTCAAGAGAGATCACGGGGGGGCGGGGATTTGGGGAGTTATGGAAGGATTAGGGAAGGTTTGATGAAGATAACATTAGAGTTGGGCCTTGAAGGATAGTTAGGGTTTAGAGAGGCAGAGATGGGAATGTGTTTTGTTGTAACAGGGTACAACACCACATCCAGTCTCAGGCTGGCTCTGTGTTAACATCAGTCATGTCTGGCTCTGTGGCCCCGTGAACTGTAGACCCTTCCAACCTGACAGATTCATCTTCTAACATCATGTCTTTTAGCATTTTAGTAGTGTCCCTGGAGTTTCCTTGGAAAAGATATTGGAGTGGTTTGCCATTTCCTTCTCTAGTTTTATGTAGGCAGGGGTTAAGTGACTTGCCCAGGGTCACACAGCTAGTAAGTGTCTGAGGTCATATTTGAACTCAGGGCTTTCTGACTCCAGGGGCCCAGTGCTCTATCCATTGCACCACCTAGCTCCTCTTCCCCACCCCACCCCCTACTCTTTCCTACCTATCACTCAAAACAAAGTAATTTCTCCTCACATATTATATCCTTGGGATCTGGCCTTTACCCAACGGCCTCTTCTTTAATAGTATCATTTCTTAAATTCCCACTATTTATCAGGCACTGTGTGCTATGTGTTGTAGTAAACAAACAAACAAACAACACTTCTAACCATGTGCCCCTTTTTCTCTCACCTAGTCCACTACAGTCCAGCAAGCACATAATCAAGATTCTTATAGATGATTAAATTTTATTTTAAAATGAAGAAATTTAAGGGCACAGAAGATATAAAATTGACATCACTAGCGTACTTTTGGTGTTATTCTTTTTTCTTGACACAAGTTTAAATATTAAACAAGCCCTTATTCATATTCCTCTCTGGTCCAGGTGTCCCTCCCCATCCAAGTTGGGGGGAAAATGAATGAGCTGGTTTTCTCTCTTGGGGATTGCAGTAAGCCAAAGTGGAGAGATGTAAAGCTGTACAGGGTGCCAGCATATCCCTGAATGATCCTATATTTCCCTTTTGACCAGCTCATCACAAGCACAGAAAAGTAAATGTGAGGTGGGTCCCTTAAACCTGCCCATTATTCGAGAAACTTCAGTTCTTTGGAGCTACAAGCTAAGAGTAATTATTGCTATTATAAAGATTACATATTTTCAGATTGCAGTAAAAACCTAATTTAAGCTTGTACTTGTTACTGCCTAGGAATAGATCTCACATTTATAAGTTAGTTCTTATGGAATGAAGTGTTCTTAATAATGTCCTTTTTACAAATATTGTACTTTTGTAGAAAGAAACAATTAACAAAGCAGATATTGTCTTGATGTCAGCAAAACCTCTGAACAATTAGAGCTGTCCAGAGAGGAATAGGCTGCCTCACTAGGTTGGTTGATGGGGATAGTGGAGGAATTCCCCTTCATTGGATAAAGATCTTCAGACAAAGTCTAGACAAACACCTGTCAGGGATTCTTGTTCATATATGGGTTAGCCTAGATAGTTTTTTGAAGTGCCTTCCAACTCTGATATTTTGTGATTCTATTCATTGAAAAGCTTGGTGTATACATACACCAAACCTTTGATGGCTTAAGGCACCTAGGTAGTACAGTGGAGAGGCAGCTGGACTTGGAGTCATTAAGACTTCACTTTAAATCCTTCCTCAGACATTTAGTCACTCTGTAGCGTAAACTGTCTCTGACCCAGTTACCTCATCAGTAAAATGGGGATAATAGCATCTACCTCAATGGGCTCTCTTATGAGCAGCAAATGAGATATGTGAAGCACTTTGTAAACTTCAAAGTGACCCATAAATGCTGGCTGTAATTTTTGTTGTTGCTATTATTATTCCTAGACCATCAACCCAGAGGCCCTAATTTCTGCTATTCTAATGGCAGGAAGAACAATTTGGACATCTTTACTTAGACAGGTACCTATTTGTTTCAGCTATAAGACACTCCTGTGTAGTTCTAAAGAGGAACTGATAAATGGTAAGTTTAGAAACCTATATTGTATAAAATGGTAGCATTTACATTTTTTTCAATAAACAAAAATGTCTTGTCTTTTTTATCCTCCTTCTTCTCCTTGTCCCTCCCTCAAATAGACATTGGGAGGAAATACCCAGCAAAACTTTTGTGAGGAATGTGCATAATCAAGCAAAAAAAGATTCTTGGCCATGTCCAAAAAAAATGTCTCCTGTTACACTCTGTACCCATCACCTCTCTTCCAAGAAGTGATTGGCATGCTTCAGCATCACTTCTCTGGAATCCTTATTGGTCTTTCTGTTCAGAGCTCTTAAGTTTTTCAGAGTTGTTTGTTTTTATAATAGCACAAATGTAAGGAAGTTTTTAGATCTTATTTTGGGTCAGGGAAGAATACGGAGAATCTTAGGAGATTAGTTACATAGCTCTTCTTATTACATATACTGCCTGAGCTAATGCTATTGATTATGTTTTTATGTCTTATGTAGTTAATGTTTGTGCTTATGTTATGTATAAGCATTTGTCACTTTGTTGTGGAAAATTATAAACTCTTTGTTATCCTAGTTGGCGATGAATTTTACAGTGGGGTGATACGTGGAATGAGATGCATATGGGTAGCCATCTCTGACTATAAGTGCTAATTTTGAATTAATTTGAATCATTTGGATAATATTTCAATTTTGGTAGTTGACTTTAACTGATACAGATTTTGGAGCTATAAACTTTTCTTATTCTTACTTTCCCTTTGTCCCATATATGGCCCATACATTATTGGGACAATGGACAATTTTGGAATGTTAGCTCTTTCACTAATGAGTATTATTAGACTTAGAGTGTAAGCCTGAACCAATATATGCCTTAATTTGTAGAGATCTTGTGCTTTAGAAATAAGGCAGTAGTTTCAAACTCAAAACAAATCGGGTCACATGTTCACATAGACAACTTCAAATTAATATTATATATACTATGTTGTGTTTTTATTTCTTTTGTTAAACATTCCCCAATTACATGTTTGCTTAGTGTGCGCTCCTTTGTTTTGTGGGCCTAGAGTTTCATACCTCTGTTGATTAAACCTAATTTCTTTCAGACTTCTTTCTAGTTTTCTTAGCATTAAAAAAAATCAAATAAGGAATTCTTTTGTAAGTAATTTATCTTTTCTAGTTTTTCAAACACTGAGTTATTGTGTTCTATTATTTCTGGTTATCCATTGTCTAGCTTTTTCCATTAATTTGCCTCTCTTTTTTAACCAATACAGAAAGTTTTGACTGTTGCTTTATGGTAACAGTTTTGAAATCTGAAAGTGATAGTATGCCTTTCTCCCTACCTCTTTTCATCATTTTCCTTGACATTCTAGATCTTTTATTTTTCCAAATGAATTTTGTTATCTTATTGAGTTCTATAGAGCATGCCTTTGATAATTTAATTGATATAGCTTTAAAAGTGTAAGTTAATATTATTGGTAATATTATCATTTAAAAAAAAAGCCCACCCATGGACCCTGAATTTTTTTTCCAGCTATTTAAGTTCTTTGTTTCTGTTGAGTGCTTTGCTAGATTTATCCCCAGATACTTTATATACATTTTAATTATTTTAAGTAGGGTTTCCTTTCCCATTGTTGTCTCTTGGATTTCATTGTTACACAGAAATCTTTTTTTATTTTTGAAGGTTTATTTTGTAGCCTGCAACTTTGCTAAAACTGTTAATTATCTTAATGAGTATTTTTGCTTATTCCTTAAGATGTCTAGGTAAATCATCATATCATCTGCAAATAGAGATAGTTTTAGCTCCTTTACCTGTTTACACCTTTAATGTCTTTCTCTTGTCTTACTGCTATTGTTAGCATTTCAAGAAATATATCAAAGAATAGTAGGAATAGTGGGTGGGTACCCTTGATTTGCTTTTGTATTTATTAGGAAATATTTTAGGATTTCCCCATTACATTGAATGCTTGCTTATGGTTTTAAGTGGGTACTTTTTATGATCTTTAAGAAAGGTCCCTCTATGCCTATACTTAGTATAGTTTTTTTTGTTTTTTTGTTTTTTGTTTGCTTTTTGGAGGGCAGTTGGGGCTAAGTGACTTGCCCAAGGTCACATGGCTAGTTTTTGTGTTAAGTGTCTGAGGCCAGATTTGAACTCAGGTCCTCCTGACTCCAGGGCTTGTGCTCTGTTCACTGTGCCACCTAGCCGCCCTCGTATAGTTTTTAATATGAATGAGTGTTGTACTTTATTGAAGCCTCTTTTTTTGGGAGGGGCCTTCTTGTGAAATAATAATTTAGTTTGGGATATTTTTGTTTTTAATATGACTAATTATGTTGATTGTTTTCCTAATGTTAAACAGTCTTTATATCCCTGGTATAAATTGAACCTGACCATGATGAATGATTTCTTTGATGAATCACTGTAATGACAGGATTTTAATTAGAAATTTTGAATCTATAATCATTAATGATATTGATCTATAGTTTTCCTGTGCTTTTTCTTTCTCAGGTTTAGGTATGAGGACTATATTTTCTCATAAATGGAATCTGTTAGAGTGTTTTTTCCCATCATTTTTGAGAATAATTTGTGCACTAAATTTTTATTGAAAAGTTTGATAGAATTTTATGAATTCATCAATACCAGGAGTTTTTTCTTTTCATACTTCTTTTAGCTCTAGTTTCTTTTTCCATTTCCTTTTCTGAGATATAATTATTTAAGAGCTCCATTTAAGAGTTCCATTTAGTCTTCAGTTAGTTTTGGTGTTTTGTTTTGTTTTTGATGATTTTCTTTGAACAGTGTGTATGTGTGTTTTCTCTCAGTTTTAATATCATATAGTTGTGTATGATGGGTTTTGATAATTATTTTTGCGTGGGGTATGGGGACCTCAAAAATCCCCTATCCCAAAATTAAAAGCCAGAGGTGTCTCCAGGTAAAAACAGGAAATTTTTATTCACTTCTCATGAGTAAAGGGCATCCCTTCCACCAGTGCAGACCAGTGGAATAAGGTGTGTTACAGAAGACAAAGCAAGGCTTTATACCATAACTCAGTTAAGACATCTCCCACCACTAGCCCTTGCTCCCATTGGCTGGCAAGGGGCTTACAATCTGAGTGTGAAATCTTCTCCAATGACAAGGAACAAAGAAGCCTGCCACTATCCCTTAGTGGCTGGGGGCAGTCTTATAGTCTGGGCACTAAATCCTCTCCAATGGCAAAGAACAAAGAAGCCCAGCACTGTCTCTCTGTGACTGGGAGGCAGACTTATGGTTTGTGCACAAAAAAGACAAAGAACAAGGAAGTAGGATATAGCCAATCCAAGTGTACGTATCCTTATTTGGCAAAGGCTAAAGTGAAGAAGGAGGAAGGGTCCTAAGAGATTCCTAAAGAGCTTACTGTTGATGTGGCAGTAGTAGAGAAGGGGGAAGGGTGAAACCAAAACTCAGGCCTGTTCCCACAAGAAACCTTACTGGATTTTTGGATATAGGCTGAGAAGTTTTCACCTCTCCCACTCATTTTTATTCTGATTTTGTTGGGATTTTGCCTATTTATGTGGTATTTTGTTGATTTGATTTTGTGCTCTTTTTAATCTGATTGGCCAAACGTTTATTAATCTTATTAGCTTTTCAAAGAACTAGTTTTTAGTTTTCTTTCTCATTTCTATAGTCTCTTTGGTTTCCACTCTATTTCTTATCTAATTTTCAATATTCCCTCCTTTTTGCTTATTTTGTGTTTCTTATTTGTGGGCTGATTTAGAAAAATGCATTGTTGATTAATTCTCTCCTTTTAGATTTTGTTAATGTATATTTTGTTAGGAGATATACTTTTTTCCTGAAGTCAACTATGGATGTATCCCAGAATTTTTGGTATGTGGTTTCATCATTATCTTTTTCACTTAATTGTTATTTTCATAATTTGTTCTTTGATTAATTTATTATTTAGGATTTCATGGTTAAATCTTCATTTGGTTCTGCGTCTTTTGTCTATGCTCCCTAAAGTGATTACTGTTTTCATTGCATTTTAGCCTGTAAAGGATGCATCTAATATTTCTGCCTTTTTATGTTTGTTTGAAATATCTTTGTGTCCTAGTACACGGTCAGTTTTTGTAGAAGTTCCATATGATCCTGAGAAATATAAATATAACTCTGTGTGTGTGTGTGTATGTATCTGTTTGTTCATTTGTTTGTGTTCTTTAGCAGTCATATTTCTAAAGATACTATAAGACCTTTAGCTCCAGTTTCTCTGGCAATTTGTCAACTCTGTATTTTCTTTTTTGTTTATTGTCGTATTGGACTTATTCAAAACTTGTCTAAAACCAGGAGAGGAACATTGTACTCTACCACTATTGCAGTTCTGACTGTCTTTTCAGTTAATTTTCCCTTTATCAATTTAGATGCCAAAGTGTTTGAAGCATGTAAGTTTAATATTGCTTGTTTTCTGTGTCTCCTTTCAGCAGAATGTAGTTTCCTTTTTTTATCCCAATACTTCTATGTTGTAAATGTTTCTTTTACCTTCATCTGTTACCATAATTCTGACTTTTTATTTATTTGGTTCATAGTAACTTTTTTCCTTCTGTCCTTCATTTTTGTTCTATGTATGTTTTTTTTTTTTGTTTTTAAATGTTTCTTGTAAACAGCAAATTGTGGGGTTTTGTTTTCTCATCCAGTTTGTCATTCTCATTTTATTGGACCGTTTAATCCATTCACATTTAAAGTTATGAGAGTTAGGTTTATATCTCTAATATTGCTCCCTTCACAATAGAATTTTCTCCCCTCTAAACACAATACTATATTTCATTATTTTAGCCTCGTCACATTCTTTGTCTCCAACCCCACCCCCACTCCAAGCCTTCTATTGCACAGATTCCAGGGGCTTGCTTTTACCTTTGGGAGCAAATATTAATTCCTCTTTTGGGCTTTTCAGGTCCTCTATAATCTAGTCCTTTTCTAATATCACACTTTATACCATGACCCCACTCCCTGCCCATGTATCCTGTGATTCAGTGACATTGGCCTCTTTGTTTTTTATATCAGATATTCCATTTTCTGACTTTGGGCATTTTCACTTGCCATCTCTTATGCCTCAGTGTCAGGTACCCTCAGAAACTCTGATTTTCCTTCTCCTGAGGCAGGAGCACTTTATGCTTGTAGATTTTACCCTTTGTTAAGTGCCCATCTTTTTTATAAACTAACTCTTTTCTCCCATTGGAACATTCATCAATGGTACCGTTCTAACCACGGAAAGATTCCACCTCTCCCCCTTCCTGTTTCAATCCTTCCTTTGTTTCTTTACCTCTTCTTCTGTAGGGCTTTTTTTTATTCCAGAGATGGTGCAGGAGATAGTTTCCTTTATTGGTAACCTTTGACTTGGGTATATCACACATTCCCTTCTATTATTCTTCCTCTATTTTCTCTGTTGATCTGCCCTACCATTTTGTAAATTAATCCCACAAAATAATTGATTCACCTGTACATAATGTATTGTTAGGTTTAGTCCATGTTTCAGGCCCATTTCTCTACCATCCCTTCTTTTTGACTTTTTTGGTTTTACGTTTGTTTCTTTGTGTATATTTAGAAAGAAATCTCTTAATGGCCTTTCTGTTGTTCTGTTGTTATTTTGTTGTTGTTGTCCTTGGTTTCTGTATTTATTTATCCTAACTTATTTGGGGGTGTTTGAGTAAAGTTTTTTTTTTAGGTTTGGTTTACTTACTAAGAATGTTTCTTTTGCCTCTTTTTATGGAATGTCCATTTTTAAAAAAATCTATGATTAGGTCCAGAGTTGCAGGATAAGTAATTTTGGATTGCATCTTGAGTTCTGTTGTTCTTTTGAACATGTTATTCCATCCCCTCCTGCAGTTTTTGGTGAGTTTAGAATAGTTTTGTCTTATTTGGAGTTCCTTTTCTTTGTATTTATCCCTTTACATTTTCTTTCTTCTGGTTGCAGAATTTTTAGAAGTTATTTAAAAATATAAAATTTGAAAAAATTTTAGTTTTTTTCAAATTCTTTTTTTCTTCCCCCTCACCCCAAATAAGAAAGCGAGAAGTACTATACCCATTATATGTTTTTATGTATATTTGTGTATATTTGTATATTGTGCATATTTGTGTATATTTGTATATTGTGTATATTTGTATATATGTGTATATTTATATTATGTATATTTATGTATATTTTATGTATATTTATACATAATACCCATTATAAATAAGTTTTATATTTTTTTCCACATTAGACATGTTGAGAAAAAAAATAGGAAGAAAAATAAAGTGAAAAAACCTATCAATCTATATGCAGATTTCATTACCTCTTTCTCTGAAGGTAGCATAATGAGTCTTTTGGAATTTTCATGGATAATTGTATTGATCAGAGAGGCTTTCACAGTAGTCTTTCACAGTTACAGTTACATTGTTATCCTATGTTGTACAGTGTTATCCTAGTTTTCACTTCATTTTGTATCACTTTATGTACATATATATTTAAATTTATTTTATTTTTAATTTATGGAATAAAACAAGCATTTCCACAATATAGTATAATTTTTTTTTTAAAGCAATTGGGGTTAAGTAACTTGCTCAAGGTTACACAGCTAGTCATTATTTATGCGTGGGTGCTCATTTTCTGAGGCCGGATCTGATCTCGGGTCATCCCAACTCCGAGGCCGGTGCTCTTACTCACTGTGCCACCTAGCCGCCCCTTTAGGGCAATTGGGGTTAAGTAACTTGCCCAAGGTTACACGGCTAGGTTTTTGTCTGTGTGAATTAAGTGTCTGAGGCCGGCTCCGAACTCAGGTCCTTCTGACTCCAGGGCCGGCGCTCTATTCACTGCACCACCTAGCTGCCCCTATAGTATAATTTTTAAAAAGTGATTTTAGCTTAATAAAAGGAAAGCTATTACCAGTTTGAGTTATCCAAAAGTGTAATGACTTGTATAAGTGTGTATTGTTGTATCTGCTGGGAAGCTCCTGGTCACTGAATATTTTCTGGCAGAGCCTGTTTGACCACTTTTCATGTACTTTGGAAAGGAGATTCCTGCTCAGATATGAGTTGGAATAGATGTTTTTGAGATCTTTTCCAACTCAGAAATTTTGTAATCCTCTTTTGGGATTATAAAATTTTATTTTGCTTATTGTTAGCTGATTAACCTGCTCCCCCCCCCCCACTTTGATTCACAAGTTGCATTTTGGTCTTCTAATAAGGCATAGTATGTGGGTATTTTCAGATCATACAAAATTTGTTGATGTACCAACAGGTTTTACTCACTGACCCTCTGACTTGAGGCATGAAACTCCAAAATAGTTGCCATAGTGTTTGTCAGTGTTATGGATGGTGTCTTGCAGGTTCCATGTGGAAGAAGGATGCCCTCTCCATAAGGTCTTCCAGGGCTTTGCATTTGACATTGTTTTGAATGAATTAAGCATCAAAACCTAAAGGGTGACCCCAGGCATATAAGAACCCCGTTTAGCTTGAATTTCTTATCTGTAAAATGGGGATGATAATAGTAGCTCCCTCACAAGGTTGTTGTGAGGATCAAAGGAGATGGTATGTACAGAAGGCTTTGCAAACCTTCAAGTGCTCCACAGATGTCCATTAGTTGTTAGTGTTACATCCAGAGTCACTTAAGAGAGTAGCCCAACAATCTACATTGGAAAACTCAAGTGGGTGAAGAATGCCTATTATTTGGACAACTTTATGGTTGATCTGTATCCATATTGAACATATACTGCAGACAGACACTGAGTTAGGTCCATAATTTAATAGGAGGAAGAGCATAGCCTTGATTGTATTTTGGAAATTGTGCAGCTCTTTTGGGTTCTCAAGCTATTACATAACATGACATACTGCCCTTCTAGTGATCCTAAATGACTTTAATCATATAATATCACAATATCTGAATAACCAAGTGGAGGAATGCATTTATATCTAGATCTTCATATCTATATCTGTGAACAGAAGTGGCCTACCCATATTACTTAAACATGGCTTATACAGATAAAGCACAAGAAACATCTAGTCAGTGTGTAAATCAGGAAGGAGAGTGGCTCTCACTTAGCAAGAAAGGCTAACAGATGGTTAGCTTGAGTGCTGAATACCATTAAAGATCAAGAAGAAGTCCTGTAGTGCTTTGGCTTTGTACTTTAGGGAGGCTTTATATGAGTACGCAGTCAAGTACACAATGAAAAGGCATAGATGAGTTGTGAACTGTCCTCGTGGAGGCCCTACTCTATAAACTCATGGATCCAATCCAGTATTAAACTGTTGGTTCTGTGTGAGGTGAGGTAGGCTCATATTTTTCCTCTCCTGCAGGAATGATTTTAGACAAATGATTGATATGAATAATAATCACATTTTTAAAACTTAATTATAAAGGGAACTCTGTTGGAATTTTAGATTCTGAAAGTATTAGATTTATAGGACTGTAACAACGCAACCCAACTAGCCAAACACTTTTAATTAGTTCCAAGTTTAAGGGATTAGAAACTTTAGTTAGTGTCCTCTTTGCATTTGCATAATTCAGTTCATGTTAGATGTTCTTATCTTTGGATACCTGTTGTCCTTTACATTTCAGAATAAGAAATGGCAAACCAATGAGTAAAATTCATGAATAAAGTTATTAAGACCCTACACAAAAGCAAGTTCTACTGCCTAAGGAGTAAATTTATTCCTTTTAGATGTTATTCCTTTAGCATCCTGGGTACCTTTGATTGACTGTTGACCTGAAACAGTAAATCCATCTCTCAGTTCCCTAAAATTAATGAAAGCAAAAGTTAACACCAAATGGTAACTTAATGTAGTGAGTTTGGAGTAATTATAAGATAACTGTAATTGAAATTAGCTAAAAAAACTCCTCTTTTCTAGCAAGACATCATCTCTTTGGAGATGATAGTTGAGGGCATCTTTGGTTTACATTAAGCCATTTTCTAATTGTAGATCAAAAAGCTAATTAAGTTGGAAAGTTAATTTCATGTCTGGGAAAAAGCCCCAGGAAAAAAAGTGGGAAAGCTTCCCTCATAAGTCTCCAGTGATTGAGGCCCTGGATAAGCAAACATGCTTACTATGGCCATTGTTGTTCAGTTGTTTCAGTTGTGTCCAATGCCATTGACCCCGTTTGGATTTTTCTTGGTAAAGAAACAGGATTTGCTATTTCCTTTTCTAGCTCATTTGACAGGTGAGGAAAGTGATGCAAATAGACTTCAATGACGTTCCCAGGGTCACACAGCTAGTGTTAGACCAGATTTGTACTCAGGGAGATGAGTCTTCCTCACTCCAAGTCTGGTGTTCTATTCACTGAGCCACCCAGCTACCTGCCATGCCCATTAGTAGAGTCATGACTATGGTGGGGCCATCAGAGCTTTTCCCCTGAGCAAGAAATTTCAAGGGTGCTGACAGTACTGTCTAGGGACACTCTTATTTCCCTGCCTACCTACCACTCAGAAATGGTGGCAGTCTTATCCTGGGGCATATATTCTTTTCTTTCAACTGCATAAAAACTTCTTGATTCCAGGGATATACTTCCTTTCTTCTGGTCCTGGGTTCAGGTTCTAGGAAGTTCTTGGACTGAACTACAAATGAGCCTCCTGTCTCCACCCCACTTTCCTACCCCAGTGCTTGCTTTAGCTGCAAAAAATAGCTACATTGGATTTGGTTATTAATCATGAAAATTTGCCTTGAGTTAGCAGCAAGAACAGTAGGGGCCTGAGAATCTTGTTTCTATAAAGCATATAGAGGGTAAGTGGAATCTTAATGCCCTGTAGAAAATATTCTTTATTTGCATTTCTGTTAATGTTTGGTAGTAGTTAACATGTGCACAAAACATAGATTTGATCTTGTTAGAGGAGAAGAGGAAGGGCTGGAGAACACCTGAAGGGCTCAAAGGAACATAAAGGAGGGGAATAAGGATTATTAAACTTTTGATGATATGTCATATGTATGTGCCTCTTCCCATAGAAGATGTCGATATGGGTCCTTTGAAGAGGTCACTTCTTGCTTCGAGGAATGACTATGAGGATTCACATATGCCACCAAAAGAGGCCATATATTATGGGTCAAATATAAGAGAGAAAAGGCATGGTAATTGGTAATGATGCTATAGAATAGGAATGATCAATCAGCTCATGGCCAATAGTATTTTTACCTGGCACATAGAAGTTGCTTAAATAAGTGCTTGTGGATTGATTTTCTTAGAGATGTGCAAATCTGATAGAGGTATTTCAATTGAATATAATGAAAAACTTCTCAAGGCTTTGAGCTAAGAGGTTACCCCTAGAACTTGTGTGTTTTCTAACACTGTATTTTAATTGGAAGCAGGATCATTACTTTTGAATCAATGCCCAACAAGGAAATTCTTGTTCATATCTGAATTGTTTTGGATAACGT
Organism: Gymnobelideus leadbeateri; assembly: GCA_011680675.1. Lineage (NCBI taxonomy): Eukaryota > Metazoa > Chordata > Mammalia > Diprotodontia > Petauridae > Gymnobelideus > Gymnobelideus leadbeateri. The sequence continues at coordinate 63,637 of WOXC01008554.1, forward strand.
CTGAAGTATCTTCCAACTCTTTGATTCTGTGAAATAAAGGCTCTGTGTCCTACTATCTCTGAATTTTTCTGCATAGAGTGCAAGTTCTAAGAGGGAAAGGGGAGGGAATAAACATTTATTAAGTACCTGCCATGTGTCAGGCATTATACTAAGTGCTTTACAAATACTATCTCATTTGTCCTTCACCACTCTCCTAAGTCAGATGCTGTTATTAGCACCATTTTTGTAGTTGAGGAAACTGAGGCAAACAGGTTTGTGACTTGCCTACAGTCACACAGTTAAGTGTCTGAGGCTGGATTTGAACTCAGGCTTTCCAGACTCCAGTCACAGCGTTCTATCCACTGCACCACCCAGCTGCCCTAGAACCTAATAAACTAGAAGCTATTCTCAGGCAGAGGTCAAACCTGGGGCCCTCTGTCATGTAGCCTGTAAAGATTTGGCAGAACCAGATTGAAAAGTAATTGTGAAATGTTTAACAAAATAAATAAAAATGCAACACAGCATAGATAATGTTAATTTATGGTTTTCTGAGTCAATATGTGACCTTCAGAGATCCATTTTTTGAGTTTGACACTTGCTCTAAGATATGTGTCTATCTTTTTCAATTTGAACATGGTAAAAATGAAAGAACTGAGAATTACATCAATATTATAGTAAAATAAGTTATTTTTTTAACTTAATATTCTCCATAAAGTTGAGAAGATAAAGCAAATGCTCCCTTTTCTTAATTTTAGGGAAATGAATTGTGAAACTAAAGAAGACAGCTTCTCTAAATTTATTAATGTAGCCTTTGCCATGTGGAACTTTGCTATCACTTTCTTTTTTTAACTGTCACTATCAATACGTTTAATGCTTAATTTTTGGAAATCATCTTAGGTTTCTGAAAACTAGAGTTTTGCCTGAATTGAGGTGAATTTTTATATAGCCTTTCATATACCAGTATATTTTCTGACTTGGTGTATTTTCAAACATAAATTCGTTTCTTTTTTGTACTGGAAAAAGTGGAGGATTGTAAAGCTGGTGAGAAACCATAGGAGTCAGATACTGTGCCATGCTTTTGTCTGGCTAACTGTGCTGTTAGAATCCCACACTGCAGTTGTGGATCAGTCCCCTGAGGAGCTGTATGTCATGCCATCTTCAAAAATGTTTTTTGAACATAAAATCTCCAGTGTCCTACTTATTATAATTTAGTCAAAAGCAGAGACAGTGCTGGCCTTACTTAGGTTTCTGTTTCTTAATTTTGGATCCAAGAGATTTGAAGATCCATGCATTATTACAATGACATTCTTTCTATTTCCTAACAAAGTCATTTAATTTTCTTCTCTAAATATAATTGTAGATACACTTAGATTTTTAAACAGTTGATGTTTTCTGATTTATATTATAAGGAATGGCAGATGTTAACGAACTGTCTGATTCAAATGAAGTGATTGCTGAAGAAATTGACCTGAGAATCTTGAGGAAGTCCTGCATTTGACTCCTAAAGCATCCTTATCAAGTACAGTGTTCTAATGCTTCCCATTCTTAACTTTTCCTTTTCTTTAAAGAGCTGCTGCTTTTTTGGGGGGTGGGGTTTACAATTACTACTCTTTCTCATTAATTTCACAACAGTGTTAGTTTTTCCATTTCATAGAATCATAGTATCATAAGAGTTAAAACAGACCTTACAGGTTATTTCGTATAATGGATCACCCAGTGCAATAATATCTTTCACACTACAGGTGGTCATTTTATACAGTAGGGTAAATGTTTATTAAGCACTTAGTAGATGCTAAGCACTGTGCCAAAAAGTGGAGATTCAAACCAGAAAAAGAAAGACAGTCTCTGCCCTCAAGGAATTTACCATCTAATGGGGGAAGACAATATACAAAAGGAAATTATAAAGGTGAGGGGTAGAAGATACCCAGAGTTGGGCTGTGCTGATGGTAGAAAATGAAGAATAGGAAGGGCTTCTGGCCTTTCTTTAAAGGGAGGCTTTGGGGGAAAATTTTTTTGCTTTGCCCTCTACCTTCTCAGTTATAGGGTCAGAGGCAACTGAAGGTATTGAAGGAATCTTTGTGATCATGAAATTTCTGGTGGTGAACTTTTCAGGTGATGAAGGGGTAGTAATATATACATATATATATATATATATATATATATATATATATATATATATATATATATATATATATATATATATATATATATGGTGCTTGAGTATAAACAAAACAATGCAGCTGGTGGGAAAGTGTGTTAATGGCCAATTTGTCGACTTTTATGATCCAAGCATAGAAAACACATTTTCAAAATTGGTCACAATATATTGACAAAAATGTAATTTTCAGCTAGTAGACACAGCTGGGCAGGATGAAGAGTCCATCTATCCTCAGATGTACTCTATAGACATTAATGATCTACTCAATTACATCAATCAGAAGTTTTGAAATGATTAGAGTTATCTATGGCAAAGTTTTGGATGTGGTGGGGGAAGTCCAAGTATACATTATATTTGTTGGTAATAAAAAAGACTAACACATAGAACATGTGATCCTTTATGAAGAAGAGAAAGCTTTAGGAGAAGACAGCTTTTTGGGAATCTTCTGCCAAAGAAGAAGCCAAAAAATAAATTGATGCTTCACCAGGAAAGTCTTCATTCTTAGTAATGTAATTCCATTATAAAAACTGAGGACACTGGGAATATAGTCTCTTTGAAAAAGCAAACTGCTCATTATCCTTTTTAGATAAGTTTTTTCCCCCCATTTAATATGAAGAGATCATTTGGGTCAGAGATTTCACCCCCTTCCCTTTAGATTATGTTCATCTCTGACTTTGTTCAAATGGCTTCACTTCCATTAAAAAATTTTAACCAGTCTCCTTCTCTCTGTCTCTGCCTTCCTGTCTCTGTCTCTCTCTGTCTCTCTGTCTCTCTGTCTGTCTCTGTCTCTCTCTGTGCCTCTCTCTCTTTCTTGGGGGAAGGCTGGGCAATTGGGGTTAAATGACTTGCCCAAGGTCACACGGCTAGTGTTAAGTGTTTGAGGCCGGATTTGAACTTAAGTCCTCCTGACTTCAGGGCCTGTGCTCTATTCACTACACCACCTAGCCTCCCCAAGCTAGCTAAATTTTCAATTTATTTACTGTGTCTTTAAATATTATAACCAAGAATTTTTTCAGTGTAGTTTGTTGGCTAAAATAATGTAATCATCAAAATGATACATATTGTTACACTATTCTTTTCCCTCCTCAAAATTTATTTATTTACTTTCCAGCTCCTCCCCCACTAATTAAGAAAGCAAGCAGTATGATATTAATTATACATGTGAAGTCATGTAGAACATTTCCATATTAGCCATGTTACAGAAACAACAAAACAAAAACAAGAAAAAACAAAAAAAAGGTGAAAAAATTATGTTTGAAATTTGCACTCAGTTTTATCAGTTCTGTCTCTGTATGTAGATTGCATTTTTCATTATGAATACTTCAGAATTATTTTGGACCATTGTCTTGATCTGAGTAGCTAAATCTTTCACAATTAATCATCATTACAATATTGCTGTTACTGTACACTGTTCTCTTGGTTCTGCTCACTTTATTCTGTATCATTATATAAGTCTTCGTAAGTTTTTTTGAAACCATCTGGCTTGTCATTTCTTATAACACAATAGTAATCCAGCACAGTCACATACTACAGCTTGTTCATCCATTCCACAATTGATGGACATCCCCTCAATTTCTAATTCTTTACTACCACAAAAAGAGCTACTGTAAATGTTTTTTGCACATAAAGATCCTTTTCCTTTAAAAAAAAAAAAACGTTTCAGGATACAGACCTAGTAGTGATATTGCTGGGTCAAAGAGCACATGTAATTTTATAGCTCTTTGGACATAGTTCTAAATTGTTCTCCAGAATGGTTGGACTAGTTCACAACTCCACCAATAGTGCCTTATTTTCCCTATTTTTGTCATTTTCCTTTTCTGTCATGTTAGCTAATTTGTGAGGTGTGAGGTAGTATCATGGAGTTGTTTTAATTTGCATACCTCTAATCAATAGTAACTTAAGCATTTTTTCATATTATTGTAGATAGCTTTGGTTTCTTTTTCTGAAAAAATGCCAGTTTATATCCTTTCACCATTTATCAATTGGAGAATGACTCTTATTTTTGTAAATTTGGTTCCGTTCTGTATATATTTGAGAAATGAGAACTTTATCAAAGAAACTTGCTATAAAATTCTCCCCCTTCCCCAAATTTTCTGCTTTCCTTCTAATTTTGGTTGCAATTTGTGCCTTCAAAAATTTGAATGCTTTGGCATTTGGTGCATATTTGTTTAGTATTGATATTACTTCCTTGTCTATTGTACCTTTTAACAAAATATAGTTTTGTTGGGATTGAATAATTTCATATCCTCATCTTTTGTCAGCCATGCTCATGCTTTAGATTTTAACTTGATGTGTTATTTTAAAGTCATTTGGTGGGGAATGTTGGGAGAGTTTAGCTGGGTTGCTGCCTCCGCTATACCATCTAGTTGTTACACTACTCTATTTTTTTCCTTTTAAATATTTTGTTTTTCCAATTAAATGTAGAACAATTTTTACATTTAAAAATTTTTGAGTTTAAAATTCTCTCCCTCCTTCTGTTCCCACATCATTGAGAAGGCAAACAATTTGATATATGTTATACATGTGTAATCAGGCAAAACATTTTCATTAGTCATGTGAAAGAAAACACAGGCTCCCTTCTCCCCAAAACCACTCAAGAAAAATAACTTTTTTAAAAATGTGCTTCAGTTTTCATTTAGACTCCATCAGTTCTTTCTCTGAAGGTGGATACCATTTTCATTGTATTACACTACTCTTAACTAGATGTGGACATTGGTGTTTTTTCATTGTCCTAAATGTGTACTTTTAAATAAAACAGCTGTAAATATTACATGTTTTGTCCTGCTTGATGTAACTTTAAAGAGAAAAGCTTCCTATTCAGTTTCTATTCCTAACCCTTATGAAGTGCTTGGGTTTGTTTTCCAAGAACCTATGGAAGGTTGGAGGGAAGTGAAAGAAGGAAAACCACATCCTGACCCCAGCACTGGGAAGGCTTCCCAGACAACTTGATAATTATGCTTTTTGAAGAAATTAACTACTTTATGAATAATTTTACCTGCTTCATAATTTTTCCTCCTTTATAGGGTTTTTTTTTTTAAGAGAGTATCTAACTTTATGTGGAGGACATATGACTGGGGTACTGTGCAGTTTGTCTTTTCTGTTTCAGTGCTTTTAAAAAATGGTTAAAGCATTAGCTCTGTGACCCTGGGCAAGTTACTTAACCTTGATGGCATTGTCCAAAAAAAAGCATATTATAATTGCTAAGCTTATAATTCTTTCTCTCAAATACTTATTCATCTGTCTGTTAAGTGCCACTGGGTGGTGTTACATTGATTCTTGAATCCATTAGTCACTTATGTTCTGACCCTGCAAGAGACTTGCTCAGAAAAAGCTAATTGTACCCTTGCTTGTCAAATGTTCTATCCAGTATATTATATGTCTTCTACATAAAGTAATTGAAAGATTTCCTGCCAGTATATACTTTTAATTACTTACAGTACTATTCCTACAAAAGCATATTGTTTTTTTAAATTTCCCTTCTTCTCCTTTCCTGACAGTATTTCAGTGTTTCCTGACATTAAGCCTAAAAAATGAGGTGTTTGGATCAGGTGATTTCTCTCCAAACATTATGACTTATAATGTGGTGATAGGAATTCAATTAATTATTCACACAAACACACAGACCTACACACCTCGAGAGCCTTATATGTGTCTAATACATTAGGTGAAGTAGGAAATCAACTGATAGTTTTACTTAAAGTCATATAGATGCCCAACACAGTGGGTAATGACAAGACTTGACAACTGATTGAATGTGGGTAATGAGGGAGAATTAGGAACAGATGATGAATCAGAAATTGGGAAACTAGGTTACTGGAAGGACAATTGTGTCCTCCACAGAGAAGGAAGTTTAGAAAATGTTTTGGTATGGAAGGGATTTTGGAGACAGTTGTGTTTCAGATATTTTGGGCTTAAGATGCTGGTGGTAAATCCAGTGGGAAATATCTAGTAAGTACTAGATAATGTGGTATTGGATCTCATGAGAAAAACTAGCTAGATATAGAAATTTGGGAATCCTCTGAATAGAGAGGAACTCAGAAGAACTTTTGAGATCACAGAGAGACAGAAAAATAGAGAAGAGAAAAGGCTCTCTGGAGCTACAAAATGGGGCCAGATTATGGGTGATTACAACAAAGGAATTTGAGAATGAAAGACCTGGTAAATTGGAGAAAAACTGGAAGAGAACAGTTGCATGAAAGGAGGAGAGAGAGTATGAGAAGAGGAAGTGGGTCATCCATGTCAAATGATGCAAAAAGATTAAGAAGGGTGAGGACTAAGAAGGTGATCATCAGATTTGATAGTTGAGGATTTGGAGAAAGCAGCTTCAGTTAAGTGGATGAGTTTGGAAACCAGACTGCAATTGAACTGGATGTGGAGTATAGATATCTCCTCCTATTCCTTACCTCCTAAGAGTTTGTGAAAGGAAAGAGAGATCTAGGAAAGTAGTTTGAGGGGATAGTAGGATCAAGTGAAGATTTTTTAAGGATGGGGAGACTTTGGACATGTGTTTAGGCAGCAGGGAATGAGCCATCAAATAGGGAGAGATTGAAAATTAGAGGGCAGATAATTGCCCAGGCAAACCGTTGGAGAATATAAGAGAAGATGAGATCAAAGGAGGGTTGGGCTTGGTGAGAAGGACAACTTTTTAATGGAGCAAAGGAAGTATAATATTAAAGGATTTTAAGATGTAGAACAGTGGAAAGGAAGAATCTCATACATAATGCTAAAATGAGTTTGTAAAGCACTTTGCAGACCTTAAAGTGCTATATAAATGCTAGCTATTATAATTGTTGTTAGTCTACATTTTCTCAGTAAAGTATGAAAGCAAGATCTTGTTCTTGGAAGGGTGGTGGGCACAGAGGTATGTAGTTTCAAAGACCTGAGGAAAAAATGGAATAGTTTCTGTGGGGAATGTCATGAAGAGTAATTTTTAAAATCTTAGGGAAGATTAAAAAAACCCAAACTGTCTTGCATTGGTGAGAGCCCAGTTGAGATGAGTAAAATAAATTTGTGGTTGGCTCAGCATGATTCTTTTTGACTTTCTGCACTGTTGGGTAGCATGTGACTAAAAGCCAAGAAGCTGACTGGTTAGAAGCAAACCAGGGCTGGTAAATGTAGAAGGAAAGAACATAATCAAACTACTTAACTCTGAAGTCAAGATTGAGAAATTAGGAAAATAAAGTCAGGTGATCGCCTGGAAGAACATTGAGAGATGGAGGATTTGGAAGTCATGGTGAGACTAAAGAATAGACTTAGCAAGGGATGAGGGATAGGAAAGATGGAAAGGTAATTTAGGGCCAGATAGGAGGATTTCTTCATCTTAAATACTAATGTGTTGTTGATGAGATCAGGGGTATGCCTGTTCTTTGTGGCTGGGGTGGAATGAAGATGTCACTCATAGGAATTGAGAAGGTTGATAAACTGGGAGGCCAGGGTGTTTGGAGGATCCACAGCATGTCTATCGAAGTCCCCAAATATATGAGTAAGTGGTTAGGGTAGAGAGTAATAGATTAGTGCCTAACTCACCGGGTTGTTAGGAACAAGTGAAATGTAAAACACTTTATAAATATTGGCTACTTGTAAAAATATTGGACTAGATTGTTTTTGATTCCTTTCATTATTGACTTTATCTGTGAATTTCTAAATTCATGTGTATATATGTCAGTTCCTCATCTTCAGGCAAAAGAGAAGAGTCTATCTAGGAAGACTTCAGGTTGTTTTTGTTGGTGACATTTTTTTTTTTACAGTAGTGTCATTATATTTTTATCTAGTGCAAACAGTAAAGAATGCAATTTCTGTGCCTGGTGCAGAGTGCCTCATTTTGAATAGAAATGTAGAATTCCTTTATATAGTCAGATTCTTTCACTTTATTCATAAATGAATAAAAAGAGCTCTTTCTTCATAGGAGAAAAATAATAAACCCAACTGTTGTGAAGCTGCTTGAATTCTAATTGAAACCCTTAAACTGTATATTATATCTTTCGTAAAATAATGAGCATTGTTTGTATAAATTCTGAACCAAATTACTCAGGTAGGATGTAGCTCCACTTATTTTTCCTTTGAAATTTGGTTGTGACTGGAAAGAATTAATGTTTGGCAATAGTAGTGTCACAAAAGTGCTTTACCTATAGAGGAAGTATGGTGTAATGGAAAGAATACTAGACTTGAAGAAAACAGCCTGGTTTTGGATTCCTCCTTTCATGCACCCCACCCTAGTTAAAGCCTCCTTACTTCTGGCTTGTTACAGTAGACTCTTCATTGGTCTCTGCCTCAAGTCTCTTCCACCTCCAATCCACCTTTCGGCCCTTCACAATCCGGGTCCAGTCTCTCCAGGCTAAATACGTTACACTCCTTTGCACATTCTGAGTTCCATACAAATGGGCCTAGTTATTATTCCTACTATGGGACATTTAATTTGGCATTTTACTTTACTTATTTTTCATAGGTTTGGAATGTCTTTATTGCTGCTTCTTAGAGGTATTTTCTCCTCCATGAGGATTTTTACCATCCCTCCAGCCATCAGCTATCTTCCCCTCCCCTTACTTTGCATTTACCTTTTATATGTACTTTATATTTACTTATACTTGTAGGTGTTGCTAAGAGGGTGAGTTTAATTAGAGTAGGAATGAGTTCATTTTGTCTTTGTTTTCTCAGAACCTAGCTTAGTGTACACAGATGGTGCTTAATAAATGCTTGTTACTTGATTGTCTATATTTTGACTGCTCACGAGAGTATGTTTTAAAACAGATACTATTTTATTTTAGATAATGGAGATCATAGGACTTAAGAGTAGCAGAAGCTTAGTACAGCCCAACGTACTATTTTACATGTGGGGAAATTGATGCCCAGAGAAAACAAAAGATTTGCCTCTTGTTTTGTAGCTAATACAAGTCAGAGCTGAGAAGAGAACTTGGCTTTTTGACTCTACTGCTGTTGCCTTATATGCCTTTTAACTTCATGTCTAAAGGAGACGGTTTGGTGTAATGCCAAGCAAAGGCAACTTCCAAGGTTCAGAATACCAACATAATAACTCTCTATTTTATTCAGTGACAAATGAAGGCAAAACATTTACAGAACAGGGAAAATAAAAATACAACATTCACCAAGTGTAATTCAGTAATTTCCAATTACTATTCCACCCCAGGGCAGCTAGGTGGCACAGTGAATAGAACACTGGCCCTGGAGTCAAGAGGACCCGAGTTCAAATTTGACCTCAGACACTTAACACAAAAACTAGCCATGTGACCTTGGGCAAGTCACTTAACCCCAATTGCCCTCCAAAAAGAAAAAAAAAGTACTACTCCAACCCTGGGCAGTACATTCATTTAGTCAATCACAAAGTTTCTCTTCTCAAATGGAGATTAGTTTCCAGTCATAAACAAAGTACATTCATTTGGTCAGTCACAGAGCACAAAAAGTCAAAAGTTTCCCACCGCTGGATCACAACTGAATTACAGTTATCATTAGTTAATGCCAAGCACCTTCTCAAAAGGGGCAGTAGAGAGCACAAAAGCCATCTACCCCAGAGCTACAACAAGGTTAAGATATCACCACAGCATTTAATACCCAAGGAGATGTTTTTTCTTCATCTTGACCCAAGGAAAGTTCTCAGCAATCTCTGTTCTTGGGGAGACAAAGCTTAGTAAAGCCACAATATACATTGCCAGTGTCCTCATCAATTAATTCACTCTCTGCCTGCAGAATAGTCTCAGGACCCCTGAAAACATCAGCAAGACCCTCTTCCAGGATTTCTGTAAACATAGAATAAGAAAATCCTTCTTCAGGGCTTCCTAACCAACAGCAAGGTTCCAGGACCTCTGCAACAACAGCACTGTTCTTCACCAGCAGAGGAATCTGGCAAAACAACATCAAAACAATCTTTATTACTTTTCAAATCTGAACAAGCTAGTAATTATGATAATCAATCCAACTGTGATTCTCTTGCCCCCAATCCAAGACAAGAACTTGAAGGAGGAAGGAGGAAACCCAGTGAACAGAGAAGATGAGTTCCCAGTCCTAACAAACTCACTCAGCACTCCCTCCATCTCTCACCAGCTCTAACAGGACAGCACAAAGTAAGCTATGAACTTGTAACCAAATTCAACTCTACCATCACCCCCAACCCTTGCTTTGATCAGCCTGCCTTGGCCACAGCATCATGGCCACACATGGTGCTCACAACAGCACTCAACCAGAAAACTGAGGAACACACGGAACCTGGGTTATTGTAATTTTGTTTTTTTCAAGATCAGATTATTTTATGATCCACAGTCATATTATCACAAAGAGAATATTATTGCTAAAAAGATGAACTTCTTAGCAATGAATAGATTTTGATTATTAAAGAGACTATACTCTGCCTTCTGGGCATGTGTTCCTCCTCATTAAGATGGAGGGTTGAATTAGACAGATCTGCATTTCCTTCAAGCTCTCAATTTATGATTTTGTTATCCTAAATGTGATCTAGGCATACTTCCATTTTCTACTTGTTCCATCACTTTGAAACACTTGTTTGGGAGTTATATATTGATGAATTAACTCACTGGGTTCTCCAGCTGCTTGTCTGGACATTGTGCATTTTTAATGTCCATTTGCTTCTTTAGGTGTAGTCAAACCACCCTCATTCCTATTGCTACAGTTTCACTGAGACTTTATATAGTGTCCTGGGACTCTTATGTCATCATCTCCATGAAAAGATCATTTGAAAAATCTCAATAGAGAGTCCTTTGTTTGGATTCCTGAAAGGACATCTTCATGACAATAGTAAAAATCTTAGATGAACAAGTATCCTTGTTTTATACCTCTTTCATATAATTTTAGGTTCCATCCAGCCATCCAGCCATCCATCCATACATACATATATACACACATGCGCACATACACAATACCTTGTTGGATGAGAACTTTGAGGGTTGCATTTTGTTGAGTTCATTATAGTCAAAACATTTGGGAAGAGAAGGGAACTTTGTATTTGAGCTGTACTTGTAAAGTTTTAGAAAAGACTCCAAGTGCCCAGAAAATAATACATTCTGTTAATCCAATTGTAAGATGTCTTCTAAAGAATAAATAATATAGTGCAAGTGTAGCTGAAACAACTTGGAGATAGGATTTTTGTTCTTGGTGTTACAGTGACTTCTCAAACCCCACCCCCCAATTTATAAAAATCTATTCAGTCAGTAAATTAGTATTAAACAAGAGATGGCCAGCATCTTGTTCACTTACACCTCAGTTATATTATTATCTGCTTGGTCAAAGTGTGCAACTCTCTCTGCCTTCCCTTTTAGCTCTGTAACCATAAACTATTCAGTGCTATCATTGCTATTGGAAAGGGTGTATCAGTCTGCTCTATGACTTTTATCACCCTGAACTTTCCAATCCAAAACATCCCTCTCTGGACACCACTACATTATACATATAACTTATATATACGTATAAGCTTAGAGTATAAACTTTTTGAGGACAGGCCCTTTGTTTTTTAATCCCTAGTGATTAGCACAGTTCTTTTACACATAATAAACACAATAAATGCTTTTTTCATTAATTTATTGTGGTACAGGTTATGTAGCACTGAAAAAGATACATAAGACAGAGTGTCTAGCCTCAATCACCTTGTGCACTAATTGTGGAAAATGATATACTTGAAAGAGCTAATAATAAGCTATGTTGTGATTAGGGGACAAAATGAAATGTACAGACAAAACTCTAGTTGTTCAAAGAAGCATTCTATGCAAGAGTGATTGGGGAAGATCTCATGCAGGATAAACTTATTGGACTCTAAGGGATGGGTAGAATTTGAATATACTGAAAAAAGGGCAGAGAATTTTTCAGGTCTGGGTGAAATATGAGTAAATGCAAGAAAGAAATGAATTTTGTTTGTGGGAAATAAAAGGGATTCTTATTGGGAATAGTGAAAGATGTTTAATAAACTAAAAGTGGATTCAGATTGTGGTGGCTCCTGACAGTCAAACGAAAGAGTTTTAACTTTATTCTGTGGAGAGAGGTTATTTTGGGAAGTTGACAAACCTGGAAATGATGTTATTGGGTCATCATTTTAGAGAAATGGGTCAGGCAGCAGTAGTATTGGGATAAGGTGGAAAGGAGAGGGACTGGAGGTGGGGACCAGTTAGGACTTTATTTCCCCTTAATTCAGCTAGTGGTCCTTTTTCCAAAAAGTAAGGGGAAGTGTGGTATTGTGGATAGAACTCTGATCTTTGAGCTAGAAGACTGCCTCTGTCTCTGCCTCTGACAGTGGCTGTATAATCCTGAGCATGGTTGTAGAGAAGGTACTGAGCTGCAGTAGTGGGAATTTCCTTATCCAGAAGTTCCCTGTACTAGTGAAATTACAGCTCTAGGCCCTGGTCCCTGGCATGGTTGTTGTGGGATAAAAAGAAATGGACGGACAGCAGAAACGTTTATGGGGGAAGAAATCAACAGGATTGGTGAAAGTTGGGGGAGAAGAGAGAGGAGGAAATCAAAGACAAGTTTTAAAAGAACAGATAACTAGAAGGAAGGTATGACTGACAAACAAGAGATACTAGTATGAGAGAGTTATTTGGCTGACTTTGTGGTGTAAGGTGTCATTTTAGATGTATTGATTGTGGCATGATGGTAATGGCCAGAGATCCAATTGGAGGCATTCCAGTGGCCAAAGGTGATAAAGGACTGAAACACTGAGATTTGAACTCAGTTTCCTAGATTGAAGATTCAGTACTTTTTGTACTATAAACAACACTGACTCTGTGTGTGTGTGTGTGTGTGTGTGTGTGTGTGTGTGTGTGTGTGTATTAGGGGGAGGGGTTGTGCTTAAACTGTGCTCCAAAACCAAAGAGATTATTTTTGAATTATACTTTGCCTTTTGTTACCTACAATCCTCTTTTCAACATTGGAGTAGCTGCTTAGGCAGTTGTAGGCTTATTATTTTGATTATTGGTGTTATTTGTATGCATTGTAAAAGAATGCACATATTACAATTGTGATGTAATTTGTAATTCCAGATGGCAGACTGGATTTTTGTCAAAGGCTTCCTAAACTCACACTATTTTTTCCAAGAAACACTTATCACTGTACTGTAGCTATTTGTAATTCTTTCTCTTCCTTAATCTCAAAGCACTAAAGGGGATAGTCAATAAAAACTAAGCTTTCTTCTAAGTCCTACTGTTTTGCAAACTCAACCAACAACCTAGGTATTTCATTTGTGTTAGGGGTCAACATAGATTGTTTTCTTTCAGTTAACTGGTTGAGGTTAGCCTAGTGATAGAAAAGCCTTTTTCTTTTAAACAAGTGATTTTTATGCTTATTTTTTATATGTTCCTTTCTGCCTCTTTCTCCTGTCTTTTAAAATGAAGTTATTGAGTGCTGTGGGCTGGCTGGCTGGTATAGAGAGACAGATAATTCTTGTGCAGGCAACCAAGTCTGTGGCAAATTTGTAGAATGGATTGGTATTTTTTTTCAATAAATTTATTTATTTTTAGTTTTCAAAATTCATCTCCACAAGATTTTGAGTTACAATTTTTTTTCTCCACAATTGTTTCTCTCCCTCTCTTTCCTCTACTTCCCAACCCAAAACAGCAAGCCTACAGAATACCCCTTCCCCCAATCTGTTCTCTCTTATATCCTCCTCCGTTACCCACCAAACTTTCTAGTAGGGCAAGATGGGTCTCTATACCCCAATACCTGTATATCCTATTTCCCAGTTGCATGGAAAAAAACAATTTTTAAACATTTGTTTTTAAAACCTTGAGTTCCAGATGTTTTTCCCCTTCTTCCCTCCTCACTCACCCCCACTGGGAAGACAAGCAGTTCAATATAGATTGTACAAGTATAGTTACCCAAATCACCTACACAGTAGTTATATTGTGAAAGACCAACAACACTTCCCTCCATCCCATTCTGCTCCCCATCCATTCCTATCTTCTCCTCAACCACATCCCCCTTCAAAAATACTTGCCTCTAACTACCGTCTTCCCAAATCTGCCCTCCCCTCTATCATCTCTCCTCCTATCCCCTAACCCCCTATTATCCTGTAGGGTAAGATACCCAAATGAGTGTGTATGTTATTCCCTCCTTAGGCCAAATTCAATGAGAATCAGGTTGTCCCATTCCTTTTCACCTTCCTGCTCTTTCCCTCCATTGTAACAGTTTTCTCTTGCCTCTTTTATGTGAGATAATATACCCTAATCTATCACTCCCTTTCTTCTTCTCCCAATAAATTCCTCTCTCACTTCTTAATTTTATTTTTTAGATATCATCCTTTGTATTCAACTCATCCTGTGTCCTCTGTCTGTGTATACACGAACATACAAATGCCCACATTCACATATATATTTATATACTCATATGTCCTCCTATACATACATATATGTGCTTATGTTCCCTTCAGCTATCCTCATACTGAAAAAAGTCTTATGAGTTACAATTACTGTTTTTCCATGTAGGAAGGTAAATAGTTCAACTTTAATAAGATCCTTATGGTTTTTTTTCCTGTTTACCTTCTCATGCTTCTTGTATTTGAAAGTCAAATTTTCTGTTCAGCTCAGCTTTTTTCATCAAGAATGCTTGAAAGTCCTCTATTGCATCGAATGACCATATTTTTCCTTGTAGCATTATACTCAGTTTTGATAGGTAGGTGATTCTTGGTTTTAGTCCTAGCTCTTTTTTTTTTTTTTAAAGCAATTGGGGTTAAGTAACTTGCTCAAGGTTACATGGCTAGTCATTATTTATGTGTGGGTGCTCATTTTCTGAGGCCGGTTTTGATCCCCGGTCATCCCAACTCTGAGGCCGACGCTCTTACTCACTGCACCACCTAGCCACCCCAGTCCTAGCCCTTTTGACCTCTGGAATATCATATTTCAAGCCCTTCGATCCCTTAATGTAGAAGCTGCTAGGTCTTGTGTTATCCTGATTGTGTTTCCACAATACTCAAATTGTTTCTTCCTGACTGCTTTTGCAGTATTTTCTCCTTGACCTGGGAACTCTAGAATCTGGCTGTAATATTCCTAGGAGTTTTCTTTTGGGGAGCTTTTTAAAGAGGTGATCGGTGGATTCTTTCCATTTCTATTTTGCCTTCTGGTTCTAGAATATTAGGGCAATTTTGCTAGATAATTTCTTGAAAGATGGTGTCTAGACTCCTTTTTTGATCATGGCTTTCAGGTACACCAGTAATTGTTTTTCCAATGTGATATTTCACATTGCCTTCTATTTTTTCCTTTGTTTGGATCTGTTTAATAGTATCTTGGTTTCTCATAAAGTTATTAGCTTCCAGTTGTTCCAATCTAATTTTGAAGGAGTTATTCTCTTCAGTAACTTTTTGAAATTCCTTTTCCATCTGGCAAATTTGACTTTTTAAAGCATTCTTCTCCTCATTGGTTTTTTGGGCTTCTTTTGCTATTTGAGTTTCGTCTATTTTTTAAGGTGTTATTTTCTTCAGTGTGTTTTTGGGTTTCCTTTAGCAGGCTGTTGAATCACTTTTTGTTATTTTCTTGCATCATTCTCATTTCTCTTCCCAATTTTTCCTCTACTTCTCTTACTTGATTTTCTTTTTTTTTTTTTTTTTTTAAGCAATTGGGGTTAAGTAACTTGCTCAAGGTTACACGACTAGTCATTGTTTATGTGTGGGTGCTCATTTTCTGAGGCCGGATCTGATCTCGGGTCATCCAAACTCCGAGGCCGGTGCTCTTACTCACTGCTCCACCTAGTCGCCCCTTTAGGGCAATTGGGGTTAAGTAACTTGCCCAAGGTTACACGGCTAGGTTTTTGTTTGTGCGTATTAAGTGTCGGAGGCCGGCTCCGAACTCAGGTCCTTCTGATTCCAGGGCCGGCGCTCTATTCACTGCGCCACCTAGCCGCCCCACTTGATTTTCTTTTTCTTTATTTTTTAAGCAATTGAGGTTAAGTAACTTGCTCAAGGTTATATGGCCAGGCATTATTCATGTGTGGGTGCTCATTTTCTGAGGCTGGAACCGATACTGGGTCGTCCCGACTTCGGGGTCGGTGCTCTTACTCACTGCACCACCTAGCTACCCCTCTTACTTGATTTTCAAAATCCTTCTTGAGATTCTCCATGGACTGTAACCAATTCATATTTTTCTTGGAGGCTTTCAATGCAGTTCTGACTTCTCTGTCTTCCTTGCCTTGATCCTTTTTGCCCCCCAAAAAGGATTGTATGGTCTGTTTGTGCTTCAGTTGCTTGCTCATTTTGGCAGCCAATTACTTAACTTTTGAGCTCTTTGCCATGGTAGAACTCTGCTTCCAGAATGAAGAGAACTATGTTCCAAATTGCTGGGGCTTTTGTAGCTGCCAGAGCTATTAGATGGATGCCCTCTCTACAGCCCCCACAAACTCTGGCTCTCTGGTCACACACTCTAGGACCACCACCCAAGACCATGATCCAGATCCAAGCAGGTCAAAGCAAGAACACTTAGCCTTTGAATGGTTGCTTGGTTCCCCTACAATCTGCAGACCAGGAGCTCCAGAAGCAGCCACATGGTAGCAGCTGTAGCCACTGCACCTCTTCTGCTTCTCACTGGGGGGTTAACAGCTGGACCGCACTCTTTTGTTCTCCCCTGGACCAGTCAAGTTCCACAATAACCTCTTACTTTGTCTTTGGCATTTATGAATTGAGAAGTCTGGAAACCACTAAAGCTGCTGGTGATTTATTCTCCTGAAGTCTGCTCTAGAGGAAGTTTGTCTGGACCACCATGGGGCTAAAACCACAGCTCAGGCAGGACTGTGCTCAGCTCCCAGCATTCTGTGATGGACCCTTCCTACCGGCCTGCTGGGCTTCTTTCAGCAGATTTGTTTCTCTCTGTCACTTTGTGGGTTCTGTAGCTCTAAAGTTTATTTAGAGTAATTTTTTACATGCATTGGAGGAGGTAGAAGTGAGAGCCACGTGGAAGTACTGTTTCTACTCCACCATCTTGGCTCTGCCACTGGATTGGTATTTTTAAGGCTTGTTGGTAGAAATTGAACATATCAAAAATCAAATTACCTAAATGACTTGATAAGGGTTTTAGTATTTTTCATTCCCAAAGGGTAAAGGAAGTAGGAAACTGGTGAGAGGAAGAAAGGGATCACTGACTGAAGTCTGGGGACTTGGAGTCAGGTCCCATCCCTTATTCTTATGTGTAACCTTGGGCAGGTCCCTTAACTTTTCTGGGCTTCAATTTTCTTATCTCTAAAATGAGGGGGTTGGCCTTGGTAGCCTCAGGTCACTTACAGCCCTAGATCTGTAGTTCTAGTATTCTTTATTCGATGGAAAAAATTTGGAAACCTTCCTTTAAATATTACACATAAATGGAAAGTTTAAAATGTTGGTGGGCCTGTTGAAGTTTAAGTCCTACTACATAAAGTGGAGTATAGTTATGGAGAAGATAGCAAGGTTATTTGGAACAAAGGACCCTAACGTTCTTTTTCCCTCCCCTTCCTCCTTATCACCTCTAGCTTTTGAAAAGAAACTGGCAATGCCTTTTATTCTGATGGTTGTTTACTACATTGTCGGTATCTTTGGACTGGTTTTAATTCTTCAACCTTGAGCTTAAGCCCAAATTTTAAGCAAACACACACTTGGATAAACCAGGGTGGCCATTACAGCCTTTGGGAGCACCAGGGGTAAGTTTCCAGACTGGAGGATTTGAGACAGGGACCTTTTAGAATTGACATTGGGGAAGGAGACACCAAGGTAGATGATTTAAACTGCTGAATAAAAATGCCCTTATCACCTCTTTTTTTTTTTTTTAAAGCAATTGGGGTTAAGTAACTTGCATAAGGTTACACGGCTAGTCATTGTTTATGCGTGGGTGCTCATTTTCTGAAGCCGGATCTGATCTCGGGTCATCCCAACTCCGAGGCTGACGCTCTTACTCACTGCGCCACCTAGCCGCCCCTTTAGGGCAATTGGGGTTAAGTAACTTGCCCAAGGTTACAAGGCTAGGTTTTTGTTTGTGTGGATTAAGTGTCTGAGGCCGGCTCCGAACTCAGGTCCTTCTGACTCCAGGGCTGGCGCTCTATTCACTGCGCCACCTAGCCACCCCTCTTTTTTTTTTTTTTAAGCTTGTATGAGATAATCAAGTTGGCATTGTACCTGGAAGTGAAGATTCCCTTATTTAGTGGTAATAGTTTTGAATTAATGTATATCACTAGTCCTCCTTAGATCTTCCCAGAAGTGAAGAACCTTTATGCAATTCTTGACCTGTTAGATTTGATCATCTCTGGTCTTTAATCTGCACCACAAGTACAAAGCCATGTGTGTTGTGTATTTTATTCAAGCAGTTTGGAGTATATTTTGCACACCACTTTAGCTTTCACTGATCCACTCACCAAATGCTGCTTGAAAAATCCTTAAATTTCATGCCTCATTATCTAAATTTTATTATTAATACAATTTTTTTTAGACTTCAGAAACATCAGTTGTAAATGCAAAATATGTCTTCTTCCTGGTGCATGATTGCCATCCAGTGGTGAAAATTTGCAATGGTAGATTGCAGGTAGACGCAGGCTTGCACAGCCCATGGGAAACAATTTTTTATTTTGTCTCTTCTTTGGCTAATTATATTAGGTAGGAAAAGGATTTTAGTGGATCTATGAATGAATGAATCTACCTTCTATGTGAATTATGAACTCTGTACTTAGTAGATGCTAATTTTGAAAGTCAATACTCAAGCAGTTTTCATGGAGAACTGAATTAAAATCTGACTACTAGCCATATGACCCTAGACAAGTCCCTTTAACTCTTTCTGCCTCAGTTTTTTCATCTGTAAAATGAGGTTAATGATAGCACCTACTTTCCAGGTTGTTATGAGGATAAAATGAGATGATATTGATAAAGCACTTTACAAACCTTAGAGTGCCATATAAATGGTAGGTATAGTCATCATCATCGTCATCACCTTCCCAACTCCAAGACTGACCTTCTATAATAATTATTTTATAATATGGAGCTCTATTATTCTATAATATAATAAAGTCCTATGATATTATAGAATATTAGATAATGATGGCCAATATTCTATTATATAATATGTAATAATATATAACAATATGTAACCTATAATAGGACATCATATATGACTATATGATATTATAGAATATAATATTAAATCATTCAATAATTATTGTTCTTAAAGATGGCGGAGTAGAAACAGCACGTCCAAGGCTCTCTCCCCTCAGATTACCTCCAAATTATGTAAAAGGGGACTCTGAACAACTTCTGGAGCCCCAGTACCCAAAGAACAACACAGAGAAGCTAACCTCCTGCTGAGGACAGCCCAGCAGCCCTGCAGGAAGGGCCAGTGCAGTGCTCTGGGAGCCAGCAGCCCATAGCGCGCAGAGAACTGAGCCCAGGTCTGCATGAGCCATGGTTTTAGCCCCAGGGCAGCCGGGCCAGCAGCCAGCTGGAGGGACCCCAGAACACCAGTAGCTGTGGAGATTCCAGAATGGTCAATACAGACATGCCTAGGACAAAGTGAGAGGTTAGTGCCCTATGGACTTTAGGACCAGTATTTGGGGAATGCGTCGGCTTCCTCCCCTGGGGGCTAGAAGCCGCTGAGGAGACATGCCATTTTGCAGTTTTCAGTGGCGGCTTCAGCTCCTGGCCTGCGAACTGTAGGGAGATCCAGCGGTCAGTCTTGGGGGGTAATCGCTCTTGCTTTAACCTCCCTGGATCTGGATTGTGGTCTGGGGGGGAGGTCGTGGGGCAGGTTTCCAGCTTGCCAGAAACGGAAGTTGTCCCCCCACACGTTCGGGATGAAGTTCCCCTGTCTGGTAGCAGAGTTCTACTGTGGCAACAAGCCCCAAAGTCAAGTAATTAAGTGGCAACATGCCAAGGCAAAGGAAACAAACAGAAAAATGCAACATTAGACTCTTATTTTGGGGGCAAAGAGGATTGAAGCATGGAACAGGAAGAAAACTGTGAGGTCAGAAATCCTGCTCCAAAAGTCCCAAAGGAAAATATGAGTGGGTTACAGGCCATAGAGGATCTTAAGAAGGACTTTAAAAATCAAATAAGAGGGGCGGCTAGGTGGCGCAGTGAATAGAGCGCCGGCCCTGGAATCAGAAGGACCTGAGTTCAGAGCCGGCCTCCGACACTTAATCCGCACAAACAAAAACCTAGCCGTGTAACCTTGGGCAAGTTACTTAACCCCAATTGCCCTAAAGGGGCGGCTAGGTGGCGCAGTGAGTAAGAGCGCCGGCCTCGGAGTTTGGATGACCCGAGATCAGATCCGGCCTCAGAAAATGAGCACCCACGCATAAATCAAATGACTAGCCGTGTAACCTTGAGCAAGTTACTTAACCCCAATTGCTTTAAAAAAAAAAAATCAAATAAGAGAAGTGGAGGAAAAATTGGGAAGAGAGATGAGAAGGATGCAGGAAAAGTATGAAATGAGGGTCAATAGCCTGACTGAGGAAGACAACACCTTAAAAAATAGACTAACTCAAATGGCAAAGGAGGCCCAAAAGGGCAATGAGGAGAAGAATGCCTTAAAAAGTCGAATTTGCCAGATGGAAAAAGAATCTCAAAAGTTCACTGAGGAGATTCATTCCTTCAGAGCTAGACTGGAGCAAATGGAAGCTAGTAACTTTATGAGGAATCAAGATGCTGTTAAGCAGATCCAAACAAATGAAAGAATAGAAGGCAATGTGAAATATCTCATGGGAAAAACCACTGACCTGGAAAATAGATCCAGGAGAGACAATTTAAAAATTATTGGACTACCTGAAAGCCATGATCAAAGAAAGAACCTAGAAATCACCCTTCAAGAAATTCTCAAGGAAAATTGCCCTGATGTTTTAGATCCAGAGGGCAAAATAGAGGTTGAAAGAATCCACTGATCACCTCCTGAAAAAGATCCCAAAAAGAAAACTCCCAGGAATATTATAGCCAGGTTCCAGAATCCCCAGATCAAGGAGAAAATACTCCAAGCTGCCAGGAAGAAACAATTTCAATATTGTGGAAACACAATCAGAATAGCCCAGGACCTGGCAGCTTCTACACTGAGGGATCAAAGTGCATGGAATATGATATTCCAGAGGGCAAAAGAGCTGGGACTTAACCCAAGGGTCAGCTACCCAGCAAAACTGAGTATTTTGTTTCAGGGGAAAATATGGTCATTCAGTGGAATAGAGGACTTTCAAGCATTCTTAAGGAAAAAACCAGAGTTGAATAGAAAATTTGACATCCCCACACAAGAAGCAAGAGATACCTGAGAAGGTAACCAGGGAAAAGAAATCAAAAGGAACTTACCAAATTTGAACTATTTACATTCCTATATGGAAAAACAATAATTGTGACTGAGGGAACTTTTCTCAGTATGAAAATAATGGAAGAAGGGTGTATGGTCATTTGAATACATATGTGAATGTGTGTATATATGTTTACAGTTATACATGGATAGAGGGCATAGGTTGGATTTGTTGGGAAGGGATGATACTTAAGGTGAGAGAGGAAAGTGGCAAGAGGAGATGGGGAGAGACAGGGTAGGGTAAACTGTCTCATGTAGAAGAAGCAAGGGGAAGTGGCTGCAGAGAAAGGGAAGAATAGGAAGGCAAAAAGGCAAAACCACATTCTCATTGAATTTGGTTCAGGGAGAGAATGACATACCTACTAAATGGGATATCTCAACCTGCAGCAGAATAGGGGAAAGGGGGATGAGAGGAGGGATGATGAATGGGAGGGCATTCTTGGGGGGAGGGGAGGTTGGAAGTACTCACTATAGACGAGGGACAGGATCAAGTAGGGAATGGACTAGGTGGGGGGTGGGATGGGTGGGAGGGAATTATAAGCAGCCTTGTACAATATATCTACTATGGTAATATTTTGCATAGCTATACATGTACAGCACATACTGAATTACTTATCTTCCCAAAGAGAATGGGTGACAAGGGAGGAAGTGAATGGATCTGAAATTCAAGGTCTTAAAATTAAATGTTTCAAATATATATAAATGCTATTATTAATACTCTTTTGCATGTAATTGGGAGATAAGATGTATAGGCCTCGGGGCACAGAGATTCACCTTGCTCTAATGGAAAAGTCGAAGGGGGTAAGGGAGAAGATATGGGAGAGAGCAGGATGGAGGAAGTGATATCTTGTGGGACTGTTATTCTGGGAGGGTGGGTAGGGGAAAAACAGGGGAAAAAAATTGTAACTCAAAATCTGGCGGAAATGAATGATGTAAAACAGGAGTTAATAAAGCATTTGTTTAAATAAAAATAAATATACAGATATGTTCAAAATTTAAAAAATAATTATTATTCTTTAGTAATTATTGTAGAAGGCCAACCTTGAAGTTAGAAAGGCCCAGATTGAAGCCCTGCCTTTGATTTATATTTAATGGGGCGTTTAATCTCAGTGCCTCAGACACTATACATTTTATATGGTTTTATTAACAGTTTATTATATGGATCTTGCTTTGAAAAGCTTGAAATTTGTAGACATTTCTAATTTTTTGTTGCTCTGACTTTCACAATATGCTCTTTTACATTAGTACTTTAATTTCCTTTTTCCTCCTTGATTAGTTAGTTTAAGATCATCATTTGGGAGGGTCCCTGCATATACATTGAAGATTTTGCCTCACCAGTGTGATGGTGAAAGATGTAATTGGAAGCTTAAAATCAGAAACATTTATGTAAAGCAATGTATAGAAAACGTAAAGGTTCAAACGTTATAAGCCCTTGAGGAGCTACTATTAATGCTATAATGAATATTGGCTTCCTTTATGTCTTTTTAAAGTTTTATTGATGTCTTTGACTTTTATATTGCAGTCATTCTGAGATATAGTCTTCCCTCCTACTTCCCCAGAACCGTTCCTTGTAATAAAGAAAAACAGTTGAGCAAAACCAAATGACCCGGCTATGAAGACCACGTATGCCGTATTCTGTACTCATAGCCCCCTGTCTCTGTGGAAGTGCAGGAAGTGCTTGTTCATCTCTTGGTCATTTTAATTCCAGTGTTCATCTTTTTGTTGTTTTACTTTATTATACTCTTTTCTATGTTGTTTTCCTGATTCCACTCATTCCACTCTATATCAGTTCCTAAAAATTGTCTCATGTTTCTCTGAATCAGTCATATTTGTTGTTTCTAATGATGCAGTAAGAATATCCCATTCTATTTGTGAATGAGTAGGCAGCTAAGTGGTGCAGTAGATTGCAGTAGAGTGACAGGCCTGAATTTAGGAAGACCTGAGTTCAAATTCAGCCTTAGACACTCAATAGCTGTGTGACCCTGTACAAGTCATTTAATCTTGTTTGCCTCAATTTCCTCATCTGCAAAATGAACTGGAGAAGGAAATGGCAAACCTCTCCAGTATCTCTGTCAAGAAAACCCCAAATGGGGTCATGGACATGAATGAAACAACTGAACAACAACAACAAAAGAATTTATTAAATTTACTATATGCTAAGCACTATGCTTGCACCACAGCTTGTTTCACCATTCCCAACTTGATGACAGCCTCCTTTGTTTCCAGATCTTTGTTAACACAAAAAGGGCTGCTGTGAAAATTTTGGTATTTATTGTGCCTATTTCTGACATTCTTAGAGTACATACTCCCCAGCAGCAGCAGCTCTGAGCCAAAGAGGATGAACACTTTTGTATAATATATATACTAACTTCCCAATATGATTATAAGTCTAAGAAGACATAGACACATTAGATCAGAGGTTCCCAAACTAATTTAGTCTACTGCCTCCTTTAAAAAAAATTAACCCCTCCCCCAAAACCTACTTTTTCTCAACCTTCAACAATTAAAAAAAATTTGCATCTTTTAAAAAAATATAAAATATATATTTTTTAAAATGATGCATCTTAAGTTTAATAATTTATTATAAATTTGTGTTGTTTTTTCTGCATTGAAATTTTGATGATACAATATTATGTCTTGTAACCATATAGTATTGTATTGTAAACAAGTCATTACAATATTCCTGCCATTGCATGCTAGATTTCACAACAATGCGAAACACGCTAGACTGCCAACTCGTGCTTATTAAGACCTGTCAGTGGACTTGACCACTAAATCGATTATAATTTACATTTTGTATGTTTATTTGGAAAGTAATGTAATCAGTACAACTTTAATTCTATTATGCAACAAATGAAACATATATGAATGGTTTTTCAGAATTTTTTTCTCTTTTTTCCCTTATGCTTCCACAACACCCCCCACCCCCCACTTGCATCTGAAGCTACTACTACTACTCACCTCTGCTAGAGGATAATACCATCAGACAGTAAAAAACAAAGGTCTATGCTGCCCAGAATGACAACTATGGAGCTGAAAGGGCTCCATCAGCCCACCTATTCCAGTACTCTCATTTCACCACTGGGGAAACTCAGACTGGTTACATGATTTGTCCAAGGCCACCTAAGTAGCCTTGTGCTTTGAACCCATTTCTCTTGATTCACATCTAGAGTGGTCAGGGAAGGATTCATGAGGAAGATGAGTTGGGTATTGAAGAGGAGTGAGAAGTGAGTTCCAAGCAAGGGTAATAATAAAAAACTCATAGGATCATAGCTGTAGATCCCAAAGAATCCCCAAAGACCTTATCACTCATCTAATCTCATTTTACAGATGAGGCGTCTGAGGCCCAGGGAGGATGAGTTCATTGGCTCCAGATTACACAGGTAGTAAGCGCAAGAATTAGGATCTGAACTCAGGTCTTCTGGTGACTAAGTCTTGGCATCTCCACTGTAGAGTGCTACCTTCAGCAGATAATGACTGATATGCAAAGTATGTTTGAGGGAATACATCCTTACTGGTAACTAGTTCCTTCACTGTAAAATCTGGTCCAAACCCTTTATTTTCTTTAAAAAAAAAATTAAATCCTCAAAGAAAACAGAACATGCTTTAAGTGAAGTTATGCAAGGTTTGTTTTCTACAGGGTATGGTTCTGTGAAGCATAGGTTTTGAGAACATGGAAAGGAAATGGGAAAACCTTGTTACATACAAAAGTAAGAATGGTTTCCTCCTTCAGAGTGACATGGAAAGAATGTATACATCTGACTAGGGAAGGAAAATGTTTAGAGGAGAAACCTGAATTGTTTAAATGATGGCTGGGTGCCAACTTGAAGATCTGTGCATAGTAGCTGTAAATAGCTCAAGGAATCTGGTTTAGAGTGGCAGTGAGAAATAATGAAATTCATAAGGTTTAGAAGAGATGAGAAAGACTAAAGAACTTGAAATCCTCAGACTTTCCTTTCTCTTTGGGTTTTCAGGAAAATTTGTTTTTGCTCTCCAGACTCTGTTAGTCGAATTAGTTGTTCTTCCTCGGAATGAATGATATAAAGATGGAGTTGGGAATGTCTATGAATAAGAAGAAAGTGGCTCCAGATTAGGATTATATCTTCATGCATATTTAGTGGATTTATTTAGTGCTTGTAGTAAGTGTTTAATCAATGTTTGTTGCATTGACACCTGAAATCTTTGGTTGGCACAATTGTTTGTTTTTTTTTAATTTAATTTTTAATGAGATTGGGGTAAATTCTGATGAGGCAGTTGAAACTCAGAGAAGTTACACTATTTTCTCAAAGTAATTCTTAAAATCAGCAAAGCCTTGGACCTTTACTTTTTCTACTTCCAGTAACTGTGTTCTGATAGTTTATACAATGTTGAATATATGTAGATTATAAATTTACTAATTATTTCATCCTTTTATGCAGATTTAGGAATTTTAGAGTTTACCTATCCCCCTCATTTTATAGATGAATATATATTTCCAGATGTCACAGCATTCTGAGAGACAAAGTTTCTGGGCATTAATAATCACTTTATTAACTAGGCTAGCCAGTAATCAATAAGTGGATGGTCAGTGGTTTCTTTTGGTAACCAAAGACACTAAAGGGAGAGTCTAGCATCAGTGTACATCTAAGTCTGTCTTCTTGACAGCAATTTGTTGGATCCTGCCCTGACCAGAAAAGGGCAACCATAATTGGTGATCATCTAATAAGGAGTTAGGCTAAGAATCCTAGCTGCTTCCCCATTACTTCATCCCCAAGGGGAGGCAGTCAGCTGAGGTTCAGTAGCCTTCAGCAAATTGAGCAAACAAACCAGGATCTTAATTTGACCTTCACAAGCCAGGCCACCCCAAACTCCTATGAAGGGACCAGGGTCATAGGAATGACTTTTAGTAGCCAGAACTACCTCACTTTACCTTTTGTTTATAAGATAAACAGAGTCCCAAACCAGACTCTAGGAGGGACTGGTATGTTACCACCTTCCTCAGACAATTTCTGGAAATGGTTTTTCTATGTGAGTTAAAACTAAAAAGTGAGAATTTTAAACAGGTTGTTTGAAATCTACTCCAATTAATATTCATATCCAAATTGTGTAATTCAGTATGATTCACAGCAAAAACGTCTAATCACAAAACACACAGCAATTGAAAATTTTCTGTCTAACTTGATTTGTACTTAACTTTAATTTGTAAAATTCCCGTTATAGATTATCTAATTAGATATTCTGATACAACTCACTTACTTTTTGGTTGTTTCCTGATTTTACACAACTTTTCTCTTTTTTGGAGAACCAGGAAAGAGTGTTTTCTAAGTGCCACAGCTATTTAAAATGTAAGCTGCGGCCTATTTTCTTTTCTTTGCTAAGAAACTTCACTGATACTGATGAGGTACAGACTCTGGGAACCCCCTTGAATTCTGATTGAAACTTCCCACTTGATGAGGCATTTGCCAGAGGCCATAAGCTTTTCATTTATAACTAGGCCCAAATCTCCTTCTCTTACTAGCCTAGCCCTCCATTGTCCATCTACTTCCCACCCTTGAACCTATCAAAATATCTTTGCCCAGATCAACTGTTACACCCTAGAACTGGCCTAGCCGATCACTGTCCTCTCCAGGTAGCCTCCAGCAACTTCACTCATTTACTGGAATCTGACCTCATTAATTACTCTCCCCAAACTCATTACTGGAGTCTGACTTCATTGACTCCTCCTGAAGACCTTCCCCAAACTCCTCCCCTAGACCACCCCTAGATTCCTCCCACAACCTTTCTGTATATAAGACCCCATCTTGCCTCCATGTGTGTGAGAGCACCATAGAATTTTCTAGCACAGACTTGCTCTGTGTCAGATGATTCTGGCCTACTTGTCCAATGCAAATGTCACAGATGGTTGGTATTTTGGGGTCTTGAGCACCCCTAAACCTTATACCTCATCATTTTATGATGACCCTCTTCATTTTTATGGTTCAGAATGCTGTGACATCTGGTAATATATATATTTATGGAAATACACATTTATTTATATGGAAATATATATTTATGGAAATATACACATATATATATTTTTCCATAAAATGGTTCAAAAATACTAACGTGCTGGGTCCTGCTGAATGAATTTGACTCAAGTCTTTTCTCAGCCAAAGAAAAACAAAGTTTGTTAAAAGTTTGCCATATTGGGTTAGACTCTTAAGGAGCCTAGGTATCTATGACACTTGCATTGGACAAGCTAGGCCAGTTCTAGGGTGTAACAGTTGATTTGGGCATAGATATTTTGATAGGTTCAAGGGTGGGAAGATTTGGGCCAGCTATAAGGCTTATGGCTTCAGGCAATACCTGTGGGAATATTCAATCTGAGTTCAAGGGGTTCCCAGAGTGTTCCTTATCAATACTACTTTCAAACCAGCTTCTTTCTAATCAGTAAATAATCTTCCTGTCTTTAGCTGCCAAACAATAAATGTATAACATTCACAGTTATGTTCTTAATTTCCTTAAACCAGATTCTAGAGAATGTTAACCTAAAACTAGTAGAATATTTCAGCCATAACTTACAAACTATAATTTGGAGACTCACAGTAGAGAATTTACAGTTCAGTTATAAATTTAGTTTCTAATTGGATTATGATGTCATAACATTATACAGTCTGAGGGAAAAGATTATTGCTGTTCTTATCTTTCTCTCTATACCCCTCAAACTTGGCCAGAGTTAAGGAACTTAAAGAGAAGGGAGAATCTTTCTGAAGACTTAGAGAACAACAATAACAAAATTAGATCACAATACACAGAGAGAGATTTACTAGCAAACTTTTTCCCACTAAACTCCATGCACACAATTTTCAAAAAACAATCTTAATAAAACAAGGGAATTACAAGACAGAAACAAAGACAATAAGCACTAGTGACAAAGCTTCTTAAAAAATATTTTTGTGTTGGGGCGGCTAGGTGGTGCAGTGAGTAAGAGCGCCGGCCTCGGAGTTGGGATGACCCGAGATCAGATCCGGCCTCAGAAAATGAGCACCCACGCATAAATCAAATGACTAGCCGTGTAACCTTGAGCAAGTTACTTAACCCCAATTGCTTAAAAAAATATATATATATTTTTGTGGGTGGCTAGATGGCACAGTGAATAGAGCACCGGCCCTGGAGTCAGGAGGACCTGAGTTCAAATTTGGTCTCAGACATTTAACACAAAAATTAGCCCTGCGACCTTGGGCAAGTCACTTAACCCCAATTGCCCTCCAAAAAAGCAAAAAAAAACTTTTGTGTGCACGAATTAAAGTCTCATTTTTAGGTTAAATTGGGGTATCTTTTAGAATAATGATTTTAATTTCAAACATTTAAAAGCACAGGTACAGAAAAATACATAGAAAAACACTGAGATAGTGGCTATAATGTTTTCTTACTGATGATAGCGTGAGGCTTCAGTTACTAGCCATCTGAATTTTGTTTCTTATTAAGTTAAATACCTCCTCTCTCTGTCTTTCTAAACCCAATTAAAGTGATGTTGATTCACTGACAGACCACACCTAAGAGTCTTGCTATTGTCAATTTGGTCACTAGATGTCTCCAGAGACCATGCTATCTCATTCCCCAGACTGATCAGATATTGGGGAGAAAGATTCTCTCAGAGAATCCTGTAAGGATCCTTGAATAAGGATCTACTTCATTAGTCCCTCAATTAGTCCACTGTGCAACTCTCTAGCTAGAGATATTATTCTTAGCTCCCTCGAAATATTGGAGAGCAGCAACAGAAGCAAAATAGTGTTGAATTTTTCAGTAGGGATATAGGACTCCCTCAGTTTCTCAAGCCTGTAGAATATCATAGACTTGGTACACGCTCAGGTTGATTTCCTATCCTATTTTGGAAGATCTTCTTTAATGAAAACACGGCCATCTGCAGGGAACAAATCCAGGTTTTATTTAAAGGTCTATCTATCTAGCCAATTATTTCTAGATCTGTAAGTTGCAACTTTTAATGCAAATAAGACATCCAGAACAAACAAAAAAGGGAAGCACAAAATTATTCCCAACAGGGCACTTAACATCTTTCCTGGAGAAGATTTCATTTTATTTGTTGTGAGTGTTCAGGGGAAGAGTCAGTCAACAGCCACAGATTTCCCAACAGAAAATTCTCCCTTTGTGGAAAATTTCCACATGGTCTCCAAAGAAAGGAAAAGTTCTGATAAAGGGTCTAGGGGAAGCTTTTTGTCCCTGATCCCACTGCTGTCACCAAATCTTCATGAGTAAAATTCAACAAAGGTAGACTGAAGATGGATTCTCCAAGCAAGATAACAGTTGATTAATAGGGCATGAACTTGATAATAAACTGGTCAATGGCTGTCTCAATTTTAATAAAAAGACTGCAGACAGAAGAACAGCTCACCATTTATAGCTTTTGGGGGGCACAGAGCAAAGAATAGGACTGCATAGGCAAGGAACAAATTGTGATTGGATAGGGTTGTGGAGTGAAGATGGTGTGATTGGTTACAGAGTTGTAGGGGACAACATGATTGGTTTGTTAACTGGGAATGAGGGGCTAGCAATGACTCCTTTCTTCCCTCCAGTGACTAAGAAAAGTTTATTGAGTCTACCTGCAGGGTTAAAAATAGTGGGCCAGACTTTTTTGGATAGCAAACCAGAAATCTTTAAAGGATAGCTTATAAAGATTCTAAACCAGAATCTCTGGTGTCCACTTGCATCCCTCAGGCAGAGCAGATTTCCTTGACACAAGAATAGAACAGTGATTAACAAGAGAACTGGATTTCTGAACTTAAATCATTACTGGTCAGTTGAATTTCTGAACTAAGTTCAGAGACAGCTATAATTTGGGCAATTATAGACAAAGTCAATTATTTATGTATAGGAGCAATTAAAAAATTATACTGAATCAGTTCAATCTTCTGAGCTTACATTCTGATGGGGACCACACACACAAAACTATATATAAAAAGATACATGCAGTACATATGGGAGATAGAGATAATCTCAGAGAGAAGTACCTAGTAGTTTGAGATGGGGGGGGTGACCAGAAAAGATTGCAGAAGATGGGATTTGAGTTGAGTCTTGAAGGAAGCCAGGATGCAAAAAAGGTAAGGAGGCAGAGCATTCCAGGCATAGGAAATAGTCAACAAAAAGGCACAGAGTTCGGAGTGTCACATGCAAGGAAAATTGTCATTGGATGAGAGTATAAGGGCCAGGTTGTGACAAACTTTTGTGGAGGAAATGGGTGAAACCTGTATGGTGTGAGTTTGGGGGGTGGGCGGGCAGCATCTTCTCTCCAGAAAAATGTAGGTTTAGAGTTCAAAAGAAAGGGTGCTAAAGAGTTGTATAAATAAATAGACTGTATTTTATCCATCAAGCTCAGGCACTATCTGCACCTAGCCTTTCCTGATCCCCCTAGCAGTGGGTGCTCTCCTTTGCCAACCAATTCTTGTCTTCATTTCATAGACATTCTTTGTATTTTGCTTGTAGGTGACCCTCAGATCCATACATCCAGACCCAATCTCCTTTGAGTTTCAATCCCATATCACAGCCTGCTGATAGGACCTTCCAAACTAAATGTTACACAGGCATCTCAGACTCAATATGTCCAAAATAGAATTCATCATTTTCCCCGCCAAACCAACCTGTTTCCCAGATTTCTCTCTTACTGTTGATGTTGCTTGTGTTTCTGATCACCCGGCTTTACTACCCTAATGTCATTTTATACTCTCTTTTACCCCACAATCCAGCCAATTGCCAAAGCTTGTCTATATAATATCTTTTGTATATGTCCCCTTCCCTTCTCTCACATGGTCATTCTTCTAGTTTAGGCCTTCATCATCTCTTGCTTAGACTATATTGTAATATACCCTTATTTGGCCTCCCTCAAGTGTTTCTCTACTCCAGTCCTCCTACACACAGGTGCTAATGTAATTTTCCTGAAGTTCTGGTCTGATTCTATCAGCCCATTACTCAGTTAACTCTAGTGGTTTCCTGTCGCCCCTGGGATCAAATATAAACTTCTTCCACTCATTTAAAACTTCTTAAAAGATGGTCCCTTTTGGTTCTTCCAGGCTTTTTGCACATTACAATTTTTTACTCATGTATAGTCTAGCTGTCCTGGCCTGCTTGCAGTTCTTCGGGTATGTTGTGTGCAGTCTGCCACTTCCATGCCTTCGCACTGTCCCAGAATGCTCTCCCTTCCTCACTAACTCTGAAATCCCTGATTTCCTTTGAAACCTCTCTCATGTGCTACCTATACCTAGCCTTTCCTGATTCTTCAAACTACAGGGGCTTTCCTTTCCTTCGCTTTTCTTTTCTTTTTGGAGGGGGGAAGGCAGGGCAATTGGGGTTAAGTGACTTGCCCAAAGTCACAGGACTAGTAAGAGTTAAATGCCTGAGGCTGGATTTGAGTTCAGGTCCTCCTGACTCCAGGGCTGGTGCTCTATACACTGGGCCACCTAACTGCCCCAACAGGTGCTTTTCTTTCTGAAACAATCCTTG
Source organism: Gymnobelideus leadbeateri (assembly GCA_011680675.1). Classification (NCBI taxonomy): domain Eukaryota; kingdom Metazoa; phylum Chordata; class Mammalia; order Diprotodontia; family Petauridae; genus Gymnobelideus; species Gymnobelideus leadbeateri. Next base: position 95,482 of record WOXC01008554.1, read on the forward strand.
TATTCATTTCATAGACATTTTTTTATGTACTTGCCTTCTCATTTGGATTGTAATCTCCTTGAGGGCAGAAAATGTTTTTGAAACTGTAAAGTACTGGATAAATACGGACTATTCCTGTCATAACAAACATGTATTCTAAAAATCAAAAATTAGTGTTCTATTTGTAACTTTCTAGTTAGAGGTCTTTTTATATGAATTTTCTTTGTTTAATATCCTTAAAAACTTTATGAAAAGAAGCCAAGGCAAAAACTTCAAGGCATTAAAACTCAAGTTTTTTCAGATTTTAAAGAAATTTCTCAAGTGACATATCTTAGTCTTTTTTGAATTAACAATTGTACTTTTATTTCATATCACCTTGCAATTTGGCAACCTTTTGTTGAGAAATTCTTTTTCTTTTTCTTAACACTTTGCAGTACTAAACACCTTTCTTGAAGGTCTCCAGGGCAGGACATCACACCTTCAGAGACATAAATTATGAGTATTTTGCTCTAACCCCAAGGAACTCAGCAAATGCTAGCTAACCACAGTCACATCTGTAACAAATGGAATAATGTTATTTAATACTAAACTTACTACTATACTGTTTGGGGGTTTGATTTTTTTCCTCAGCTACAGTCTGTCTGCCAAACTTACTATAAACAGAAGATATAATTGCCCCAAAAAGTATATAATAGAAATTCGAACAGTAACCCTTATACTCTCACAGTTATTCATCATTTTCTTTCTTAAAATAAATTTTTATTGATAGCTTTTAATTTTACATTACCTACATTTCCAACTATTGCACCATCCAACCTCACGCCATCCCAGTTCCAGAGCCATCCCTCTGTGAAGAATAAACAAAGTGAAAAGAAGGAAAGGTAGCAAAACTAACCAACATGGTGAAGAAAGTCTGATGATATTTTATATCCATGATTCTCCACCTCTGTGGAGTAGCCCACTGGGGACATAGACCTTCTTCTCTGGAGCCAAGATTGGTTATCATCATTTCATGGGGCATTCAGTTTTGAATTTTTGGTTGCTGTTGCTGTTCATTCCATTTATATTATCGTAGTAACTGGTAGATTGATTTCCTGGTTTTGCTTACTTCACTATATCTGTGTACATCTTTTCATGCTTGTCTTTATTCATCGTTTTTTACATCACAGCAACATTCCCTTGTATGCATGGGCCACAGTTTAAGTGTTTAGCCATTTCCAAACTGATTGGGCATCTACTTTGGTTCCATTTCTTTCCAGACTTTCTCCCAGTATCTGGCCCCCTTCCAGTGAGCTGTACTATATAACAAATAATATATATATTTTTTTAGAAAGGAAGAAGTAAATTAGCCAATAACTAGAAAAAAATCTGATAGTGTAGTATACCTGTGGGCCTCCTACCCCTGCAAATGAGTGCGATAGGGATGTATACTCAAGTCTCTTATTCTGGGACATTTTCTAATTTTGCAGTCTTCACTTTTGATTGTTGTATATGTTGTTTTCTTGACCCTTCATTACTTTAGTTGACTTTAGATTCTATAAATCTGTTCTTCCCTCATTCCCCCCTTCTCCCAGCCCTGTGCTTCTTTGGTAGTGTAGGGGATCATGAGACTGAGAGGCAGGAAGACCAGGAAACTGGTTGTCTTTATTGACTCTCTTCAGAAAAAGTGCTATTTCTTCTCGCTTAGGTTTGAACCAGCATTCTTTCTTCTGTTCTCCACTTTGTTTCCATAGGTCATGGGCCTAAAGTCTCCTTGGTTTTGCAGGGGTGATGTAGCTATATTGGTTTCTCTCTCCTGAGCTACAGAATACAGTGTAAAGATACTTATCATAAAGCTTCTCTATAATTGTGTGCTGAATTTCTTACTTACTGCCACTGCTGTAAGTTCAGGGGAAAGAGAAATCAATGTGTGTGAGGGAGTACTTGGGAGTTATAAGGGACTGCCATCTTAAGGAGTCACCAGTGTGTTATGGTGAGATTAAAGCTAACATGATATTTGGATGCATTTAGAGGCATAGTGTCCAAGACAAGGGAAGTGAAAATCGTTCTGTGCTTTATGTTAATCAGACAGTCTCTGGAGCATTAGTGCTCACTTTTGGACTATTGGTGTCTCATTTTAGGGAGGAAATTGACAAACTGGAGTGAATCTAGAGGAGAGTGACCAGGATCATGAAGGGATTGGAAACTATTACACATGAAGCCATTTTGTTTTTTTTTTATTTTATTTTATTTTTTAAACAAATGCTTTATTAACTTCTGTTTTACATCGTTCATTTCCGCCAGATTTTGAGTTACAATCATTTCCCCCCCAGTTTTTCCCCTACCCACCCTCCCAGAATAGCAGTCCCACAAGATATCGCTTCCTCCAATCTGCTCTCTCCCATACCTTCTCCCATACCCCCTTCGACTTTTCCATTAGAGGAAGGTGAATCTTTGTGTCCCAATGCCTGCACATCTTATCTCCCAATTACAAGCAAAATAGTATTAATAATAGTATTTATATATATTTGAAACATTTAACGTTAAGACCTCGAATTTCAGATCCATTTCCTTCCTCCCTTGTCACCCATTCCCTCTGGGAAGATAAGTAATTCAGTATATGTTGTACATGTCTAGCTATGCAAAACATTATCATAGTAGATATATTGTACAAGGCTGCTTATAATTCCCTCCCACTCATCCCACCCCCCACCTGGTCCATTCCCTACATGATCCTGTCCCTCTTCTATAGTGGGTACTTCCAACCTCCCCTCCCCCCAAGGATGCCCTCCCATCCATCATCCTTCCTCTCATCCCCCTTCCCCCTATTCTGCTGCAGGTTGAGATATCCCATTTAGTATGTATGTCATTCTCTCCCTGAACCAAATTCAATGAGAATGTGGTTTTGCCTTTTTTGCCTTCTTATTCTCCCCCTCCCTTGCAACCACTTCCCCTTGCTTCTTCTACATGAGATAGTTTACCCTACCCTGTCTCTCCCCATCTCCTCTTGCCACTTTCCTCTCTCACCTCATAATTTCATCCCTTGAGTATTCTCCCTTCCCAACAAATTCAACCTATGCCCTCTATCCATATATAACTGTAACCATATACACACACATTCACATATGTATTCATATGACCACACACCTTTCTTCCATTGTTTTCATAGTGAGAAAGATATCATCAGTCATAGTTATTGTTTTTCCATATAGGAATGTAAATAGTTCAACTTTGATAAGTTCCTTTTGATTTCTTTTCCCTGATTACCTTCTCAGGCATCTCTTGCTTCTTGTGCCTGGATGTCAAATTTTCTATTCAGTTCTGTTTTTTTCAAGAATGCTTGAAAGTCCTCTATTCCACTGAATGACCATATTTTCCTCTGAAACAAAATACTCAGTTTTGCTGGGTAGGTGACCCTTGGGTTCATTCCCAGCTCTTTTGCCCTCTGGAATATCATATTCCATGCCCTTTGATCCCTCAGTGTAGAAGCTGCCAGGTCCTGGGCTATTCTGATTGTGTTTCCACAATACTGAAATTGTTTCTTCCTAGCTGCTTGTAGTATTTTCTCCTTGATCTGGGGATTCTGGAACCTGGCTATAATATTGCTGGGAGTTTTCTTTTTGGGATCTTTTTCAGGAGGTGATCAGTGGATTCTTTCAACCTCTATTTTGCCCTCTGGATCTAAAACATCAGGGCAGTTTTCCTTGAGAATTTCTTGAAGGGTGATTTCTAGGTTCTTTCTTTGATCATGGCTTTCAGGTAGTCCAATAATTTTTAAATTGTCTCTCCTGGATCTATTTTCCAGGTCAGTGGTTTTTCCCATTAGATATTTCACATTGCCTTCTAATCTTTCATTTGTTTGGATCTGCTTAACAGCATCTTGATTTCTCATAAAGTCATTAGCTTCCATTTGCTCCAGTCTAACTCTGAAGGAATGAATCTCCTCAGTGAACTTTTGAGATTCTTTTTCCATCTGGCAAATTCGACTTTTTAAGGCATTCTTCCCCTCATTGCCCTTTTGGGCCTCCTTTGCCATTTGAGTTAGTCTATTTTTTAAGGTGTTGTTTTCCTCAGTCAGGCTGTTGACCCTCGTTTCATACTTTTCCTGCCTCCTTCTCATTTCTCTTTCCAATTTTTCCTCCACTTCTCTTATTTGATTTTTAAACTCCTTCTTAAGGTCCTCTATGGCCTGCAACCCACTCATGTTTTCCCCTGGGGCTTTTGGAGCTGGACTTCTGACCTCACAGTCCTTTTCCCACTCTATGCCCCCAAAATAGGAGTCTAGGGTTGCATTTTTCTGTTTCCTTTGCCTTGGCATGTTGCCACTTAATTACTTGACTTTTGGGCTTGTTGCCACACTATGGCCTGGTGCCAGACAGGAACTTTCGCCCCAAACATGTGAGGGGGCCAGCTTCTGTTTCTGGCAAGCTGTAAACCCACCCTTGACCTCCACCCCAGATCACAATCCAGATCCAGGGAGGTTAAAGCAAGAGCAATTACCCCCCAAGACTGATTGCTGGATCTCCCTACATTTCGCAGGCCAGGAGCTGGAGCTGCCTCTGAAAACTATAAAATGGCATGTCTCCTCAGTGGCTTCTAGCCCCCAGGGGAGAGAGCTGACACATTCCCCAAATACTGGTCCCAAAGTCCATAGGGCACTAACCTCTTACTTTGTCCTAGGCATGTCTATGTTGATAGTTCTGGAATCTCCACAGCTGCTGGTGTTCTGGGGTCTCTCCAGCTGGCCTCTGGCCCTGCCACCCTGGGGCTAAAACTTCAGCTCACGGGGACCTGGGCTCTGTTTGGCTCGGCTCGGCTCCCTGTGCTCTGCGCTCTGCGCGCTGCCGTCTCCCAGAGCGCTGTGCTGGTCCTTCCTGCAGGGCTGCTGGGCTGTCCTCAGCGGGAGGTTAGCTTCTCTGTGTCGTTCTGTGTGTGCTGGGGCTCCAGAAGTTGCTCAGAGTCCCCTTTTACATAGTTTGGGGGGAATCTGGGGGCAGAGTGGCTTGGATGAGCTGTTTCTACTCCGCCATCTTGGCTCCGCCCCAGAAGCCATTTTGAAAGAAATGGGGATGTTTACTTTGGAGAAGATGTTAGGAGAATGCATGGTAACTGATAGAAGAAGGATTGGACTTGTTCTCTTTGGTGGCAGAGGAAAGAGCTAGGAGTAAAGTGAAGGAGCAAAGAAGTAGATTTAGGCTCAGTGTAATAAAGAATTTCCTTTAAATAAGAGTTGCCCAAAAGTGAAATAGGCTTTCTTAGATGACGATGAGTTCCCCATTACTGGATGTCTTCAAATGACATTTAGATGAACTTTTGTTGGACAAGTTTATTCCTGTGTAGGTATAATTTGGATTAGATGTGTGTGATTCTGTGGGAATATTGAGCTTTGAAGGATGGGTAGAGTGCAAATAGGTGAATTGGAGGTGTGGCTAGAGTAGTCTAGGAGAAGAGGAACAATGTGAATAAAATGGGTGGGAAATGAACAAACCACAGCAGGAAGAGAATAGAAGTGATTAGAATCAGTGGGGCAGAGAGTGTGTGAAAAGGCATAATAGGAAAAAATGAGTAGGGTTGGGGTACATTATGATTGATGACCTTAAAAGCTAGAAACAGGAGATTATATTGGATGATGAACAAGGAAATGGGAAATAGCATGATACCAGAAGCTGGTCAGTCCTATAGTAGGCAATCCAGACTTGATTCATAAGTAAAAAGGAATTTTAAATATTCATTTCATTCCTTTGGAAAAGAGAAAAAGCAATTTTTGTTGTAGCTAACAGGCTATCAAAGATGCAGCTCCTGTACCATTACCACAGTAGTGTTTCAAAAACTCCCAGAGAAGCCACTTCCAAATACCCTATTGTGGACATAGCCAGATGCATCAGGAATGCCCACAGAACAGTTGCCCTCTGTTCTGGCAGTCAGTTGTGGAAATACATCACTATTGTTTCATGAAAGCCTTGTCAAACAGGGCTATGATGTTCTTTCTTCCCAGAAAGTTACAAAACAGCAAATTACCCTCAGAATAACTCAAATGGTTAAGCATTGCCAGATTGATTATGTACAGGCCTAGAAAGTACATTTTGAGTTTGTAACCTAGTAGTTAGTCTTACTATTCTTCCTGTATTTGCTGTTGTTGACAACCTTGAATTATATGGAGGGAAGAAGTCTTGGATTTCCAAGGGTAGTTGTGAGGAAGGTGGTTGGTAAATGTCTAAGTGCCCCTGAAATGTGAGCTGTTCTGATTATTATTATTATTTTTTTTTGTTGTTGTTCGTCCTTTATTCTTTATTATTCTGACTACTACTAATAATTTTGATGAAGAATGAATGGATGACTAAGGAAATGGACTATGACTTCATAATTTGGGGTTGATAGGGCTTTATCTTTTATGAAGCAACTAACAAAATCAGGCCTTTGACTGCCTTCTTGTAACGAATTCGTATGGTTTCTCTGCCATTCTTATTAGCCTCACATTTATGTGATACTTGAAGGCTTACAAATCATTTTACTTAAACAACAACCCCCTGTAAGTTAAATAATGGAGTATGATTATCTTTTTTTTTTTTTTTGCTCATAGGGAACTGAGGGGCAGAGAAATTAAATGTGCTCAGGTTCACAAGTTAGTGTCAGAACCCAGGCTTCTGACTCTTTAAGTCCAGCATTCTCCTCATTATATCACATTGCCTTCTATGTAGCTTTTGAGGATCTGTCCAAAATTATTTATAACTATTTACAAATAGTTATATTGTGAGAATTCCATTTAGAAACAATGGCTCATTAAGTCTGTAATGGTTATGTGAAAACGAGTCATTACTTTTTTTCTCGTTTCTTCAGATTTTGTTGAAATCTTAGATCTGTCATTGTGGAGTTGGACGTTCAAACATAGCACTTAGTTAAAGAAAGCAAGAACTAAAGAGAAGCTCAATAGCAATCCCATTGCGCCTACCTGTTCTGTGAAGGTGTGGTTATTTTTTAAACTGATAACCAGCAAAATTATTCCCAGGGCTTAGTTTCCTCTGAAATGTTTTCACTTTGGTTTGGTGAAAAAAAAAACAAACAAACCACATGGACAGTATTAAAATTTCTTACCTTCTGGCTCGCTTCTGACTTACTGTCATTCCCATACCTCAATGCAAGTGAGCAAGAAGAGAGATGTATCCCTTTACAGTATTCTGGAGAGAGGGAGCATGGTGAAGATGGTTGTGGGAAGCTATATTTCAGCTAGTTATTTAGTTTTCACCAGCCAGGTGAGAAGGATTAGGACATAGGAGTGAAGCAGTTAAAAATATTGGATTCAAATAACCATAATATATAATCCCCTACTTTCCAGAACTCCATACTTATTTGGGAACATTCTTAGTTATACTATTCTAAAAAGCTTTGTGGATTTTTTTTTTTTAGTATAAGTGAGGAAGAATGTGATATTTCAGTTTATTTTTGTTATATCATTTAGGAAAATTCCATGTGCATGAGAGTGCTTAGTAAGTCGTTATTTAAAAGGTTTCAAAATTGAAATAATGAAGTTGGAACATTATGTTCAGTTGTAGGGACCATTCTTTAAGAACACTGACATTCTAAAGGTCATCTTCCTGTGATAGATGACCAGGATGGTAGACTAAAGTTATTGTCACTTGAAGATTAGTTAAAAGACTCAAAGATGTTTAACTTGAAGAAAAGACGTAAGTGCTACATGATTTCTAGCTTTGGATAGTTCAAAAACTGTCACATAGAAGACAGTAGATTAATTGATACCTGAAAGCAGTACTAGAAACAGTAAATGGAAGTTATAAGTAAGTAACTTTTGTAACCTCATAAGGAAGCACTAACAATGAAAGTTGTCCATAAATGAGATGATCTATCTCAAAAAAAAGGAGTGAACACCACATCACTGGAAGTGTTCAAATATAGTCTGAATGATCAATCACCTGTCAAGGAAGTTTGGGGGAGGGGATTCTTCTGCATTGGGAAGGTTGTTAAAGTAATTGTTCCCTAAAATTCTCAGTTTTTGATTTTTAAATTTGCTTAATTGTGAGCTGCACTGAGTTGAGTAGAAGGATGTACAACATCTAATCCCAGAAAAATGAGGGTGCTGAACAAGAATCCTTGAACAATAGAGATTGTCTCCCAGGGAGACACTGAGTATGTACCCAGTTCTCTCCCACCTTTCCTGTTCCTGCTTTCATTTGGTTTTTGTCATTTCATAGCTGTTTTCTGCTTTTGAATGCCTCTGTTTTGTCCTTTTGAGATTGTTGGGCCAATGACTAGCCTTCCATTACTGATACATGACTTGTCCCTAGCACCATCTCATCTCCCTTAGCTTGGGCCCACAAACAACACAAATTTAAGAAATTGAATTCATGGAATGTGAAAGATAAGCTTCTTTGTCTCTCCAGTCTCCATGGGGGGGAGGGCATTAATTATATACTCTGAATGAGGAAGCAGATCTGCTTAGATCTAGGCTTTTTGTCATTTCTTGGCTGACTTCTAAATGCATTCCCTCAATTCTACTAAGACTATTGAGCAAGTGACTAGCCTCCTTCTGGCTTGCTCTTATAGTGCCATTTCTGTTAGTATGGACCTAGTAGAACATATATTTAAGGGGTGGAGCCAAGATGGCAGAGTAGAAGCAGGAAATTGCATGAGCTCCCAAATCAACCACCTCCAATACCTGTAAAATATGACTCTAAGCAAATTTTAGAGCTAATGAACCTACAAAGTGACAAGAGAGAAACAAATCTCCTGCTGAAGGCAGCCTGGCGGGCCAACAGGAAGGGTCTCTCTCACTGAACTGGGAGCCAAGCACAGTTGCATGTGAGCCATGTGGGCCTGGACTCTGGGTGGCCCAGAACTAGGGTGGCCCCTACCAGTGGCACAGACTGCCCAGAGCAGACTTCAGGAGAGTGAATCACCAGCAGCTATGGTGGTTTCCAGACTTCTCAACCCATAAATGGCAAAGAGAAAGTAAAAGGTCAGTAGGGAACTTTGTTGGAACCAGGTGATGGAAGAGCATCCCTGGGATGAGAGATAGCAGAGGCCCAGTGGCTGCAACTGCTGTCATGTGGCTGCCTCAGGAGCTCCTAGCCTGCAGATCATAGGGGGACTAAGTGATCATTCAGATCATTTAGAAGGTAATTGGTCTTGCTTTGACCTGCTTGTATCTGGGTCGCTATCTTGGGTGGTGGTCCTGGGATGAGAAATGCCAGTGTGTCAGAGCTTGTGGTGGCTGTAGAGAGGGCAACCTCCTCAGACCTCTGACAACATTTACGAAAAACCCCAGTGATTTGGGACAAAGCTCTCTTTACTCTGGAAGCAGAGTTCTACCATGGCAAAGAGCTCAAAAGTCAAGTAATTGACTGGCAAGATGAGCAAGCAAAGGAAGCACAATCAGACCATGGAATCCTATTTGGGGGGACAAAAAAGGATCAAAACATGCAACCAAAAGAAGTAGTCAAAGTCAAAACTTTTGTATCAAAAGCTTCCAAGAAAAATATGAATTGGTTACAGGCCATGGAAGAGCTCAAGAAGGATTTTGAATATCAAGTAAGAGAAGTGGAGGAAAACTTGGAAAGAGAAATGATAATGATGTAAGAAAATCATGAAAAGTGAGTCAACAGCCTGCTAAAGGAGACCCAAAAATACACTGAAGAAAATAACACCTTAAAAAATAGACTAACTCAAATAGCAAAAAGCCAATGAGGAGAAGAATGTATTAAAAAGCCAAATTGCTTAGATGGAAAAGGAATTTCAAAAACTCACTGAAGAGAATAATTCCTTCAAAATTAGATTGGAGCAAATGGAAGCTTATGACTTTATGAGAAATTATAATACTATAAAATAGATCCAAAAAATTAAAAAATACAGGGCAATGTGAAATATATCATTGGAAAAACCATTGACATGGAAAATAGATCTAGGAGAAATAATTTAAAAATTATTGGACTTCCTGAAAGCCATGATCAAAAAAAGAGCCTAGAAATCATCCTTCAAGAAATTATCAAGCAAGACTGCCCTGATATTCTAGAACAAGAGGGCAAAATAGAAATTGGAAGAATTCGCCAATTACCTCTTGAAAAAGATCCCCAAAAAACTTCTAGGAATATCATAGCCAGATTTCAGAGCTCCCAGGTCAAGGAGAAAATACTGCAAGCAGTCAGGAAGAAACAATTTGTGTACTGTGGAAACACAATCAGGATAACACAAGATCTAACAGCTTCTACATTAACAGATCAAAGGGCTTGGGATATGATATTCTGGAGGTCAAAGGAGTTAGGATTAAACCAAGATTAAAACCAAGAATCACCTATCCAGCAAAACTGAGTATAATGCTTCAGGGGAAAATATGGTCATTCAGTGAAATAGAGGACTTTCAAGTATTCTTGATGAAAAAAAAAACAGAACTGAACAGAAAATTTGACTTTTAGATACAAGAAGCAAGAAAAGTGTGAGAAGGTAAACAGGAAAAAGAAATCATAGGGAACTTATTAAGGGTGGCTAGGTGGTGCATTGAATAGAGTACCGGCCCTGGAGTCAGGAGGACCTGAGTTCAAATCCGGCCTCAGACACTTAACTCAAAACTAGCTGTGTGATCTTGGGCAAGTCACTTAATCCCAATTACCCTACCTTCCTGCCTCCAAAAAGAAAAAAGAATGAAGGAACTTATTAAAGTTGAATTATTTACATTCCTACTTGGAAAAACGATAATTATAACTCATGAGAGTTTTCTCAGTATGAGGATAGTTGAAAGGAATATATATGTATATATGTATACACACATATATATGTATGGGAGGGTGTATGTGTGTATAAATACATATGTGAGTGTATATGTGTGTGTACATGTATACATAGAGGGCACAGGATCAGTTAAATAGGAAGGGATGATATCTAAAAAATAAAATTAAGAGGTGAGAGAGGAATATAATGAAAGAAGGAAAAAGGGAAAGAGAATAGGGTAAATTATGTCATATGAAAGAGACAAGAGGAAACTGTTACAATGGAGGAGAAGAACAGGAAGGTGAAAGGTAATGGGTCAACTTTACTCTCATTGAATATGGCTTAAGGAGGGAATAACATGCACACTCAATTGGGTATCTTACCCTACAGGAAAAGTGGGGAAGGGGATAAGAGGGGGATGATAGAAGGGAGGGCAGAATGGGAGAGAGGGTAGTTAGAAGCATGCACTTTTGAAAAGGGACAGGGTCAAAGTAGAAAATAGAATAAGTGGGGGGCAGGATAGGATGGAGGGAAATGTAGTTAGTCTTTCACAACATATATACTATGGAAACATTTTGCGTAACTACTCATGTACAACCTATATTGAATTGCTTATCTTCCCAGTGGGTGTGGATGAGGAGGAAAGAAGAGAAAGAATCTGGAAATAAAAGTTTAAAAAATGTTTAAAAAAATTAGTTTTTACACGAAACTGGGAAGTAAGATATACTGGGGTATAGAAATCCATCTTGCCTTACTAGAAGGTTATAGTGGAGATGGGGGAGGATATGAAAGAGACCAGATTGGGAGAAGGGGTATTCAGTAGGCTTGATATTTTGGGATGGGGTGTAGGGGAAAGATGGGGAGAAAATTCGTAACTCAAAATCTTGTGGAAATGGATGTTGAAAACAAATAAAAAAATAAAAAGAGAACCTACATTTAAGAATGAAAAAGTAAGTCTCTTTTTTTCCCCCTCAAATGAAAAAAAATATTAAGTTTATATTGTGAATAACTGTACTTTGATCTAATAGGCACTTAAAACAATCAATACATTTCCTTTTTCTCTTTATTAATATTTTTCACCTTAATTTTCAAATATATCCCTCTTTCCACCTCATCCAGAGAGCCTCTCTTGTAACAGTGAATATTTTTAAAGAGGAAAAAAAAAGGAAGAAGTTCCATGAAACTAATCTGTATATCAGTTTAACAATATATGCCTTGCTCTTCATCCATCGTCTCCTGTTTCTCTAATGAAGCAAGTTTCATTTTTAAAATTTATTTTGTGCTAAGCTTAGTCATTATAATTAGAGTATGCCAAGTTTCATTTTTGTTGTTGGTATTTTTCTTTCCATTTGCATTGTTGTAGTAGTGAATATTGTTTTCCTGTTTCTGGTTACTTCACCTAGCATTCATTCATATGTCTTCCCATTTTTCTCCGCATTTTTCAAATTTGTCATTTCTTATGATGTTATGGTTCATTGCATTCATGTCCTATAATTTGTTTATTCATTTCCCTGAGTATCTACTTTGCAATTCTTTGCTTCTAAAAAAGCAACACATTGCTTAAAAAAAAAAGGATTGAAACCATTGTTTTTACACATCAGATGCTTCTTAACAAACTGTCTTACAAGGCATGTTCCCTTTAGACCCAGTTTGTCACATTGCTAATTAAAAGATTACTATTTATTACTAATTTAAAAATTACTCTACATTTATTACATTTTTAAATGTAATAGTAAGCTGATATAGATATTTAACCAAAATCTTGTGTTCCACACATTAAGCTTATTTGTTTTGTTGTAGTCTTTGTGAATGTTGTTCTTTTGGCTCTGCTTTCTTCATTCTGTAATTACTTGATGCATGTTTTCCCTTTTTTGTTTCCTTGAATTTTTCATATTCATCTCTTTTTTATAGCACACTAGTATCCCTGATATATATATATGTATACACACATATATAGAGAGCACACTAATATACTGATACATCATAATTCATTTAGCTACTCCTTTTTTGAGGCACTTTATTTATATTTATTATATAATTTATATAAAATATATATATATATAATTTAATTATATTTACTTTTTCTTATTATAAGCAATACTACTTTGAATATTTTTGTATGTAGGGATCTTTTCTTGCTGAAACATCTAGGTTGTGAACTTAGTTAATGAGGCATGTTATGGTGCCTGTACCTAAGTGTCATCCTGGATTCCTCACTTTCTATCACCCTCCATATCCAATCTTTTACCAGGTTCTGTCTATCTTATCCTTGTAACATTTCTTCTGTGCTCCTTTTCCTCCTCTGACACTGCCACCACCTTGCTGTGGCTCCTCATCACCTTAAATCTGAACCATTACAATAACCTTTTGGTTGGTCTCCCTGAATCATCTCCCCTCATTCTAGTCCATCCTCTTATTTGGCTGTCAGTTTGATCTTCCTAAAGTGTAGAGCTGACCATATTGTTGTTGTTTAGTCATTTCAGTCATATTTGACTCTTCATGAAGTTTTCTTGGCAAAAACTTTGGAGTGGTTTGCCATTGCCTTCTCTCCAGCTCATTTTATAAGTGTGGAAACTAAGGCAAACAGGGTTAAGTGATTTGCCCGGAGTCACACAACTGGTAAGTGTCTGAGACCAGATTTAAACTCAGACAGATGAGTCTTTCTGACTCCACATCTGGTACTACATCCACTGTACCACCTAAGTATTCTACCATGCCCTAAGTGTCCCTACTGTTCATTTTTAACCCCTATCCCTTTGATGTTGGATTCCCTCGAGGGCTAGACTTCAGATCTGTCTCTGTCTTCTCCCTCATTGGGAAATTTACTTTTCAACCCACCTCATTTCTTGCCTCACATGACAGAACTGGTCTCAAATGGATTCTAGTTCCCTTTCCTTCAGGTGTGGTAGCATTCCACACACGTGCTGGTGCTCTGATCCATATTCCTCTGTTTTTTAGTTGTCTGGCTAAACACTATTATGGATATGGTGTACTGTTATTACACTCAGAGGAAACTTCTGCTTCCCTTTACCTCCACCTCCTTTCTGTGTGGAGTAAGGAGGGCAGAATTGAGGACTGCTGCTTTTTGCCACAAAGGTAAGATGGGTTGAAGTCAGAGGAAGAGGCCTTGGCAGCATGTAATGGTAATGTAATTTGACCCCTTTGTGTTGACAAGTAAGCAGATACTTAGCACTTAGTAATTGATTAAGCCTCTGTTGGGGAAACAGAAGGTATGAACTCCTGCCTCCTGTTGCTGATGTAACAGGAAGGGGTTGGCCGAAACAGGAAGTAGCTAGTGCTGTGTATATAAGAAAAGTCCCAGAGAGGCACAGTCAGAATTTCTTGGGACCAGCATCTGGTGGCAGAGCAGCTGCAGAAGAGAGAATGGAGAACTGAGTCAGAATTTTCTGAGAACTTGTGGTGCTGGAGCTTCTTCTGAACAGGAGCCCAGGAGTCCCCTCCCCCCAGGCTCGATAAGGTGATTCTGATTTTTGAAAGTGCTGCAGAAGACTGAAGAAGCATGACCGGGATGCAGGGACTTTGTTTGTGGCTTGCTTGAGCCTTGAATTCCCTAAAGCAGAAATTATGAAGGATCTGACATGGCCCAGACCCTGTGAACTTTAGTGTAGAGCAGGACCTACCCAGAGAGCTGGACATGGAACTGGGAACTGTCTGCCACTGAACCCAGGTGACAGTCTGGTAAATCCAGGTAGACTCTGGGACCATGGAAGGGGATCCAGGGAATCTGAAAACAGGCTCCAAGTCAAGATGAAAAGACCTCTCTCTGGGTGCTGAGTAATGATGAAATTATAGTTTACTAGTGACCTAGGGGTGGAGGGTTTGTGTATTCTCTAATGATTGTACTTAGTGATTAATGATACTTAGTACTTGGTTGTTGAATAAGTGACTGATTGAGTTAACTTAAGTGTGCCCCATGAGTGAAAGACTTTGACTATTGTACTTTGAGATTATTGTTCTTTGTTCTAAATATTGTGACCGCTTTGGTGAAAACTATTTGGCCATTTTAATGATAAGCTGTTATGAATACTATATTGTGATTTTCTGTGCTAAGTTGTAATATTGTTAATGCTGTACCTTGATTTTCTGTGAATGTTTTCCTTTGATTTGTTATGGAATAGAGTGTTCACTATAGTGTGTAATCAGAACCTTAAAAGCTGTTCATAGTAACATTCTTCTGGAAAGCTGCTTGTGCCTGGCATTACACAGCAGTAATATGGAAATTGCTGAGCAGATCCCAGAACATAGTCCTATGAGTTAGGCAGTGAGAGAGGATGTACTGAGTGAGCATGTTATGAATTAGATAAGAGCTTTCTCTGCAGTTATTTCATCAAGTTATTCAGCTTCTAGTGTTGTCCTGTACATTTACTTTTGTACATGATTCTCATTTTGGGAGAATTTTGAGGTTTTGTGAGGAATTGAGAAAATTTCATTTCTTCCATCCTTTGGTCATATAACTCAGTCATAAGATTTTAGGGGAAAAAAATAAAAAATCAATAGCTTTGCCACTTAAGGCTAATTTTTATTCTTTATTTTTTTTGTCTTATTGAATATTGTTAATAAAAAGCATACAAATTTTCTTATAAAATGGGGGTGCTGATACCTCCATTTTTACTGATTTGCTGCTAGAGTATGTATTTTACATGTATTTTACATAAAGGGCCGCTTTAGATGAGGGGAATTCAGGATAGAGTTAGATCATGGGGCTGATATCTCAATGTGATTTCTGGAGCAAGTATCTAGGAGAGTTTTTAAAATCAATTGTTCCAATCAGTTTTGACCAGTTGACACTTTGGTCACTACATTTTAAGATTGTTTTTTTAGATTCATCTTTGTTTTCAGTTAAATTGCATTTTCAAGAGGTATCCTCCATTTCTGTAATTGGAAACTGTCATTAGAATAAGCAATCACCAGTATTGGTGGTGTCTTGATCATTGTCATGTATTTCTAATAGTAAACATTTACTCCTGATATAATTTACCTGAGATAGAGATAGTCATGCTTTTTCTTTTTTTTTTGCAGAAATAAACACATAGTATGACATTAACTTGATGCTTTTACTCTACAAATTGGATTTATTCCCATGTTATCTCAGACCTATAACTTTCAGCTCTGACATTTGTCTATGCCCTGATTTATTTGAAGTAATTTTGCATATGTTTTGGGTGTCATCAAACAGCAAGAAAGTGAATTTTGGAACATGGTAAATGTCTGCTTATCTCTGGAAAAAAATGTGTGTGTGCGTGTGTGAGAGAGAATGTACTGAGTGTGCGTTTGTTAAGTGTAGTCTCAGTGATGAATCCTGCGTCTGAGGATGACCACATTAGGATGACACATTTGGAGAGTCTCATCATTAGAAGTTTGGCAACCAGGTTACTTTTTTTTTTTTCAGTTATAGCAATTCATGAAGATTATCTGTTAAGGTATATAGCAGGGGTAGATCTTTAACAGTAGAGAAAGGGCAAATGTTGATGAAACATGGATACTTGAAATGCTACATTAAATTTTTCATTTAAATTATTCCATAATTTATAAGATTCTTCATGTAGTCACAGAATATGAGTTTGAAGAACCATATAGCCAACCTGTACTTAAATAAATCCCCTTAATAGTATACCTAAACAATGGCCACCCATACTTTGCCTTCTGACTGTACCATGAAGAAGACAGTTCATCTCTCAGCTCTAGACAGTTTCCACAGATATTTCCCATGTCTGGAATGTTCTGCCTTTTCCACTCCAACTACTGACCTCCCTGGTTTCTTTTAAGTTCCAACTAAAATCTCACCTTCTCCAGCTCCTCCCAATTCTAGTGCCCTCTTTCCTCTTGATCCTGTAAATGGCTTGTGTTGTGTATAGTTGTTTGCACATTTCCGCCAGTAGATTGTAAACTTTTTGAGGGTAGTGCCTGTCCTTTTTGTATCCACAGCATTGCTAGCACCATTCCTGGCACATAATCACTTATTGTTTATTGATTGATTGCTTGAATTGATAGAATATTTTTTTTATTTACCTGGAGCCAAAATCTGTCTCTCCTCAACTTCTCACTACACCCGCTTCTGTCTTTTAGAGCCATGCAGAAAAAGTCTTAAAAATATTTGAAGACAGTCATTATGTCTCTTCTAAGCCTGTCTCTTGTGTCTCTCCTTCAGTCTCCAGGCTAAATATCTGTAGTTCTTTCAATTTTTCCTAATATTGGATGATCTCTTTTGTTTATACCTTTTTTAAAAATAGTGTGATAGGGGTGGCTAGGTGGCACAGTGAATAGAGCACCGGCCCTGGAGTCAGGAGGACCTGAGTTCAAATCAGGCCTCAGACACTTAACACAAAAACTAGCTGTGTGACCTTGGGCAAGTCACTTAACCCCAATTGCCCTCCAAAAAACAAAAAAAAAAAATAGTGTGATAAAATTATGTACAAATTTCCATTAGATTTAATTTCAAAATTGCTAATTCAGCAACATTGTAGCATTCTTTATGGTTATTTTTTATGTGGAAAAAGTCCTATGATATATCGTGCTTGTAACAATTTTTGCTTGTCATATACATACTTGTATCATTTATTAGAAGCAACTATTTGATCTTATTGTTACCATTTCGAACTTGATAATTTTTTGTATTTTACTTTCAAGTATTGTTTTCAAGTGAAAACTAATGGGTAAGAGAATTGGACTAAATGGTTATGTCCAGCTCTAAATCTGTGACCTTATGAACCTAGGAACCATAAGTACTAGTGGAGAATATTAATAATTTCTTCTGATGGTAGATAATTGACCAAATTAATTGTATAGGGAAAATTAAACATTTCACAAGAAAATAAATAATTGTAAAAAAACGAGTAATCTACAAATTAGTGGCAAATAATTATATCTATTATAGATACAGACACATCAGTATAATTGGATTGTTTTCTCATTTCCTAATTATGTCTTCACTTAACATTGATGTTAATTAATCCCCAGACTTGATTATGCCACTTTTGTCCAGCCTACCTTTGTGATTCTTTCTGAACTCCCTGAGACATCAACTTGGAGTAGAGTTTTTTGTCTTTTTGTGGGTCACACTCTTTTGGCACTCTGGTGAAACCTAGGGACCTCTTCTCAGAATAAATAATGTTTTATTTTTAAAAATTCACAATTGAAGAAAATGCTAAATCTCCATTAGAGTTTAGTGGAAATACAGTAGTAGTTTTTCCCCATCCAAGTTCATGGAACCATTTTAGAACCCCTGGATTAGGAGTGGCTAGGTGGCACAGTGAACAGAGCACTTGCCCTGAAGTCAGGAGGACCTGAGTTGAAATTTTGCCTCAGACACTTAACACTTGCTAGCTGTGTGACCTTGGGCAAGTCACTTAACTCCAACTGTCCTCCCCCAAAATAAAAAAAAGCAAAAAAAAAAAGAATCCCTGGATTAAAGTTTGTAAAGACAACTTGAGTTATGCATTTGTGGAAGTTAGTTTTTCCCACTGCTAGCTATGATTTTCTTAGTGAGTCTTTTGGAATTTGCAGGCTCTCTTCCTCATCCAGTGGTTTCTTCAGCATTGTTATCTCTCTCTTTGATCTCTTGGGTATCAAGATAGGAAAACTCTCTGGCACTCACATTCACATAAGAGAAACAAAACAAGAGAGTGAATAAAACTTTCAGGCTTTCTTTTCCAATAAAATGGGTGTACTTTTCTTACCATAAGACTGTTTTTGAAAAAGGAATAAAACCACCCATTTCTCCACTAGCTTTTTGCCTCCTGTTGTCCATACATCTGTAAATTGAAATTGAAATTCAGCAATACGATATTTCCATTACAGGCCCAGTTAGGCACCTTACCTTGGAAGAGAGGTGGCTCTGCATTCTTGAGTTATGCCAGCATAGCTCCTGGCCTGGCAGCCCAGTCAGGCTCAGTTCATCACTAGAGAGTCATCACTAGATAGTCTGGAGTGTGTGATGACTGTTTCAGCCATAGCAGTTCAGGATGACTGTCTCCTAAGTGGTAAAGGAGAGGTTATCTGTGGTGGTGGATGGTGTACTCAACACCAACTGAAATCACAAATTCTAGAAGTTTTGAAGTAAACATTAAGTTTTAAACATTAAATATTTCTTATATGATTTCCTTAAAACTTTAACTCACATTCAATTTTCATATAAACTATTTTCTGTTTTAGGTACCATATCTGCTTTGACACAATTTAAAAAAATAAATTGCATTTAAACTGAACTTTAAAAAGAAGTTCATTCACTTAGCAAAACTTTGGTTAACATTTGAGGCAACATGGTATAATGGAGTTTGGCTTTAGAGTTAGAGGACTTGGGTTTGAATCCTTGCTCTTCAGGATTATACTGTGTGATTTTAGGCAAGTCATTTAACCCATCTGGACCTCAGTTTCCTCATTTGTAAAACAGGAGGTCAGAATAGATGGCCTGTTATGTTCCTTACGTCTCTTATCTCAGTGTTCCTACTGTGTATAAGGCATTATTCTAGAAAGTCTGAGGGATTTACACATGAATTGGACAACAGTCCCTGCATTCATGGAACTAATAATTTTATAAATTTAGTCTAATCAATATATTGTTTCATGGCAGGGACAGAAGTGTAATAGAGAGGATGGAAAGAAAGAAACAGTTACTAAAAATAAAGACAAGGTTGGCTTCTTGGGATAGGAGAAAGCTGAGAAGATCCCATTCTGTTTACCCCTGATAAAGATCATTTGCAAACCTACCCATTGGAAAACCTCTATAGCTTAATAACGTGCTATGTCTAAATAATGTCTTCTCACTTTACCAAATAATTCGAGTCACCTTACAAGACCCCCTTTCAGTACAATCTCTTTGCATAGGGACATGAATGTGGGTAAGGTGTGTTATTCTAGCACAAGTATTAAAACCATGAAAGGAGTGGGGGGGGGGCGTTCCCTGTTGACTTTTGAGTAAAGTTAATAGCCTGCAATTCTAGGTCCTGCATAGATGTGTTATCTATACTCCCTCCTCCCCATCTCATGATTACCCTCCATGTACTCTCTGATATAGCTAAATTGGATTACTTGACATCTTCTGTACTTAACCCCACTTCCTCCACCTCCACACCTTTGCCCACACTGTTCCATTATACTCAAAATATACTCTGCCTGTACTTTTTCTTCCATCCATCCCTAGTTTGGCTACATTTCTTTTTTTTTTTTTTTTTTTTAAGCAATTGGGGTTAAGTAACTTGCTCAAGGTTACACGGCTAGTCATTTGATTTATGCGTGGGTGCTCATTTTCTGAGGCCGGATCTGATCTCGGGTCATCCAAACTCCGAGGCCGGCGCTCTTACTCACTGCGCCACCTAGCCGCCCCTTTAGGGCAATTGGGGTTAAGTAACTTGCCCAAGGTTACACGGCTAGGTTTTTGTTTGTGCGGATTAAGTGTCGGAGGCCGGCTCCGAACTCAGGTCCTTCTGATTCCAGGGCCGGCGCTCTATTCACTGCGCCACCTAGCCGCCCCTTGGCTACATTTCTATATACCCTAAAATTCATCTCAAGGAAGCACTCTCTTAACTGATTGTTTAAGCACTCTCTTAACTGATTGTTTATGACAGTTCTCTCATTCATACCTCACATGATAACCTGGCTGTGCTTCTTTGGTGCTCCTATCATGTATTAATAGTTATGTGTACTGTGTCTCTGTACTACAAACTTCATAAGGCCGGTTCTGCTGGTTCTCCTGGTTCTGCTCAATTAAATTTGCATAATTTCATATGTCTTCTCAAGTTTCTTTTAAAACATCTTTTTCTTAATTTTTTTATGGCACAACGGTGTTTCATAGTATTCACATACGATGATATTTTAAACTGTATTATTTAAAAAAATAAAAGGCATTTGTTTTTTCTCTTTCCCATCCACCCCAATTAAACTTCATAAGACACAGCTCAATCTAATGTAAATTTTGTATTACCTCCAACTTTTAGCATAATACTATACACATAGTTGCTGCTTGTTAATGTATGAAATTGATTTTAATATTATCCTATACAGAATATAATTAGAATGCAATTTACTAGGAAAAAATCATAAATTCAAAAGCCAAATACAAATGATTTGAGCTCACTTTTTTAGTTTTTATTATTGCCTTGTTATCTTTATGACCTTAGGTAAGTAAGTCTTTTGTCCTGTATAGCTCTGCTTCCTCATATGAATGGTGTTTGTGAAAGCACTTTGAAAATTGCAGAATAGTACTTTTACTAGCCTGTAAGCTCCCTTATTCCTTTTTTGGATTTTATGCCTCCCTTAGTACCAAACTTCACTCTTTCTGCTGAAGGGACCAGTATTCTTCTAGTCTCCCAGTCCATAATTGCCGTATTAATCTGAATGTCTCACTTTGCCACACTCCACATATTCAATTAATTGCCAGATCTCATAATTTCTACTTTCACTACACCTACCTCGTCCTACCCCTACGTTTAATACAACTGCCACCTCCAGTAGGTTCCTGTTGCCTCTAGAATAAAATGAAAACTCTTCTGTTTAATTCTTAAAGTTGGCCTATCTTTCTAGTCTCATCGGACATTACTCCCCCTCTCACACTCATCAGATCCAATCAAACTGGACTTTTCTTTCTTCCTCATACATGATATGTCCTACCTCTGCATTGCTTGGTCTCCTCGTGCTTAGAGTTCACTGTCTACTTACTTCTGCCTCCTGGGATCCCTCTCTTCTTTTAAGACACAGCTCAAACAGCATCTTCTGTAAGAAGCCTTTCTTGATCGCAACTACTGGTGCATCCCTTCCTCCTTTGTATTTATTTTGTGTATATGTGTATTTATTAATTTTATATTTATGCTGTTTATATATTTTTGTGTGCTTGATGTCTACTCCATTAGAATGTCAGATTCTTGGGGCGGCGATGTGGCGCAGTGAATAGAACACCAGCCCTGGAGTCAGGAGGACCTGGGTTCAGATCTGGCCTCAGACACTTGACACAAAAACTAGCCGTTTGACTTTGGGCAAGTCTCTTAACCCCACTGCCCCTCCAAAAAGCAAAAAAAATTTTTTTTAAATGTCAGCTTCTTTTGAGTAGAAACTGTTTCATTCTTTGTGCTCATATCCTCAGCATCTCGCACAGTGCTTGGCACAAAATAGGCATAGTAGTTAGTACATAGTACTTAATAAATATTGATTGATTTTACATATATATATACCCTCTTAAAGCTGAGAGCATAACACTTAATTGTAGCAGCACATTTTTGTGGGAGTTGAGGTACAAAAGGGCATCAGGGATTAGCAGTTGTGGCTGAGAGAATATGGTCCAGATATGAAGTTTTCTGATGATCCCATTTAATACAGGGATAGGGCTTAGAGAACTTCAGGAATGGATAATTATCTTATGCAATAGGCCATTTCTCTCAGATCTTATGTATCTTCATAGAGCCTTTGGTGCATGTTAAATCATAGTCAATTCACAATCAAATTTTCTGATGAATGTCCGAAGTATCATTATCTGGGTTGTGGTTTAAAGAAAGATCCACACTGAGAGACAAGACATGTGGGAGGCAGAGCTGATTCCATCCCGAAAATTCAGGAACCTAATTTATTTGTATTCTGGCCCAGGAAGAGGGCAGCTAGTTAGTGTAGCTGCCCATGAAGGTAGGCCTCAGAAGTGCTTGGGAAAAGAGCCAGTATTTCCATCAAAGAGATTTAAGCCTCTTCAAGGATAAATGCTGGGCTGAGGCTCCAGAGTTCTGTCCCTTGTAGTAGAAGAGAAGCAATTAGGGACTAAACAAGAATAAGGGCAGGTGTTACTGATCAACTACCTCAGCCATAAAAGAATCACAGCATGACTTCAGAGAAATTCCTGACTTTTTTTTAGTAGAACTGCTGGCATTGTGACGGCTCTGCCAAGATGGGTTATCAACCAGACAGTCTTCTGAGGAGATGAATAAAATACATTGACAAGCTGGGTGAAACTCCTGTAGTATTGTTGGTTTAAATCCTGGAGAATTTCCGCTGAATACAGTTTTAGTTTTAATTTAATTGATGCTAAACTCTAAAATAATTAGTCAGCAGGCCTAGCCATTTCTTAAGGTACTCTTAGCTTGATATAATAAAACCACACCGTCAGCCTGGACTATGATGTTTATTTTTCTCTTTCCTGTAGCTGTCTAGCACCCATATAATTCAGCTAGTCATTGTGCAATGTTATTTTAACTCTAAGTTAAAAGAAGTAGGCATGGTCACAGCTCTGTTATATAGGCATCATTTAGGCTTGGCATTTCATATTTCAGAAATCCATTACTGCTCACTTTGATTTTAGCATTAGTATTATGATAGAGACTTACTAAGAGAAATAATTTTTGTAAGATCCTGTCTTGTCACCAAGGACAAAAGCTAAACAATTCTGGAGACAAAATATTGTTTTCTCCTGAGGCCTGTTCCAAACTGTTTTGATCAGGTGTTTTAGACTGGAAAGAGTTACTGGATCCCAGGTAGGGAAGAACCCAGAACCAGCAAGAAATGAAGAAATTACTGAGGAACTGTGTGCTATCTTAAAATTACTTGTCCATTAAGTAGAAATTTGTGTTTCTATGATGTCTTTGGCAGAAGGCAGAATTTGAACCTGATAATTTAGAGGATAGCTTTAGCTTAATTTTGTCTGAGGTTTTATCCTAATAGCTTTATTAGTATTTAAAACTTCATTTAATCAAGAATGTAATGACCAATATTCTAAGTGAACCAACTAGGCCCTGCAGTGGATAGAATGCTAAATCTGGCATCAAGAATACTTGAGCTCAAAAGTGGCCTCAGGCATTTAATAGCTATGTAACCTTGGGCAAATCACTTAACCTATTTGCTTTAATTTCTTGATTTGTAAAGTGGGGGTAATAGTAGCACCTACCTCTTATGGTTGTTTTGAAGTTAAAATGAGATAATACCTGTAAAACACTTAGTAAAGTGCTATGCATGTTGCTGTTTTTCTTTCCTCTTCTTTCTCTTTTTCATCCTCCTACCTAATTCTTCTCTTTCAGATTTCAGCTTGTCTGTAATATGTATTTGGATCCTTAGCATTGCTCAAAAGATATATTGTGAATAGAGTTTCATTGGTTCTTTTGACCCTCAGAAAGTTAAATAATGGCACCAGACAATGCCTTACTTATAATTTTCTTATTCCATTTCATTTATTTCAATTTAATAAATGTATATGAAATACCTAATAAGCACAGAGTGCTGTGTAATATATTAAACTTATCTAAAATAATTCTATTACTGAGCTTATGGTCACGTAGAGGAATATTAAAGGCATAAAAATCCACAGAATTCATGACAAGTGCATAATCACAGAATTGCAGAACTCAAAGAGACTTCAGAGGCCATCTGTTCTTACCCACTTGATCAAGATACCTTCTTCAGCAATCCCAAACAAGTGGTCATCCATTTTCTGATTGAAGACCCCTGAAGGGGAATCCATTGCCTCTAAAAGGACCCCCCCCCCACCATTTTGTTGCAGAGTTTTGTAAAGTTTTTACTTCCATTTGTAGCTTTAAAGCTTCCACTTATTTCTCTTATTCTACTTTCATCAGAAGAAGTCCAGTTCCCTCTCCCACATAAAAGTCTTTCAGATAGTTGAAGTTTACTCCTAGGTCCACTATAAGTCTTCTCTTCTTCAATTTAAGCATTCCCAGTTCCTTCAGTTGAGTCAGCCAATCACTACACATTTTTCAAATGCCTGCTGTATGGCAGGTACTGTACTAAGTTCTATGGATACAAGAAAAAGTAAAAGACAGCTCCCTGTCCTCCAAGAGCTTACAATATAATGGGAAGTACAACATGCAGAGAAATATATACAAAGCAAACAATATACAGGATGAACAGAAAATAATTTAAAGAGGGAAACACTGGAATTAAGAGAGTGTGGGGAAGGCTTCCTGGAGAAGGTAGGATTTTAGTTGGGACTTAGAAGTTAAGGAAGTCAGTAGTTGGAATGGAAGAGGAAGAGCCTTCCTAGAATGGGGGACAGCCAGAGAGAAAGCCCAGAGCCCAACTCCACCAACAGTGTATTAAAGTCTCATTTTCCCCACACCCACTTCAACATTGGTCATTTTCCTTTTCTGCCCTATTAGCCAATCTAATAGGCATGAGGTAGTGTTTCAGAATTGTTTTAAGTTGCATTTCTCCAATCAATAATAAGTTAGAATATTTTTTCATATGGCTATAGATAGCTTTGATTATTTCATCTGAAAACTGTTTATATCTTTTGATCATTTATCAGTTGGAGAATTACTCCTATAAATTTGACTCAATTCTCTATGTGTTTGAGAAATGAGACCTTTGATAAAGATCAGAGAAAATTGATTCAATTTTTTCACAGATATAATTGCTAGCTATATTTCCCTCTATCCTATTCCCTCCTCTCCCCCTCCCCTTGGTTGATTCTCTTTTTTCTCTCCTTTCACCTTGTCCCTCTGCCAAAATGTTTTGCTTTTGACTACCACTCCCAATCTGCTCTCCCTTCTATGATACCCCCTCCTTCTCTTATTTCCTTCCCCTCCTATTTTCACCTAGTGTAAGGTGGATTTCTATACCCAGTTATATGTGTGTTACTCTGTCTCTTCCCCTCCACTATAAAAGCTTTTTCTTATCTTTTTTATGTTAGATAATTTACCCTGTTTTACCTCTCCCTTTCCCTTTCTCACAGTACATTGCTCTTATCCCTTAATTTTATTTTTTTTTAGATATCACCCCTTCATATTCAACTCACACCTTTTTCCTCTGTCTATATATACTCCTTCTTACTGTCCTAATAATGAGAAAATTCTTATGAGTTTACAAGTATCGTCTTGCCATGTAGGAATGTAAGCAATTTAACTTTAAGTCCCTTATAATTTCCCTTTCCTGTTTACCTTTTTATGGAATCTTGTATTTGAAAATCAAAAGTTTTCTATTCAGCTCTGGTCTTTTTTTATCAAGAATGCTTGAAAGTCCTCTATTTCACTGAATATCCATATCCCCCCCCCCCCAAAGGATTATATTTCTTTTGCTGGATAGGTCATTCTTATTTGTAATCCTAGCTCCTTTGACCTCCAGAATATCATTCCAAGTCCTCAATAATGTTGAAGCTGCTAAGTCTTGTATTATCCTGACTGTGGGTCTACAATACTTGAATTGTCTCTTTCTGACTGCTTACAGTATTTTCTCTTTGACCTGGGAGCTTTGGAATTTGGCTATAATATTCCTGGGAATTTTCTTTTTGGGTTCTCTTTCAGGAGGTAATTGGTGGATTCTTTCAATTTCTATTTAACCTTCTGGTGGCTAGACTATTGGGACAGTTTTACTTGGTAATTTCTTGAAAGATAATGATTAGGCTCTATTTTTTTTTTTATCATGGCTTTCAAGTGGTCCAGTAATTTTCAAATGATCTCTCCTGGATCTATTTCCATATTTTCTAGGTCAGTTTATTTTTCCAGTGAGATATTCCACATTATCTTTTTTATTCTTTTGGTTTTGTTTTATTGTTTCTTGATTTCTCATACAGTCATTAGCTTCCATTTGCTCCATTCTAATTTTTTTTGAGGGTCATACTTGGCATTTATTATTTAAGCTGAAGAACAGGTTATGAGGGAATTGGGGGGCAAGGGAGAAGCCAGGGAGCTGAGAGCCTCTCATCTGTGTCTGCTCCAGACGGGGTTGATCCTGATTTCTGAGCCTTGGTCCAGGGGCACACAAGGAAGCACATGCTAAGATGAGGTTCCAGGGGTACAGGTTGAGGAAAACAGCGGGGGTGGCCAGAGTTACACATCCAGTCAGAGGTGGGGGCTGGGATTCTCCTTGGATCAGCAGCACCACTTCCTTTTGGGAACTGAATCCTAGTGTTAAGTTCCATCCCACGTATTTCTTATAAAACATTCTTGTAGTTAAAGTCTTTGTGCTAAAGAATTCTTTCATCGCCTCTCTAACTTCTTGTACTTTGCTTCTAGTTTCTTTGAATATGCATCCAACTTGTAAGCTGCCTGCTCAAGAGCAGCTACTTGCTCCTCAGTTAAATTGATCTGATCCAGATAAGGCTGAAGGGTGGCATATTTCTGGTTTAAGTCCTTTAGGTTTCTACTTATGTTTACTGCAATATCTTTCATTTCTAGATACTTTAAGCTAGTCAGTTTGTTCATATTTTCCAGAAGTTTATAATTTTCACTGGTGGCTGTCAGCTCTCCTGTCAAGTATGTGGCCATTTTGGATAACATGTCCTGGCACAGTCTGGTGATGTCCACCTGGGCGGGCTGCATGGCTTCTTAGCCGACTCCACCACAGCATCATCTAGGCCAGGGAAGGGAGGAAGGAGAAAAGATGGAGGGAAGGATGGGGAAGGGGAGAGGGAGAGGGAAGGAAAAGGGGACAAGGAAAGGGGAAAAGGGGAAGGGCGAGCAATTGGGGAGGGAGATCCATTCTAATTTTTAAGGAATTATTTTCTTCAGTGAATTTTTGTACCTCCTTTTCTATTTGGCCTATTTTTTTAAAGTATTATTTTCTTCAATATGTTTTTGTGTCTCTTTTACCAAGCCGTTGACTTGTTTTCTTTGATTTTCTTGCATCACTCATTTCTTTCCCTAATTTTCCTCTCTCACTTGATTTTCAAAATCCTTTTTGAGCTTGTCCATGGCCTGAGACCAATTCATCTTTCATTACTTTGGATGTAGGAGCTTTGCTATCTTTTCTGCCCTGGAACTGTGAGGAGGGTCCTGGCTCCACTGTGGCTACAAGCTTTGTTGTGCTACTGTTCCTTCTTGCCTTAGGACTATGACCCAGATTAGAGCATGGGCAAAGCAGCAGTGTCCTGTCTCAGTACTAGCAAAGAGACCCCTGTAATCTCCTTCTGACTACTTGTTTGACCCCCTTACTGCCTGTGCTGAGAACTCTTGAAGAAATTGCTGCTGATTCAGTCACTCTCAAGGCCTGCTCCTGGTTTGCTGTCACCAGGGTGCCTCAGACCTTTCCTGCTGACCTTCTGAGTTGTCTTTGGTGTCTGTGGGCTGAGAGGTCAGGAAACTACCATTGCTGCCACTGATTAATTTGTCTTGAGGCCTGCTCCTGGTTTGCTGATGCCAGGTCTACACTGGCATGGCCTTTGCTGAACTGCACTTCTTTCTCACCCTGGTGTAACAGGCCTTTTCTCCTGACCTTCTAAGTTGTCTTGGGCTGGAAGATTGTTTCACTCCACCTTTTTCTTGGTTCTGCCACTCTAGAATTTGTTTAGTCATTATTTAAAGTTATTTGAAAAGGTTTGGGGTAGAACTCGGATGAGTTCCTGCTTTTACTCTGTTATCTTGTCTCTGGCTCTAGATATTATATTTCTTTATATAATTTTCTGAAGGCTGGGTTTGAGGTTGGAGGGTAGAGACTAACAGTTATGTACCTAAGAAGAAAGAACCTAACTAGCTTCAGCAGTCAACATTATGCAGGACCTAGGGTATTTATGAATAACCTTTCTAATCCCAGGAAATTATAGAGATTTTTTTTAGAGGTAACTGGTGGTGCAGTTGATAGATTACTGTGCTTGGAGTCAGGAAGACTTGAGTCCAAATCCATTCTCAGATGCTTGCTAGCTGTTAACAACTGTGAATAGGTCACTTTACCTCTGTTTGACTCAATTTCCTCAACTGTAAGATGGAGACGTTATAAATACCTACCTTCCAGATATGTTGTAGGGATCAAATGAGATAATATCTGTAAAAAAGCACTTGGCATATAGTAGGCACCATATAAATATTTATTTCTTTTCCTTCTTCCTTTCATTCTTTTAGGATTGTGCTTCATTTTACTGAAGAAGAATTCTTCTGTCTTTTGTCTACTGAACATTGTAGATTTTTATTGACAAATTGAAAATACAAGTGTTTTTTTACCACCTATTAAAATGTTATGACATGCTATATAATGCAATTATTTTCTGTTTGTTTTTGCAGTTCTTTAGTGAAAAAATCAATCGAGTAGAAAAAACGAAACTAGATGAAGAATTCCTAGAAATGCAAAGGGTGAGAAAAAATTTCATGTACAAATTAGATAAGATTGACATTATGAGCTGAGATATTTTATTTATCACTAAAACTGTCTCCTTCCACTAAAGCAAATGAGAATCTCATTGTGTCGAAACCAGAACATGGGCTACAGAACTCAGCTATAATTTATCTTTTCATAATACTGAACCTTGGATAGATTCCAGGCATGCGGTCCTAAACATTTGGAGGCTTCAGGGTATATAGGATTTTGGATAACTTTTAGGTGATTTGGGCTAGAACCATATAAAAAAGGAAGCCAGGTGGCATGATGGATAAAAAGGACTGGACTTTGACTAGGGAAGAAATGAGTCTTAATCCTGCCTCAGATAATACTTGTGTGGCTCAGAACAAGTCCCCTTAAGCTCTCTATGCCTCAGTTTCCTTCTCTGTAAAATTAGGGGGTTGGACTCCAGCCTCTGAATTCCCTTCTATGATCCCAAGAGCATCATATAGAAAGATAGAATCTGTTTGGAAAGGTTAAAATAACAGATTACACATTTTAGAGAGCTAAAGCTAAGAGGTTCCAAGTTACTGTTTTTAGAAGCATGAAAAATTATTTAATGTGGAAAATAGCTTCTCCCTATCTTTACTGAACAAAAAGAGTTGGCTTTAAATTCTGGGATGTGTACTACACTGACAGAGAAGTCAAGAGAACATACTCAGTTTGCCACTGCCTATGTAACTGGGCAGATCACTTAAGCTCCTTAAGTCTTAAATTCCTCATATGTAAATTGGCAATGATAATATATACTTTACCTACCTCAAAAGGTTGTCCTGGTAAATCAAATGAGATAATGCGTGAAAGTATCCCGAAAAGCACAAAGCACTATATAGTTGCTAGGTATTACAGATATAAATAAGATAAGACACTTCCTTCTCCCTGGCCCTTGGCTTCCCAGATGTTTATGAAGCCCTCAGGGGAGATGGTGGAATCTCTGTTTAGCTTAATGCAGGTGGAGAAGAAGCTAGATTTACTTAGTGTTTTAGAACATTTCATTCTGAACTCAGCCTCAAGATATCCATGGGATCTGTGGATAGATTTCAGGGGACCCTTGAACTTACAACTAACCTCTAACTGAAATAAAGTATTTCTTTCACTTCTGAATGTTGTCAATAAACCTTCTTAATAGGTGTCCAAAGGCTTTGCCAGATTGCCTAAGGAAGGGTGGGGTTTGGGGAGGTCCTTGGCAGAAAAAATATTCGGGAACTCCTGCTCCAGATGCTCATATTTGTCTTGACGTACCTGGAGTTGGAGGGGTAGGGTTTTTCCTGGAAACATAATTTGATTTAGGTTAGGGTTGCGTGCAGTTGCAGAAGTGAAAGAGAAATTGGCATTTGAAAATTAAATAGTAATGAGGAGGAAGAAAAGCACAAGAAAGAAGAATGAGGCTATGAGTAGAGCCAAGGTGGTGTTTCTTTTGTTGTTGTTGTGGGCTTTTTTTTTTTTTTTTTTTTTTTTTAGTATTGTTGAATTTTAAAAGTCAAACCTTCTTTCTGGAGGCTGGTTAATTCCCTCTATATGCCATTTCTATATATTGGGTTGCTGTCACCAGGTGAATGGAGGTATCTGTTTAGAGAAGGCTTGACTCCCAAATTAAACTTACCCCAGGCATAAAAAAACAGAGAATAGAATAGGACTGAAATTTGTCTTTCCAATTATGCCTGATCTGTGAATTAAATATTTAAAATTTTTGAAGTTAAATTCTGTTTTTTTAAATTTAGCAGCATTTTTCAATTAATAAGCATTTATTTTTCTCCCACTTTTCCATCTCCCTTGGAGAAGAAAAAAGAAAGAAAAACAAAACCCTTACACTTCAAGATAGTCAAAAAAGGACAAATTCACATTGGCCATATCCAGAAATTTGTCTTATTCTGCACATTGGATATATCAACTGTGATAAAGTGGGTAAAGTTCTTCTCCATCATCGGATCTCTGGGATCATGGCTGATCATTGCGTTGATCAGAATTATTCAGTGTTCATTTTTATAATGATGTTGTTTTGGTATGAATCGTTCTGGTTCTGCTCACTTCAGTCTACCTCAGTTCATACAAGTTATCCCAGGTTTCTCTGAAACAATCACCTTTATCATTTCTTATGACAACTAGAGAATTCCATTATGTTCATATATTGCAATTTGTTTACTCATTCCCCAGTTGATGGGCACCCCTTTAGTTTACAGGTCTTTACCACCATAGAAGAACTGTGATTATCATTTTTTGTACATATTAGACCTTCTTTTCTGTTTTGATCTTAGTGTGGCATGGGCCAACAGTGGTAACACTGGGTCAAAGGATATACTCAGTTTGTTAATTTTTGAAGTATAGGTCCACATTGCTTTCCATGACCAACAGTGCATCAGTATGCTCTTTTTTTTCATAACTTTTCCAACATTTGTAGTTTTTCTTTTTTAGTCAACTTTGCCAGTCTGATGGATGTGAGGTAGTACTTTAGAATTGCTTTAACTTGCATTGATCTAATTGTGGTTTAGTCATATCTGACTCTTCATGACACCATTTGGGGTTTTCTTGGCAAAGATACCACTTAATCTTGGTATTTAATGTGAGGTATTGGTCTAAACATAATTTCTTCCTGACTATCTTCCAGTTTTCCCATCCCTTTTTTTCAATTTTTGAGGCCTTCTTCCAGTTAGTAACTGAGGTCTTTGGGATTAGGTTATTGGGTTAATTTGCATTTGTATATCTTGTACCTGTTTTGTCCAGAGATTGATGTTTTTGTTTTTCAACTAGCATCAGATTATTTTGATGATTACTGCTTTGTAATGAAGTTTGATTCTCTGGTGCTGCTAGACTGCCTTACTTTTCACATTTTTCCATTATTTTCTTTGAGATTCTTGATGTTTGGGTCAACTCTGTTATGCTTTTAATGCCTGGGGTAAGTTAAATTTCAGAGTCAAGCCTTCTCTAAACAGACACCTTCATTCACCTGGTGGCAGCAACCCAATGTATAGAAATAGCATATATAAGGAATGAACCAGTCTCTGGAAAGAAGATTTGGCTTTAAAATTATAAAATATTTTTAAAAAATAACAAAAGACATTATCTTGGCTCTACTTGTAGCCTCATTCTACTTTTTTTGCTTTGGTTTTTTCCCTTTATTTTATTTTTCTCTCTTCCCCTTACTGTTTTTAAATATTTAACTTTCCCCCTCGCTTTGGGAATTCATTCATGGCCTGTTCAGTTTATTTTTCTGACATTAGGTTGTTTAAATTCTCTTTCTTATTCTGTCTTTTTTATTTTTGTAAATAGTCATCCATTTATTTAAGGAGCCAGTTTTATTGCCATAATTAAGCAAAATGATTTCAAATGCTATCTCTTATTTCTTCCTTTGTTGTGAAATCTCCTTTTTCATTTTTAATGCTAGCAATTTGATTTTCCTCTTTCTTTTTTAAAATCAGATTAACTAATTGTTTATTTTATTAAAAAATATCTCCTGGGGTGGCTAGGTGGCACAGTGAGTAGAGCGTTGGCCCTGGAGTCAGAGGGACCTGAGTTCAGATCCAACCTCAGACACTTAACACACACAAACAAAAACCTAGCCATGTGACCTTGGGCAAGTTACTTAACCCCAACTGCCCTCCAAAAAGGCAAAAAAAAAAAAAGAAAGAAAAATATCTCCTAATTTCATTAATAGTCTTTCTCTTTTCTACTTGAAACTTTATTAATTTCTTTTTCGATTTTCAAGATTTCTATCTTTCTATTTGAGGTATAAAATCTATTGCTTTTCTAGTTTTTAAGTTATGTGTTAAAATCATTTCTCTTTTGTTGGTGAAAATCTTTAAAGTTATAAATTATTCTTACAGTACTACTTTGGTTGTATGCTAATTTAAAATTTTTTTTCTCAACTACATGTAAAAACAATTTTTAAACATTCATTTTAAAAATTGAATTCCAAATTTTCTCCCCTCCCTCCTGTCCCCTGTTCTTGATAAGGCAAGAGATTTTCTATAGATTATACATGTTCAGTCAGGCAAAACATATTTCCATATTAGCCAGTCTGCAAAAGAAAACAGACAAAAACATCAAGAAAAATAAGGCAAAAAAAGTATGCTTTCATCTTCATTCAAATACTGTCAGTTCTTCCTCTGTAGGTGGATAGCTAAGACCTTCAGAATTGTCTTGGTTTATTTTATTGCTAAGAATAGCTAAGTATTTCTCAGTTGATCATTGTATAGTATTGTTGGTACTGTGTACATTGTTTGGTTCTGCTCACTTCATTTTGCTTCAGTTCATACAAATCTTTCCAGGATTTTCTAAAAGCATCCTGCTCAAGATTTCTTATAGCATAATGATATTGTCAGTTATATCAATTTTCAGGCATTTCCCAACTCATGGACATCCCTTCAATTTCCAATTATTTACTACCACAAAAAATGTTGCTATAAATATTTTTATACATATAGGTTCTTTTCTTTTGGTCTTTTTAGGACACAAATCTTTTAGTGGTATTGCTAAATCAAAGGGTATGCACAGTTTTACTCTTCAGAATGGTTGGATCAATTCACAACTCCACCAACAGTGCAGTGGTGTCCTGGTTTTTCTACATCCCCTCCAACATTTGTTATTTTCCTTTACTGTCATATTTTGTTTTTGTTGTTCAGTCATTTTTAGTCATGTCCAACTCTTTGTGACCCCGTTTGGGATTTTCCTGGCAAATATACTGGAGAAATTTGCCTTCTCTAGCTCATTTTACAGATGAGGAAACTGAGGCAGAGTTAAGTGACTTGCCCAGGGTCAAATAGCCAGTAAGTGTCTGAGGACAGATTTAATTCAGGAAGATGTGTCTACCTGCCTTTGGGCCTGGCACTTACCCTACTGTGCCAATTTATTGCCCTCTTAGCTGGTACCAGATTGTTTTGATGGTAATCATTTTGAAATCTGGTACTACTAGACCACCTTCCTTCATCATTCCCTCCACATTTTTTTCATTAATTCATTTGATATTCTTGATCTTTGGAGCTTCCAGATAAATTTTATTATTTTTTTCTTAATGCAATAAAATGTTTTTTGATGGTTTAATTGGCATGGTACTGAATAAGTAAATTAATTTAGATAGAATTGTCATTTTTATTATATTGGCCTGGCCTATCCATAAGCAATTAATATTTTTCAAATTGTTTAGATCTGACTTTATTTGTCTACAAAGTGTTTTGTAATTGTATTCAAATAGTTCCTGGGTCTGTCTTGGCAGGTAGACTCCCATGTACTTTATATTGTCTGCAGTTATTTTAAGTGGAATTTCCCTTTCCATCTCTTCCTGCTAGACTTTGTTAGTAATACACTATACAGAAATGCCCATAACTTATGTGAGTTTATTTTATATGCTACTTTGATGAAGTGGTTAATTATTTCATGTAGTATGTTAGCTGATTCTCTAGGATTTTCTGAGTATGCCATCATATTTTCTGAAAAGACTGATAATTTTGTTTCTTCATTGCCTGTTTAAATTCCTTTAATTTATTTTTCTTCTCTTAATTGCCATAAATAGCATTTCTAATGCAATGTTGAATAGTATTGATGATAATGGGCATTGTTGCTTCACCCCTGATCTTATTGGGAATGCTCCTAGCTTATCGGCATTACAGATAATGATTGCTGAGAGTTTTAGATAGATATTGCTTATAATTTTAAAGACTTAAAAATATTTGAAAACTCCATTCCTATGCTTTCTAATGTTTTTAATAGAAATGAGTGCTGTATTTGTCAAAAGCTTTTCCTGCATCTCTTGAAATAATCATATAATTTTTGTTGGTTTTGTTATTTATATGGTCAGTTATGCTGATGGCTTTCGTAATATTGAACCATCCCTGCATTTCTGGTATAAGTCTTACCTGGTCATAGTGTATGATCTTTATTGATGTAATCTCTTTGCTAGTATTTTAGTGAACAATATTCCATCAATATTCATTAGGGTAATTGGTCTTTCTCTGTTTTTGCTCTTTCTTCTTTAGGTATCAGCCTTATATTTGTATCATAAAAGTAATTTAAGTAATTTGGTCAGGCTCCTTCATTTACCTCTTTTTTCCAAATAGTTTATGTAGTATTGGAATTAATTGTACTTCAGTTATTTGGTAGAATTCACTTGTGGATGCATTTAGTCCTGGGAATTTTTTTTTTTAGGGAAATCATTTATGGCTTGTTCATTTTCTTCTAAGATAGGGTTATTCAAATATTCTGTCTCCTGTTAATCTGGCCAATTTATATTTTTATAAATTTTATCTGTTTCACTTAGATTTTCAGATTTTCTGGCATATGCAGCTCATAATATTTGCTTTAATTTGCTCTGTTAGTAAATTCACCTTTTTCATTTTTGATGCTAGCAATTTGGTTTTCTTTTAACAAAATCATATTTCCCTTCATCCTATTTTTCCCGTTAATCTTTCTCTCTTCTCCTTTTACCCTCTCCCTCCTCAAAAATCCATTTTGCTTTTGACTACTGCCTCCTCTAGTCTGCCTTCCCTTCTATCAAAATCTCCCCTACCTGCTTCCTGTAACTTTCCCTCCCCTCATTTCCTACAGGGCAAGATAGATTTCTATACCCAAACGAGTGTGTATGCTATTCCTTCTTTGAGCCAATTTCAATAAGAGTAAGATTCAAGTATTACTACCACCTCCAACCCCTGCCCCCATCTTCCCCTGCATTGTAAAAGTTCTTCCTTTAATGCTTCTTTTATGTGAAATAATTTACTCCATTCTGTCTCTCCCTTCCCCCTTTTCCCAGTACATCTCTCCAGCACTCCTTAATTTTATTTTTTAAATTATCCTGTCATAATCAACTCACACCTATGCCCTCTATGTGCACTCCTAACTGCCGTCCTCACCTTCAGACTATGACACAGGAGGACTGCTAGCAAAGCTTCACTCTTGATTTGGTCAGAGAAGAAGACAGAGGGGTTAATAATCTTATTCTAGTCTAATCTTAATAATCTTTTTTTTTTAAACAAATGCTTTATTAACTTCTGTTTTACATCATTCATTTCCGCCAGATTTTGAGTTACAATCATTTTCCCCCTGTTATTCCCCTACCCAGCCTCCCAGAATAGCAGTCCCACAAGATAGCGCTTCCTCCAATCTGCTCTCTCCCATACCTTCTCCCATACCCCCTTTGACTTTTCCATTAGAGGAAGGTGAATCTTTGTGTCCCAATGCCTGCACATCTTATCTCCCAATTATAAGCAAAAGAGTATTAATAATAGTATTTATACATATTTGAAACATTTAATGTTAAGACCTCGAATTTCAGATCCATTTCCTTCCTCCCTTGTCACCCATTCCCTCTTGGGAGATAAGTAATTCAGTATATGTTGTACATGTCTAGCTATGCAAAACATTATCATAGTAGATATATTGTACAAGGCTGCTTATAATTCCCTCCCACTCATCCCACCCCCCACCTGGTCCATTCCCTACATGATCCTGTCCCTCTTCTATAGTGGGTCCTTCCAACCTCCCCTCCCCCCCAAGGATGCCCTCCCATCCATCATCTTTCCTCTCATCCCCCTTCCCCCTATTCTGCTGCAGGTTGAGATATCCCATTTAGTATGTATGTCATTCTCTCCCTGAACCAAATTCAATGAGAATGTGGTTTTGCCTTTTTAGCCTTCCTATTCTTCCCCCTCCCTTGCAACCACTTCCCCTTGCTTCTTCTACATGAGATAGTTTACCTTACCCTGTCTCTCCCCATCTCCTCTTGCCACTTTCCTCTCTCACCTCATAATTTCATCCCTTGAGTATTCTCGCTTCCCAACAAATTCAACCTATGCCCTCTATCCATATATAACTGTAACCATATACACACACATTCACATATGTATTCATATGACCACACCCCCTTCTTCCATTATTTTCATAGTGAGAAAGATATCATCAGTCACAGTTATTGCTTTTCCATATAGGAATGTAAATAGTTCAACATTGATAAGTTCCTTTTGATTTCTTTTCCCTGATTACCTTCTCAGGCATCTCTTCCTTCTTGTGTCTGGATGTCAAATTTTCTATTTAATTCTGGTTTTTTCCTCAAGAATGCTTGAAAGTCCTCTATTCCACTGAATGACCATATTTTCCCCTGAAATGAAATACTCAGTTTTGCTGGGTAGGTGACCCTTAGGTTCAGTCCCAGCTCTTTTGCCCTCTGGAATATCATATTCCATGCCCTTCAATCCCTCAGTGTAGAAGCTGCCAGGTCCTGGGCTATTCTGATTGTGTTTCCACAATATTGATATTGTTTCTTCCTGGCTGCTTGGAGTATTTTCTCCTTGATCTGGGGATTCTGGAACCTGGCTATAATATTCCTGGGAGTTTTCTTTTTGGGATCTTTTTCAGGAGGTGATCTGTGGATTCTTTCAACCTCTATTTTGCCCTCTGGATCTAAAACATCAGGGCAATTTTCCTTGAGAATTTCTTGAAGGGTGATTTCTAGGTTCTTTCTTTGATCATGGCTTTCAGGTAGTCCAATAATTTTTAAATTGTCTCTCCTGGATCTATTTTCCAGGTCAGTGGTTTTTCCCATGAGATATTTCACATTGCCTTCTAATCTTTCGTTTGTTTGGATCTGCTTAACAGCATCTTGATTTCTCATAAAGTCATTGGCTTCCATTTGCTCCAGTCTAACTCTGAAGGAATGAATCTCCTCAGTGAACTTTTGAGATTCTTTTTCCATCTGGCAAATTCGACTTTTTAAGGCATTCTTCTCCTCAATGCCCTTTTGGGCCTCCTTTGCCATTTGAGCTAGTCTATTTTTTAAGGTGTTGTTTTCCTCAGTCAGGCTGTTGACCCTCATTTCATACTTTTCCTGCATCCTTCTCATTTCTCTTTCCAATTTTTCCTCCACTTCTCTTATTTGATTTTAAAGTCCTTCTTAAGGTCCTCTATGGCCTGCAACCCGCTCATGTTTTCCCCTGGGGCTTTTGGAGCAGGACTTCTGACCTCACAGTCCTTTTCCCGCTCTATGCCCCCAAAATAGGAGTCTAGGGTTGCATTTTCTGTTTCCTTTGCCTTGGCATGTTGCCACTTAATTACTTGACTTTTGGGCTTGTTGCCACACTATGGCTTTAAGGCCAGATAGAGGAATTTTCGTCCCGAACGTGTGGGGGGCAACTTCCGTTTCTGGCACCTGTAAACCCACCCACGACTTCCACCCTAGATCACAATCCAGAACCAGGGAGGTTAAAGCAAGAGCAATTACCCCCCCAAGACTGATTGCTGGATCTTCCTACAGTTCGCAGGCCAGGAGCTGGAGCTGCCTCTGAAAGCTACAAAATGGCGTGTCTCCTCAGTGGCTTCTAGCCCTCAGGGGAGGGAGCCGACGCATTCCCCAAATACTAGTCCCAAAGTCCATAGGACACTAACCTCTTACTTTGTCCTAGGCATGTCTATGTTGATAATTCTGGAGTCACCACAGTTGCTGGTGTTCTGGGGTCTCTCCAGCCAGCTGCTGGCCCTGCCGCCCTGGGGCTAAAACCTCGGCTCATGGGGACCTGGGCTCCGCTTGGCTCGGCTCCCTGCGCTCTGCGCACTGCGTGCTGCCGGCTCCCAGAGTGCTGCGCTGGTCCTTCCTGCAGGGCTGCTGGGCTGTCCTCAGCGGGAGGTTAGCTTATCTGTGTCGTTCTGTGGGTGCTGGGGCTCCAGAAATTGTTCAGAGTCCCCTTTTACATAGTTTGGGGGGAATCTGGGGGTAGAGTGGCTTGGATGAGCTGTTTCTACTCCGCTGTCTTGGCTCCACCTCTAATCTTAATAATCTTATTTTAGTCTAGTCTTCTCACAAGAGGATTTGCTGATAATGGTAGCACCAACTACTACAGCATTCCCTGATCACCCTTCTTGCAGGGGCAGGCAAGGGGGGGCGACCACTCCTATGTCTCAGTGGGGTGAGTTGGGACAGATACAGCATTCCAGCTTGTACACTCCCCTAAATCCCTTCAAGCCTTAATGGGGGTGGGTTGAGGCAAACCCCCAAGCCTTGATGGCAACTGCTCATGCTTAACACTCTAGCTTGTACATTCAAACCTAAGTGTTCCCCACTCGCTTACCAGTGCCCACCTGCTTTATGGGGCAACAGACAAAGAAGACATATTGCCAGCAGTGGCCTCACAAGTTTATATTATCTCACCGTTATTATTATAATTATATTATCTCACTGTCCAGTTGCAGTGGATATTTACAATTTAAGCACAAATGTTTATATTATTTATCATTATGTTGCACAAGTGTGGTGGAGATGTTTACAAATCATGAGTCTGGGAAATAGAGATTGATATGGCCATGGATCTTAGGAAACTGAACTCTAAGAAAGAGTAACAAAAATCCATGTTACGCACTAAAATCCACCTTATTTTCAATACAACAGGGTCCTACCCCCAGAAGCAGCAAAAAGTCCCCTGTAATCTCCTCTGACCAGTTGTCTGGCCCCCTTACTGTCTGTGAGTTTAGGGTTGAGAGCTCCTGCAGTCCTCTAACATACTGCCACTAAGGCAGGCTGCTGGCTTGCCAGGGCATGACCTACACTGCGCTATGCTTCAGGCTTGACCACCACCCTGCTGAGAAAGACCTTTCCTACCGACCTTCTAAGTTGTCTTGCGCAGGAACTTTGTTGCACCACAACCTTTTGTTGGTTCTGCCATGCCAGAATTTGGTTTGAGGCATTATTTTAAAGATATTTGGAGGGGAATTTGAGAAGCTCAGGTGAGTCCCTCTTTACTCTGCCATTTTATCCCTCCCCAATTTATTTAGTACCCCCTGTTTTTAACCAAATTGTTCTCATGTTCTGTATTTTATTCCATCCTCTATACACTGTGAATGAATGAGTGAATTGAAGAAAACTAATTTAGTAAGCATTTGCTGTGTGCCAGACACTGCGCTTGTTCTAAGCACCAGGAATGCAAAGACAAGAAAACAAGATAGTACCTAGACTCTGCATTTTCAAGGAAGAAGACAACACATACAGGAGCCATAAAAGACTGGGGGTCAGCTGGAAGAGATGGGGCATCAGCCTGGTCTGGAAGTGATTTGGAGGCCTGTTTCTATACAGAATAAAATCAAAGAAGGTCATGTGTTTTTAGTCAGTCCCATTTTATGGATGAAGAAATTTTGGCTCAGAAAAGTTCAAAATAACTTGTCTAGTGTCATTCTGTTATACAGTGGTAGAGATGATTTTTAGGACCTGTGTCCTGTTTCAGTCCTGTGCTCTTTTCATTCAGTCTTTCTGCTGACTGCTAGCAAACTTTCTTGAGTTTTTAACTCATTTATTTATATTTATATGGAAATTGGTCTTTTGTACCTGTAGTGAATTGTATATAATAAAATCACATCCCTCAAATACATACAATGTAGGATTTTTTTAATGGCAGGAATACAGGGAGATTTTCCTTATTTCATATTGCATTCATGGTGTTGTATATTTATATTATTAGAATTTGCATACTTTTATTCGTAAAGGGGTTTTTCCCTGTTTTAACTTAAAACACTTGGCTGACCCAGATGATTAATTCAAATTAGTGACCCTGCTGGATATTTTAAGTCCAGCTTTTTGGCGCTTCTTAATTTAATACCATGTAGTATAAGGCTGTTCCTAATTGTTAATCAGCAAGTATTTGTTAAGTACCTACTCTGTGCCAATCTCTATGTTAGGCCCCTGACACAGATATACATGTTAAAGTAGTTCTTACTCTCTAGGAGATTACCTTCTACAAAGGAACCTCCCTGGGCCACTTGAGGCAAAATTTAGGCATGTTATATGAACATGATCAACAAGCATTTATTAGTTATTTACTATATTTCATGTGCTATAGTTAGTGCTATAGATACAAACACAAGTGAGAAATTCTTTTCCTCAAGTAGTTTATACTTTATTAGGGGACAAAATAGCGAAGATAAAAATGTGTGTGTGTGTGTGTGTGTGTGTGTGTGTGTGTGTGTGTGTGTGTAGGTATGCACATACTAAAATATATATGATTTTAGCTTTTATGGGAAGAGGACATCAGCAGTTGGAGAAGTCAGGAAAAGCTTTGTTTTAGAAGTGGCATCTGAACTGAGTATTGAGGGGAGCTAGAGATACTCTAAAAGGAGGAAGAGCATTTCAGTGTTGGGAGATGAGTTGTGTGCAAAAGCTCATAAATAAGAGATTTAGAAATAGGAAATTTTAGGAGATGTTATTTATAAGATAGAGCAACAAGGTTAGTTTGATTGGCCCACACTGCATGTAATTTATAAAAGTAACAGCATAAATGAGTCCTTTATCAGAGACACAGGTTGTAAAAATTCTTTCCCAATTTCCCACCTCCATCTTGATCTTGGTTACATTGGCTTTGTTTGTGCAGAAGCTTTTCAATTTAATGTAATCAAAATTATCCATTTTGCATTTTATAATGCTCTCTAATTCTTGTTTGGTCCTAAAATCTTCCCCTCTCCACAGATCTGTCAGGTAAACTATTCCTTGCTTTCCCAAATTGTTTACAGTATCATCATTTACACCTATATCATGCACCCATTTAGACTTGATTTTGGTATATGGTGTTAGATAGTGATCTATGCCCAGTTTCTGCCATACTTTATTCCAGTTTTCCCAGCAGTTTTTGTCAAATAGTGCATTCTTGTCCCAAAAACTGGGGTCTTTGGGTTTATCGAACAATAGATTGCTATATTCATTAACTGCTGGATAGAGAATTGAGCCAAATCTATATGAATACAAGTCATTCCCCAATTGAGAAATGGTCAAAGGATATGAATAGGAAGTTTTCAGAGAAAGAAATTAAAGATATCTATAAGCATATGAAGAAATGCTCTAAATCACTATTAATTAGAGAAATGCAAATCAAAACAACTCTGAGATACCACATCTCTCTAGTCAGATTGGCTAAGATGACAAAACAAGAAAGTGACAAATGCTGGAGAGGATGTGGGCAAATTGGGACGCTAATACATTGCTGGTGGAGTTGTGAACTTATCCAACCATTCTGGAGAGCAATCTGGAATTATGCCCAAAGGATTATAAATAATTTCATACCCTTTGACCCAGCCATACCACTTTTAGGGTTATATCCCAAAGAGATCATAGAAGTGGGAGGAAGACCCATATGTACAAAAATATTTTTAGCAGCCCTTTTTGTGGTTGCAAAGAATTGGAAACTAAAGGGGTGCCCATCAATTGGGGAATGGCTAAACAAGTTGTGGTATATGAATGTAATGGAATTTTATTGTGCTATAAGAAACGAGGAGGTGACAGATTTCATAATTACCTGGAGAGACTTATACAAACTGATGCTGAGCGAGAAGAGTAGAATCAGAAGAAATTTGTATACAATCACAGACATACCATATCTGTGACGACCAACTATGACAGACTGGACTCTTTCAGCAATGCAGTGATATAAGTTAATCCCGAATGACTCAAGAAAGTGAGAAATGTGCCATCCAGAGATATAACTAGAAAGAACTGAGCCTGAATCCTGATGGAAGCAAACTAAATGATCTTGTTCTTCTCATTGTTTGGTTTTACTTCTTCCTTACCATCTTTCATCCCACCTAGTACAATATGCCTTTGTAATTGGAATAATGTTTAATATGAATGCATTTGCAGACCCTATACTGTACTATATGATGTCATGGGGGGGGAAGTAAAGGAAATTTGAAAATCAAGGAACTATGGAATTGAATCTTGTTAACTGAAACTAAACTAATAAATTAATTAAAAAAAAATAAAATAAAATTTAAATATAAAAAAAAAAGTAACAGCATATCAGAGAGAGAGAGAGAGAGAGAGAGAGAGAGAGAGAGAGAGAGAGTTAGTTTTAAACTAGATAAATAGGATGTTTATTTAGAGCTTTTAGAGGAAGAGAATAACATGGTCAGACCCATGCTTTAGAAATACTACTTTGGAGGATGGGTTAGAGAGGAGAGGGAGATGTGAGGCAGGGGAACTTTTCTGCTACCTACATTCAATTGAATTTACATATGCAACAGGAAATACTTTGGTGGAAAATTCTCTTTACACCCCAGTGCTATGAGAGGTTAGAGAAAGCCACCTCAGGAATTGC
Organism: Gymnobelideus leadbeateri; assembly: GCA_011680675.1. Taxonomy (NCBI): domain Eukaryota; kingdom Metazoa; phylum Chordata; class Mammalia; order Diprotodontia; family Petauridae; genus Gymnobelideus; species Gymnobelideus leadbeateri. The sequence continues at coordinate 138,231 of WOXC01008554.1, forward strand.
AGCACTAAAGAAAAATTAGAGGTTTCACTTGGTAATTTGTGCCCTTTGATAATTTATTTTTTTTCTGGCCTCAGCCTAGATTAATTTAGCTCTTATTACTACTCCATCCTAAATAATGAAATATGGTGCTCCCATCATGTGGGTCATTATAAATACCTTCTTATAGGTATGAAGGACCAAATTCAATTAGCAAGTGAATGGTAACAACAGTGTTTTGTTTTTTGTTCTTGCCTTTGTAATCCTGTCTCTAGTGTGGAGCCATATTCATAGTAAATTGGTGGATTGATGGTTGAATGACTGATGAATGAAAGAATGAGAACTCCAGTCCCTGATCTGCTGAGCTAAAAGTACTACACTTGGGAATCCCTAAAGGTTAGGCCAACAGCTCTCAGGCTTGGTTTTAAGTTAGACACCCATGTTTCTGAGAAACCAGGGCTTTGTTCTGTAAAGATTCTATAAAAAAGTCAATTAGCATTCATTTTAATTTAAAACCTATCCAGACATACTGGAAGACTGTAAATGATAAAATATTGGCACTTCCCAGTCACAGGAAAAATCTTTGTTTAAATTAAAACATCATGCTGTTTCTATCAGCATTTCATCATTGAACATTGCTTCTAAAGTTTGATGTTATGTGGATTGTTTTGATTTTATGGCATTTTTACATCTTGTAAAACTTCTCTTTCAGAAAACAGAAGTAACCAATAAAGCAGTTGTAGATCTTCTTACAAAATGCACCGAGTATCTTCAGCCAAATCCAGGTAAAGTTAGGAAATATTTTGACATGTAACATTTTATCTAATATCAAAGAATGTTACAGACTTTTTTTTTTTAATCAGTACATCATGAGTGCATTACAGACAGAGAGCTGGAAGGTACTTTAGAGGTCACCTAGTTCACTCTTATCATTTTACGGATTAGGAGACTGAAGTCTTGCCTAAGGTCAAACAGGTAGCTCATGGGAGGGTCAGGGTTTGAACCTAGGTCTTTGAACTCTACACTGAGTGCTCTTTCCAATGTACTTATTGTATGGCCTTTCTTTGCTGAGGTTTCCTAAGCATGGCATTTTGTGTTCCAAGTATTTGATAAAAAAAGTTTAGAAAATGAACACTCTCTTAGTGTAGCGTAATTTCAGAGAATATGTTAGTCAGATGAGAAACTTGGCAAATGCCAAGGTAAATTTTGCATCCTCATTTCAATAGGAATTCTTTGACTTCTTTGCCAAGTAGAGTGCTACAGCACAATGAAGCAAAGGTGTTTTTATTGAAAGATTTTAAAGAGAGTATAAAAGCTCTTTATTCTGTCTTGCTTCTTGTTGATGAGGTGCATTTGCTGAAGGCCTGTGCCAAAGGTGGGAGTCTGAAATGATAAAGAGTCACATGCCAAGAGGTTTATATCCATGATTGAGGCTTTAAGGAATTGCTACTTGGCAAGACAACTAATCTTATTTAGAATATTCCAAAGTAAGAGTAAACCAGTTGAATAAAGGTCTGAGGATATTTTCTTGCCTTAAATGAACTCCTTTACTTAAGTTCATGAGTTTAGTACATATAATTTAGTGATATGATCTTCCTATGTTTGTTAAAGCCTTTTTTTCTTTGTTTCCTGGCTCTCGCCTGTTCTGTATAGGTGAGATTTTTTTTAGATATAAATCATTTTTAGTCAAGTGAGGTGCCATTAAATAACATCACTTGCAGTAAGTTTCTTCTACCAATAATTTGTGTCCCAAGGTTGCTGCTCTGAAGGTTGATATATCCATGTCCTTGTCACCTCTCACCTGGACCTCTGCAGTAGTTTTGTAGTTTTTGTTTTTACATATATATATATATATATATATAGTTCATTTCCTTTACTAGACCTTGAATAACCTTCCTAACATGTTTTTTTCCTTAAAAACTTCCATCAGGCCTCTGACAGGATAAAAGACAAACTAGAGTTCAGACTTTCAGTCTAGATTTCCAATTTATCTCTGACTACTTTTATATGTTAAATCCTTTGTTCTAACTGAATTAGTCAGCCCTTAAGACATCTTACCCCCCCCCCCACTTCTATGCATTCTATTCTCCATACTTTTACTTACACTGTTCTCCCTTTCTATGATGTTCTTCTATATCCTTTTCATGTTTTTAAAGCTCCATTCCTTTTTTTTTGTCACTTAGTTATATTCCAGCTTAGTCCATTGAAGCCTCTCTTACCATTCCAGCCTACAATGACCTTTTCTAATTTTAATGATTTATTATTATATTTTTAATTGTGTATGTATATTGGGGGAGGGGAGAAAAGACACTCTTAAATTTACAAGACTGGTTTCCATTACACACACATTCATACATGCATGCACATGTGTATACACACACACAGACACACACACACACAATGTTCTAAGCATGCTACTTTTGCAATTTCCAGCTTCACTTTGTGGGTAGAAACTATAACTTTATTGCACACCATGGCCACTGTGGATTAGGTGCTCAATAAATGTTCTTTGTTTTCATGATGATGACAAATCAGACTAGGACTTGTGCAGGACCTTGAGCTCCAGTATCTTGCCTCTGACACCTGAAAAAAGACCAAAAGTACAGTGTTTTGATATCAGCCAGCAAAAAGATTATCGGAAGTTGCAAAGCTTACCCAAGTCTTAAAAATCTATGACCCAGGATATACTGTTGTACAGAGTCACTTCTTATTTTTGGTTTTGATCCCTCACTTTTTATTTTTTTAACTTCTGACATTAGTTTATAAAAAATTCTGTTCCAAATTTTCTCCCTCCCTCTCTCCCTTCCCCATCTCTGTGAAGGCAAGAAATTTGACATATACTATATATATTTCAACATGGTCACTTTCCTTTTTTGTTTTTTTGCATTAAAGCATTTTCTCAGCTGTATTCTCCTACTTGCAATAGGGACAAAAGAACATTGCTTTATTTTTCATTTAAACAAGGTTTATCTACTTTAGTGTTCAGGTCCACAGAGGTGTGGAGGTAAAAGGAGAGAAAGGTGAAAGGATAGCTATGTCTGCTGCTTGGGTGTGGTGTTTAATGGAACATTATTCACTTTCAAGTGATTTTGCAATTTTAGTTTAAAGTTTTTCTTTAAAAGGAAATTATATGCTGGTGGGTACTTAGTGAAATCATGTGGTATTACTGAGTTAAATTCATCTAATTTTAATGTCAGCAGAAAAAGACCCTTTCTGTCCATGGGACTTCGCTGCTAGCTTTGATCGATACATAGAATTAACGTTATATTTTTAAGATTTTTTGTTTTAAAGGATGGGAGTTGGGAGGGAATATATATTGAAGCTTACCAGTTGTTACTGGTTTGAGCCTTGAATATGTTTTTCTGCCCTTGTATAAACATACTTGCTTAACCTGTAGCTTAGTCAAGAATCCAAAGTTATATAACTTGAGTTGATCGAAAGAAATCCCTTCATTTAGGTGAGCTTTTGCCCATTTTTCATCTGTTGATGTAACCAAGTCATAAAGTTCCCTTCCAATGTGATGCTGTAACTGTAGTTGCTTTTGTCATGCAATCTACCTTTGTAAGGTTAAAGAATTACAAATGACCATATTTTTAAGCATACAGAATGAAGCTAGGAGTGCAGAATACTATGTGCAGACTCACAGGGCAGATGGGAACTTCAGGATACCCACAGCCTGAAGGGTTATTAGGAGAGTCTATGCTTCGATACGGGACAGAGCTTGGAGAAGACTCTATGTTTGGTGAGTGTATGCCACATACCTTTCAATATCTAAGTTTATCTTCTCCTGAAAAAGATAGTATTGCTCTTAAGTTAATGCACACAACTTTGAATAGTGTGTTGTCTTTAGAGTTTATAAGGGATGCAGGTAAGACAATTTGTATTTGTTGATTTCTAATGATGTTGCAACGTTTTTTAACATGCTAGCAAAACTAATGGTATAAAACTTAAGGGTGGAAAAACTTCCCACCATGGTCTGGGATAATATGGTTCCTACAAATTTCTTAACCTTGTGGTTTCCCAAGCAGAGTGTCGAGACCCCATGGTGTATACACAAGATATGCCATAGGAATATGTGAAGTCAGTCTTAGAGATTCTATTTTTTTATTTTGAAAAAAATTAAGCTTTATTAACATTGAATATGTGAATTGACACTGGTGAACTTGCTTAATCTACCTTTGTCTAATGGTCATGTGACTTATTAACCCTCTTTTCCTGGCTTTGAAAACTAGGAGGAGAAATGTAATGCTGGGGAATCCTTGGTGATTCACAGAGGGCATTGAGCGTGCTTAGAAGATGGGGCTGACTTGGGCTATAAGTAGCAAGCTTTTTATACTGCCTAGATTCCATATTCACTTTGTTCAAATGGTGCAGGTAATTTCATAAACCTGGCCTGGCTGCTTCTTTAGCAAGATTGTTTGTATCCATCTCTGTCTGCCTCAGGGGTTGAAGGAAAAGGCTGGATCTAGAGTAGTGGTTTCCTGGTCTGAGCAAGAGGGCATTGACTCCACATATATTTCACTCTGGCTTAAGGTTGTTTGGTCCACCAAGCCCTCTGGCTAGAAAGCATACACACAAAGTTGATTTGTAGCTGCAAGATTCTAAGGAGTTGTTTCTGATTTGAGGGTAGAAAGAAGGGCTTGTGAAGTTTCTGGATATATAAAATACATCATGAAAACCACGGCTTCCTTGGGTACATACTGTCTTGATCAGTCAGCACTCTCTTTCTTCCTCCCCCAACTCTGCCCAGGCTTCAACTCAACACACTTTTTATTATGTGTCAGGTACCTTAGCTTCAAAGACAAAAGCAAAGCAATTCCCTGTACTTTACTTGGAGAGGAGGCCAAAGATTCATTTTAGCTAAAAATGACTGTAAAAGACTAAAGCTTTGAAGAACTTCTCAGCATTAGTTAGGGCATGAAAAATTTTGATGCTGTTAATAAATAAAATTGAAATTATTTATTTCAATATCATCTTCATCTCAAAATTTTTATTTTTCATTTTTTGTTTCAAATGTATAACATATTGGTAATTAGGACATATATATGATTTAAAAATTAATTTATGTGTTTTGAATATATTTTCTCAAAACCTGTTTTGCTGATAACTGTGTACAATTAAGAAAAGTTTGGGGACCACTGCCCTACAGCTTGTGAGAACTAAAATCCTAATAACATTAATTGTGTTTGAATCATAGGAAGGAAGCATCATCATGTTCAAGAGGGGAAACATTAGAGAAACATAAGCTACTCCCTGTTTCCATTGTTGTGCTCCTCTTTCACTGATTGGACATAAATCATGAGATAGAAGAGGTTATCTTGCTTCCATAGAGAGAGAGAGATTTCAGAAAGTTCATAGGATTTAGAACTAGAAAACCAGTCAATCAATAAGAACCACTTAATGTGTGTCAAATGCTTCTCTAAGCACTAGGATACAAACAAAGGTAAAAGACTGATCTGTGTTCTCAAGGCGCTTACAGTCTAATGGCGGTGACAACATACAGACAACTGCATTAGACAAGCTATGCAAGAATAGATTGGAGCTAATAACCAGAGGGATGGCACTGAGGAAGATTGGGAAAAGCTTTTTGCAGAAAGTGAGATTTCAGTTATCTCATTCAACATCATCATTTGGTAGAACTAGAATATGAGACTCAGAGATTAACTGACTCGCTTAATGTCCCACACCAGAAAGTAACTGTTGGAACCATTATTCAAACTCATGTCCTCCGACTTTACACCCTCTTCTTTCTGTAACACCATACTGCTTCTTTAAGAGAAGGAAGTTTAGCCTTCCAGTAAAAAGTATGGCTGTGGGTTAGTTATAATGGAAGAACAGGCAGGTTTTAGTTTTAAGTATAAACTAAGATTTCCACTTATGGTCAGGACCTCATTTAATGGGGGGAACACAGACAGAAAAGCAGCCCTGTTTGCAGTCAACTGTAGAGAGGGAAGGGCACCGAGAGAAGAAAACTAAGGGAAGAAAAGAGGAGTCATTTACCTGATTGAGATAGGAACCTTCATACAGTGAAGAAGAAGTCAGGTCAAAGCTGGTGGTGAAGAAGAATGGAAGAATGAAGCTTTTATATTTTCTGGAAGGGTATCGACATGCCAATTTGCAAATGAATCTAGTTTTAGGTGGAGCAGGCCTTAGGGACTTGGGAGTCAAGAAGTGGGCTCGCTTTCCAGTTAGTTGAGGAAAACCTAATTTCAAGAACCAGCACTGATGTCCAATGAACAATTTCCATTTTGACTCCTTCAGGGCAAACCTGGGAAGAAGGAGAATTGGTCCCTAGAGGGAGAGAGAGCACAGGTTTGCTCAGAAACATCAGCTGCACAGAAGCTGAGATTGTAAGTTTAAATATAGATGTTTGGATGAACTTCAGACAATATGCAGTCTGTTTCAAGATGCATAGTGTATTTTAACCTTTCAAAACTTTCTGCATAGTGGGGGAAAAGAATATTAATGAATTAAAAGCACCTATTTGACCTTTGTGTTTTGTAAATGTGCCTGTTGCCCTATTTCATTCATAGTCATTTTTGGATATATTATCCCTCTATCCCTACAGTATCACCACCAAATATGAGGCCTTCCTTGTAACAGCATAGTCAAATAGATATGTGATGTCACCAATATGGAAATCCCATCCACAGATGAAAATCACAGCCTAGAAGTTGCCTGTCCTGTGCAACTCCTGTTCATGTTCTTCTGAAAGCCCACCAGTCTCGTCAGTGTGCTGGAGTCCTCCCTTGCCTCTTCCTGACATCACAAAGGCATAGGTGGAGCACTCCTGTGGTCTCTTCTTTCATCCTTTGTTCTTGCTGTGTGAACAGCTTCTTCTCTTTGTGTCATGTCCGATGTTTGTTATATGAGGGTCACTGGGCAGGGTTATTGCTGTATTTTCCAAGGAATCTTGACTGATCTTAATGCATGGATGGGAGGTACCTTGCTATAAAAGTCTGTAAAGTGGCATTTTGTTCTACCAAGTCAAATGCATTTTCACAATCAGCATGTAATTCAATCCAATAAGCATTTAATAAGTACTTACTATATGCCAGGCTCTCTCTCTTATATTCCCTGTATCTTTTTATTAACTGTGAGAAGATAAGGATCTGGTCTTCTTTTGACGCCGATTAGGAAAGTCTTCTTTTCTCTCCTCTTGCTTTTGTTAAGAATGCCTTCAATTCATGTATATATGTCTCTCTTCGAGATTTCGTATAGATTAGAGAGGAGGCATTTCAACATGGCACTTTTTGATGTTCCCTTCATTACTGGTTTTGGGGAAGGAGGATGTTAAAAAGGTCCAATATTATTTTCCATCCTGTCAGTATCTTCTTGTCCTTCACATAATTTATAAATTGGTCCCTAAATGTTTTCCCAATTATATTGTCTTCAGTATAGATCTACACTCTTTTTATTTGTTTCGGTCTGACTTCTTTACCCATCTTTTTTATTTTGTTTTATTTATATTTAATTTTTAATTTTGTTTTATTTTGTTATTCTACCTCTTTACAGCACATCAAACTGAGATCTATTAGGGTCCACGTGTGGTGGTTCCACTGTTCTAAATGTATCAAATGGTCCCTTGTAATGTTTTCTTTATTTTTTTAATCAAATATTTTTCATTTTTCTTTCTGTTGTACCATGCCCTCCCTTCCCCCTGCCCTCCTCCCCTCCTCCCCTTCTCAATTGTCATCCTTAAATACCTTTAGAGTGGCTTTACTTGATTAATATCTTGCCATAAAACACAGAGAAGCACTGAAGGATAAAATCAATTTAAAGAAAGCTCAACAAGATTTCTTGGATATCAAATTTTTATTTGAGTTATTTGAGAATAAGGATTTCCCTCCTATTTACATTTTCCTTTATACTTTCTGCACCGGTTTTGTTCATGTACTTTTAGTCTTTTGCAGTTTAAATTTGTGTATTTTATTTTTATGTTCTCTATCCTTCATTTGACTTAAGAATTTGCTCCCCGGGGGCGGCTAGGTGGTGCAGTGAATAGAGCACTGGCCCTGGAGTCAGGAGGACCTGAATTCAAACCCGACCTCAAATACTTAACACTTACTAGCCATGTGACCTTGGGCAAGTCACTTAACCCCAATTGTCCCTTCAAAAAAAAAAAAGAATTTGCTCCCAGGTATAGTCATGAAAGGCACCTTCTTCCTTTCTCCTCTTAATTTTTTTTTTAAACATTTAGTTTGTATGTCTCCCTGGGGCTTAGGCAGTGTGCTGGTGAAAGTTAGTTTTCTGCCAAACTTTTCTAGTGTTCTATTGGTTCTTGTTGAACAGGAAGACCTTTATCTACTAAGTGTCCTTAGTTTTGTCAAACATGGGACAACAGAGGTCAGTTGTTTTGGATTCTTATTCATCTGGTCTGTTCTATCAATATATTTTTTTGTTTTTTAACCAGTGCCAAGTAGTTTTGCTGATTAGGGCTTACTTATATAGTTTGAAATGTTGAAAGTGTCATGACCCCTTTGTTATTATTTTTCATTCATTATTTCCTTTAGGATTCTACACCTTTTATTCCTCCAAATGATTAAAAAAATTTGTCGAATTCTATTAAATGATTCTTGGTAATGTTTCATAGTATGGGACCTACAATTTAGATCATGCTGTCATTTTTATTGGTATAGCCCAATGCTAAACTTACAAATATCTCTTATTTAAATTTTTCTTTATTTCTATACAGTGTTTGTAATTACTAATATATTTCCTAATTGTGTCCTCATGTATTGTTTCAGATATTTGGTGCATTTTGTAGTTATTTTGAATGGAAATTCTAGCATTTGTTCTTGGTTTTTGTTGTTGCTAAATAGGAATGCTGATGATTTTGTAGATTTATTTAGTCTACTTTTTATTGAAGTGTAGAGTTAATGAGTTTTCTTAGTAAGTCATCTGTCAAAAAGGAATAATATTGTCTTCACAATTTCAATGTTTACTAAGCTGCCTAATTTTAAAGAGTTAATTTGGGAAAATAAAACAAAATTAATAAGTACCAGTATAATGTCATAAACAAAATGAGTACTTAAATCTGAAGTTGCCCTGCTACAGCATTTCGTATATTCTGTGAACATTTAGAAAATATTAAGCAAAATATAACAACAAATAAAAATCATTTTTATTTGGGGCTATAAAGCCCAAAATTTAAGAGTGAGCAGTATCCATGCCTGAAACTCTTTTTAAAGGACAATATGAAACAGGCCATTCTTCTCGGGAAGAATGCTGAACTGACCCTTTCTCTTCTTTTCCCTAGGACAAGCATTGTTGGATATTGGTGAATCGATGAAGTTGATGGCTGAAGTGAAAGACTCTCTTGATATCAATGTGAAACAAAACTTCATTGATCCACTACAGTTATTACAAGACAAAGATCTAAAAGAGATTGGGGTGAGTACCTGGGCAGGAACTATGGATTTATTTTGAAATGATGCTTTTATTTAAAGTCATTAACCTTTATTCAATAGGAAATTGGTTAAAATATCCTCTCAGGTACCTAGTGACAATTCAGTCAAATTGAACTGTTTTGGGAGGAAGGTAAACTTGAAAAAAATTTCTGGGGTTGATTTAAGATCCTAGTCTTTGTGCCCTATTTGGGGCCCATTTACTATGTTTAATATTAACTCTGTTGAACTTTCCTTATCTTTATATAGTGTTGGTCACTTTTCAAGTGTTATTTCTCATTTGTTGCTTGTGTAGCATAGGATTAGAAATGTATTAGAAGGAAATAGGTGTCATTGCTTTTAACTCTTTAGGTTTAGCTGTTTAAACAATTCAAAATGCACTTCATGACTCTTTTCTAACACACATTTCTCTTTATCCTTTTCATAAGAAGAGCATTGCATTGCAAAAATAGCTAAACAACATATGCAATATTTAGCACGCTTTGCTAAAATAGAGGTAACATATCTATAGAATTTTCCTGATCTGTCACTCTCACAAACTTGTTAAAAAAAGTAAGTGAAGTCAAATTTTTCTCCGTGGCAGAGAAAATGGAATCAAAATCAGAATTAAACAGTTCTGTCTTTTCACTCTCCTCTGGTATAATAGTTCTTTTCATTTTGAGGAGTTTTTACATCCCTTTTCCTTTAATTATAGCTTTAAATAGTTCCTATTTGGGATTTTCTTTGTAAGAGATCCTGGAGTGGTTTGCCATTTCTTTCTCCAGTTCATTTTACAGCTGAGGAGACTGAAGCAAACAGGGTTAAGTGACTTGCCCAGGGTCACACAGCTAGTATGTGTTTGAGGTCAGATTTGAAATCAGGCAGATGACCCACCTAACTGTTTAGGCTTTAGGAATCATCTAATCCAATCTCATTTTGTAGATGAGGAAACTGGGTCAAAAAGCTAGGCAATTTAATTTTTGATACAAAACTAGCCTTGGTCTCTTGACTTTATTATTGTGATTATGACTTACACTCTGATGTCATTTCAACTTGATGAGAATTGGACAAATAAATTCCTAAGTTTCATTTCAAATCAGTTGAACAAATGTTTACTAAGTGCCTACTATTTCCAAATCACTGTGCCAGTCACAAGTGGTACGTGGACTAAAACAAGACTGTTCATACACTTAAAAGCTCTTACATTTTAATGGAGGATACAACATACACAGATCAGTAAATACAAGATAATTTAAGGAGAGAGAAATGATTAAAAATCTGAAGAAGTTGGATCAAGGAGGGCTTCATGGAGGAGGTGGCACTTAGAGACTTGAAGGGAGACAAAGATGGAAAGAACTGAGAATGATGAAGAAGCACGTTCCAGTGGGGGAAACTAATAATCTGGATTTCTCAGATGCACTGGAAAGAGCCCTAAATTTGGAGTCAGAGGACCTGGGCACGAATTCCATCTGGTGGGACCTTGGGAGAGTCATTCAATTTCTTTGAGACTCAGTTTCTTCATCTATAAACAGGGAGGGTTGGATTAGATTACTTTGAAAGTGCCTTCTGTCTCTAACTCTAATCCTGCTTAATAATTGACCCAATATGATATTTAACAAAATTGTTTCAGTTTTTGATTTACTATGTTTATTTGGTTAGTAATTATCTAGAGTAAAGTTTCTGCATATCAACAAAGCTGGAAAGAAATGAAAAACCCTCAAAATAGGATCTCTGGACAAGATTTTCCCATATGCCCCACTTTTATTGGATGCCAAAAGGATCTAGCTACTCATAACTTACATATACCTATTCAATTATTCCAAAGGCACCATTGTCCCCTTTCTGTGTTCTTCTGTGCTAGGCATTGAAAGGGATGGATCATGTGGTTTAGACTTGGGAAAAATAATTACCATTTTCACAGAATTGTAAAAGCAGCCTTACAGTTCTCTAATTTTTCTCTCAGTATCACTTGAGAAAGCTGGAAGGCCATCGTTTGGACTATGATTATAAAAAGAGACGAGTTAGTAGGATACCAGGTGAAGAATTACAAAAAGCAGGAAAAAAATTTGAAGAATCAAAGGAGTTGGCTAGAAAAGACATGCTTAATTTGTTAGAAAATGATGTAAGTATGACATTTCAACTACTTAAAACAAAGGGACTCTTAAAACAATAGAATTTTAATTAAAAGATTTATAATTTTAGAGCTATGTTCTGTGTCAGGGGGAGAAAGGAACTTTAAGGTCCTTACGAACACAAAGCATATAGTACATGGATTGTACATATAGTACTTGGATTGTTTCTCTTCTATGGTTAATTCTTGTGACTTCAGAAATTCAAGAAATCAGTAGCTTCAGGAGCCCTTGCTTAGGAGCAAGACTATATTAGATATTTATTCAAGGTCATTTGTAGGAAGTGAGAGCCAGGGGAAAACCACTGCTTCTTCCTTTTTCATTCTTTTGTCTCTGGTTATTTATGGATAAAAGAAATTAAAATAAGCTCTAGGGGTGATTTAAAAGGGAAAAGAAGTTACTGAAAGTACATGTGCTTCTTGAGAGAATGGAGAGTTCCACAGTGTTTGCATTGGTGTGGACAAGAGCATCAGGCTCCCTCCTTGGTCTACCCATGGCCACCTGGAGTCATTGCATTGCCCTTTCAACTAGTCCTAGAAGTTGAAGGTCCTAGGTGTTGTACCAGTTCTCCAAAACAGAATTTAGCATCTTTGGTTCCAGTACTGTGTGTCCAGGTTTCCTTTAGATTTGTGGAACAAGTGATTTTTTTTTCCTTTAGGATATGTAGGAATGCCATTTTTCGACATCATCACTATACCATCAGAAATGGATCATTCAAACAAATGATTTATTTTATTAAATCAAGTCAACAAGCATTTATTAAATTCCTACTCTGTGAGACATGGTGCTAAGTGCTGGAGTTTTGTAGAATGGCTTTACCTACTGTTTGGACTACTGTCAAGTCAGGAATCTTATAATGGGTAAACCAAGTTCACATAAATTCATCAAGTGCCAGAAAGGAGAACGTCCCCTTTATCTTTCCCTTTGTTTATTTATTTTTTCTTTTTAAGGGACAAAAAGACAATTTCCTTCCCATCTCCTTGTTTGTCAGGGTTTCACTTTTTGTCTTTGGTAACAATAGTAATAGCTAATATCACTTTGGCACATTTAGGTTTTACAGAATACTTTCTTTTCCATATTCTGTGTGAAATGTAGTGCAAATATACTATTCTCATTTTATAGATGAAAAAACAGGCAAGTACCTTGCCCAAGTCACATACTAAATGTTAAATGCAGATAACATGGTATAGTAGATACAGTACTGGATTTAGGAAGACCTGAGTTCAAATCTTAATCTCAATCACTTACTAAGTCTTTGACCTGGGCAAGTCATAAACTTCCTGTGCCTCACTCTCCTCATCTGTAAAATGATGGAATTGGACTTAATCGTCTCTAAGGGCCCTTTGGGCTCCAAGGTCTAAATCTATGCTTCTATGTTTTCAAGTCCAGCAGTCTTTTTAGTCTACTATATCACCGGTCCTGGAAGAAAAAGTAACTTGTGTTGGGTTGGACCTGGCATGCAGAATATTTCATTTTTGTTGTTCAGTTGTGTCTGACTCTTCATGACCCCATTTGGGGTTTTCTTGGCAAAGATATTGGAATGATTTGCCATTGTCTTCTCCAGCTTATTTTACAAATGAGGAAACTGAGGCAAACAGGTTTAAGTGACTTTCCCATGGTTACACAAGTAGTAAACATCTAAGGCTGAATTTGAATTCAGGTCTTCCTAACTCTGTGCCTGGCATTGTGCCACCTAGCTGTCTGGGAAATGTTTCATATCACAGAATTATTCACTAAGGTTATTAATTTGGGAAGACACATTGCTTTATAAGTGCTGCCATATTGCTTGTGTGTGTGCAGGCCCATTTAAACAGAATAGTTTATGAATTATCTTCTTCAGAGAACATCATTAGAGGGTTTTTGCAAAGGCCTACATTTAAGATACACATTGTTGGTTACTATTAAATTTGACTTGGCAATTAGCCCAGCCTGTAGAATTTCTTCCCTAATTATAAGTAAAAAGCCAGAAGTGGTTGTTAATAAATTTAGTGATTCATTTGCAGTTTTTCCAAAATGAAGTACATTAGCTGTCTGAGAGTGGGAGAATTCCTTTCCCCATTATGGAATTGTAGTTCTCCAGCTTGCTTTCTGGTTAAACCCTCCTTGCATACTTATAGGGCAGCCTTAATTTCTCCTGTTTGACTTCTAATAGAGCATGGGTGATAGGCTCTCAATTGCCAGTACTTAGGTTAAGTAATCTAGGTTTTCCCTCATTTAATTTTTTACTTTCATTTTACTGTAATCTAGGGACTTTGGCACTCTTACACCTACTAATGTTGATTCTCTTAGTAGGCTTTATCCATAAACTTCATTAGAACTTATAGAAATTGGATCTCTCTCACCATCCTTGTTTTGGTATGAACTGATAGCAACTGAAATGAGCAGAATTAGGAGAACCTTCTCTATACTTTTCAAATCCAATTTATCAGTCACGACTTCATTAAAAACAGAAACCAAAATAGGTCTATTCTCAATACTTACTCTCTAAACACAAATTGTAGGAAGAAAGACATGTTTCTACTATAAGGATACTAAAACTTTGATTAAAAGCAAGTATTGGGGACTTTGGGACATAAAAGGGAGATATTCCGAGACAATGATAGAAGAAGAAAAGGGACATATCAAAGACCTTAGTGACAACACAATGCTTGCGGCCTGGCTATTGATGCCATTCAAGATACACTGTTGAGACCTCAAATCCATGCAGCCCAGGATTTTAACCTTGTCACTGAAAAGCAGCCTATTGGAGAAAGGTGAGCATTCCCTCATTACATTTATAATTGAGAAGTAGAGACTCTGCAGGGTTTTTAGCAGAAATTTAACTCTACTTCCACAGCTACATTTATCCTAGAGGGAGATAGTATTTTTCAGCCTTGTTACTCCATCACATATCTTTCTCCCTGAAAGAATCCAGCTCAAGACCTTCACCAGCAAATGTCAAATCATGACGTTGGAAAGAACCAGAAAAAATGAGGTACAATGAGATCCCATCTTATTGTACAATCTCAAGAAACTACCTAGTGCTTCGAGGCTTCCGAGAAGGACTCTTAGACGTTTTTCTTTCAGTACCTTATACTTTACTTCCGATGCCTGGGTTCTTTCAGTCGTTTGGAAGGAATATTGGACCTGAGTTTTAGTTATGTTTTTGCCAAGAACTCTGTGTAGTCCTAAGGGCAAGTTGCTTCTGTCTCAGTTTCATCATCTGTAAAATGGTCTCTGTTTCATAGGAGTGCTGTAAAGATCACAGAAAAGAATAGAAGTGCAACAGCACAAAGTACAAAGTGAATTGGTTTAGGAAGTTGAGTGGGATTGATTTCCTTTCCAGAGTAATTTTCTTGAGTCACCTATGGTTTCCACCTGTGAATTTACTGATGTAGGAAACTCTGGTTAGGAATCTCTTTCTGTTGATGCCTATTAACACCTGCTACCTAGAACCTTAGAAAATTGCTTAGGAAACTGAGAGGTTATCACTTATTCAGTGTCATACAGCTAGATGTGTGGAAGGAGGAAGGACCTTAAATGGGTTTTATTCACCTGAAGCTAGTTCGTTATTACCTGTACCATGCTACCTCTTTCACAAGGACAGAATTTTAATTTAATACTTGACTAAAAACTACTATCTGATATCCTATGAGCAGACTCCCGTGTTGTTGGAGATAACTGATGAGTTTTTTTGCACGTTTTTCAGAGAATATAATTTGGGCATAGGCCAACCGATATTTCTCCTTTTCTTAGAAAATGATATTACATTTTAAAATTGATGTTAAATGAATTGTTAATGGATAACAATAATGAAATGGATATTGAAAGAGATTTAATGTCATAACCTAGATATTGAATTAGAGTTTAGCTAAGGGCATAAATGTAGCCTCATTTTAGTTTTAAAATCTTTTATATTTTATTTTTTCCACTTACATGTAAAAGCAGTTTTTGGCATTAATTTTTAAAAATGTTGAATTCCAAATTCTTGCCCTCCCTTCAGTCTGCTTCTTTTCCCCCTCATTGAGAAGTCAATCAACTTGCTATAGATTATACATGTGCAGTCATGCAAAACACATTTTTCCATATTAGTCATGTTGTGAAAGAAAACAGACAAAAGAACTGCCCAGAAAAATAAAGTTAAAAAAAAAGTATGCTTCAGTCAGAATTCGGATTCCATTAGATCTTTCCCTGGAGGTAGATATCATTTTTTATCAAAATTCTTTCAGAATTGTCTTAGATCATTGTATTTCTGAGAATAGTTAAGTCATTCACAGCTGATCTCTGTATAATATTGTTGTTACTGTATACAAGGTTCTCCTAATTCTGCTCATTTCAGTTGCTATCAGTTCATATAAGTCTTCCCAGGTTTTTCTGAGAGCATCCTGTTTGTGATTTCTTCTACCACAATAGTATTCCATCACAATCATATACAACAACTTGTTCAGCCATTCCCTGTTTGATGGGCATCTCCTCAATTTCCAATTTATTGTCACTACAAAAAAGTGGGTATAAATATTTTTGTAAGTATAGGCCCTTTTCCTTCTTAAAAAAATCTCTTTGGGATACAGACCTGTTATTGGTATTGCTGGGTCAAAGGGCACAGTTTTATAACCTTTTGGGCCTAGTTCCAAATCGCTCTCCATAACGGTTGGATCAGTTCTAAATTCCACTGAGTAAATTAGTATCCTAATTTTTCCATATCCCCTCCAACATTTGTTATTTTCATTTTCTGTCATATTAGCCAATCTAATAGGTATGAGGTGGTATTTCAGAGTTATTTTATTTTGCATTTCTCTAATCAATAATGCTTTAGAGCGTTTTTTCATATAACTAGATAGCTTTGATTTCTTCATCTGAAAACTGCCTGTTCATATGCTTTGACATAAATGTAGTTTTGTGATGATAACAGTAGTCTGTAGAGAACCATGTAGTAAAATTTTCTGTTTGTATCTCAGGGCAATGGAGTAAAAACTTCTCAAAATATATTTATGGAGATGAGTCTGTTTTTTATTATTATCATAACTCAAATATATGAGATTGGTAAAACACAGAGAGGCCCAAGTTCTGAAGATCAAAAAATTCTATAGACTTTGTGGATTGAGAGGCCACATTGTGTATTCTTTTTAAGGTTTCTGTAAACTTGAACCTCAGCTAGTTGGACAATTTTTAGTTGCTTTTTTTTTTTTCAAAAAAAGTAACTCACATTTTGAAAATTTTGCATCTTCTGAATAAGTTTTGGCATTCATGGAATACAATTACTGCCTTCCATACATATTTAATCCCAAAACTTAGGAACTATTGGTAATGTAGTTGTAGAGTTAGTAATTAATTAATAGTAGAAAGGAGAAGGGAAAATTAAGGTATAGGCAACGAAAGAAAAACTTTTAACAGAAAATGCAAACAGAATGGAGGATTAATCAAGCAAAGAAATACAGGAATGGCAGGACAAAAGAAGTGCTGAGAATGTATAAAAGAATATATACACACATGCATATGAGATTGTGTAAATGTACTTTTTAATTTAAAAAAGCCTAAAGAGAAGAATGAAACAGGACTTAGACCGTGTAGGGTTCAAAGGTGGAGATTGCTGTCTGATGGATAAGAGAAATTATGGTGAATCTTGGAATGTCTGAGCTAGAAGGGGCATCATATCCTACTCCTTCATTTTACAGATGAGGAAACTGAGCCTAGTCACACTGCTAATTAGTAGTAGAACCAGAAATAGAATCTTTGGCCTCCTGACTCCCAGGAGATAAAGAACTGTAGCACCATGTGGTCTAAGAGGAAAGATTAAAATATCTGAGGTGAATAAAGAGAAGCACCTAGTGTTAGTGATGCAGCTAAGAAAAGTCTTATCCTCACTAAATCTAGGCTGGCTGCCACTGCCTAACTCGAACCCATTGTTTATTCATTTTCTTCCCTACCTCTTAAATCTACAGTATAAACATCAAATGGCCTTTACAGCTCACCTGATTTACAGATCATTGGCAACATTTTTTCCCAATATGCTTGCTTGTGGCTAAGAGACAAAGGAAGACTAGAAGAGTTAATACACCTAGGAATAACAGATGCTATAACGTTCAAGTGTTGCTAAATTAGGGGATTATTAGCATAAAATCTTTGAATTGCAAGAAAGGTTAGTCCTTTAGTCTATTTTCTCAGTGTGGAAATTATATCTTTCACACAATCTCTAATAAATGGTTATCCGGCCTCTACTTGAAAATTCCTGTTGATGAGAAGTTCATCACTTAATCAGGCCCAATAAGTGCCTTATTGCTTAATTGTCCCCTTTTGGGATGGTTACAGTTATAAAGTTCTTAGCTAGAAACCAAAGCTCTGTCAAAGTACTAGCGCCACCTATTGGTCCAAGTTCTGCTTTCTAAAATAATTTGAAACAAGTCAATTTCTTTTATGCGACAATCATTTGAATATTTGAAGACAACTTTAATGCCCTTCCTAAGTGATATCTTTTTCAGTCTAATCATTTACAATTTTTTTTTCAGTTGTTGGGTGTGTAACAAGATTACTTGCCATTCATCTTAGTATTGACAGAGTGGGTGGTCTGTAGTATCCCAGCCAATGCAATGAATGTACTGACTCTTGAAAAGGGGGAGAAGTTTAAATTCTGTTCCTTTCATTTAGTCATACCAGAAAAAAATATGTCATTTCCATGTCCTTGGGACCATATGAATGGGACACCCATTAATCTCATTGGTCATGTAATATTTCATATTTCCCCTTCTCTCTCTGAGGATAGCTTATATATTTTGTTCTTGCCTCTGCTTAGACATTAAATACCTATAGGAGACTTTCAGCACACATCTCCTTTAGCAAATTTAAATAGCATTTGTAAGCTGGAATGCCTTTTCATGCAGTTATGTCCAAGAGGTTTATAGATTAGAAACCTCCTGAAAATATTCTCTAATTTGAAAAACAGGCATTTTGTGGGGTTTACTATTAAATTCACAAATCATGAGTGAACTTGAATATCTCCTTACAAAGTCACCAGGAATTGTAAGATACTCCGCCCTAGACCAGTATTTAGGGCTGTAGGATGAAGTCAGATGTGTCTGAATCATGCTGATTACCTGATGGTTTCCTTTACAAATCATTGTCTTTGTTGCTAGTCTGATTATTTTCTATTCTTGTCTCTGAAGCTGATATACCATAGGATTCCATGAGATAATTCTTCTCTTCTGCCGCAGATAGAGCAAGTTAGCCAGTTGGCAGTATTTATAGAAGCCGTGCTAGCCTACCACAGACAGTCCGTTGACATTTTGCAGGAGCTGCACAGGAAGTTACAGCACCGGTAAGAGTGGACCAATTAGTTAAAAACCTAAAATCTAAGATGTGCCACTTTTCCCCTCTTTTTCAGTATTTTATTATTTTGAGAGATAGGTATTTTCATGCGTGGTGGAGAGAGGAACACTTTTGGGAGGAACTACCCCATGGATCAGAACCCTTCCGCTTGTTCCTTCTCTGCCTTGGGAGTATAAGGTTGTGCATTTGTCTCTCTCCCTCATTAACTGACCAGGCCCTCTCTAGATGTCTTTCTTCTTCTTGCACAAGTCCTCTTTTCTAGTAGGCTAGTCTGCTTTTTAAACCCACCACTCATCTTTTCATTGCCTTTTGATTTGTTTGTAATATTTATTCTTTCTTAAATATTCCACCGTGTTCCATAAGTTCCAGACATATGATCATTACCAGGATGTAATGACTATGATGAAGCTGATAGTAGTAATCAGTCAGTATTTATTAAGCACTTACTATATGCCAGGCAATAAATTAGGTACTAGAGATAAACATATAAAAATGAAACAACCCTAACAGAGGGCTTATGTTCAAGTAAATTTTGATATGAATATGGTACTTTATAGTTGGATATATGCTGTCACATACATTATCTCATTTAACACTCTCATATTAGTCCTGAATTTTATTTGATTGACTCTCTTGGTTGAGTAGCCTGAGAAATGTACCTGTGGCTAGAAGGACTGGGGAAAGGGATCTGAAGCATACCCCCTCTCCCATTTTATTTTCCCTTTTACGATTAAAGCTGTTTCATCACCTAAGCATCTGACAAACAAACACAAATTTTGTACTCTGTCTGTTCTGGATTTGAGGTACCTTGGTTCTGTTCCTAACATGGTTGCTGACTTGCAAAATAACCATAAGCAAGTCATTCAACCTCTTGAGGATTTAGTTATTAAGTCTAAAGAATGGGGACTACCTTCTCTATCCTTTTCTGGAGAATAGGAAGACTGAGATGACATTTGGTAAGTAGTTTGAATTCCAGAGAAACTAGAAAGATATGCCTGACATTTGCCAAGAGACTAATATTATATGTTTATTAAGATGACTCTAGGCTCCTTCCAGATTCTGAAGTTCCATCAGAGATTAAGATTAAATTATTAGTTTGGCATAACATTAAATATGTTTTGTTTCTTTTGAAAATTAGTGATCCATGTATAATATACATGATAATGCTCAATGAAATCAAGTCTTGATTAATTACAACCCTTCATTGTTGGACCATTTTGGATATCAGAAAGCTACTGATGAGTGTTTCAGTTGGAATTTATGAAATACCTACTATTTACTAACATTTCTCTCATTCATAGACACAGTATATATATTTGTATACACATATATGTTCATAGACATAGTATATATATTATGCATATAGATGCATACACATACTGTATTTCACCACATAATTGTCACAGGTTTTATGTCAAATTTTCCACAAAAAAGTGGGGTACAACCATTATGAGAAGCTTAAAAAATTTCTGTTGGTATTACTTGTTTTTTAGTTTCTGCCAATCTTGCACCAACTTTTTACTCACTGAAAACTCTTTCCATAACTCTTTTTTCCATGCTATTCAATAAACACAATCACTTTCTGCTTGAAGCCTGCAGAATGGTTTTTATATTTAAGAAATCAGAAAGAAATGCTTCACATGTTAATGTATTGCTGGCAAATGAACTGTACAATTTAGTTAGTGGGGGAGGATGCAAGTCATACTATATCATGTGACTTGCTCATGGCAGCTTTACCTACCTGCTCCCGTTACACTTATAGCTCTCTTTTGGTTTGAGTAACAATACCATTAATACTGTAGTGCTCTAAACAAACCTCAGCTTTCAGAAATATACTGACAATGCACATGTGCTAAGAATTCCAGACTCACAGCACACAAGACATAAATGTGTATCCATATGCCATAAATACATTGCTGCTCTGTTTACCTTTTAAGTGGCATGACAGAAAGAATTATGCCACACAATGATCATGCCCATTTTTCGATTTTAAAAAGACAGGGTGTGATAGTTATGCAGTGATGACGATTATGTGGTGTAATATGGGACGCAGAATGTTGTGTGTGTATGTTTATATACATACATATACACAGTATAAACACAATATAATTTGCAGGGGAAGGAACTCTTCAAAGGATTATTAAGAATAAATTTGAGTGGCACAGTGAGTAGAGCATTGGCCCTGGAGTCAGAAGGACCTGAGTTCAGATCTGGCCTCAGACACTTAACGCACACACAAATAAAAACCTAGCCGTGTGACCTTGGGCAAGTTACTTAACCCCAATTGCCCTCCAAAAGGCAAAAAAAAAGAATAAATTTGAGGGAATTTCCACTTAGACCTGTGTCATAAAGTAAAACATCCATATTTTAATTATTGACTAATTTAGAAAATACCTTCTTTGAGAGAGACACAATTCCTGTCAACTTTTAGTAGTCCTGCCTAATTAGGAGACACTCAGTCTTTATCTTTTTAAATTTTTATTTTTTTATATTTCTTTTTCTCCAATTTATTTATTTTTAGTTTTCAACATTCATTTCCACAAGATTTTGAGTTACAAATTTTTCTCCCCATCTTTCCCCTATGTCCATCCCAAAATAACGATCCTACTGAATACTCCTTCCCCCAATCTGTTCTCTCTCATATCCTCCCTCATACCCCCCCACCCCCAACTTTCTAGTAGGGCAAGATGGATTTCTATACCCCAGTGCCTCTATATCTTATTTCCCAGTTGCATGTAAAAAACAATTAATTTTTTTAAACATTTGTTTTTAAAACTTTGATTTCCAGATTTTCTCCCTTCTTCCCTCCTCACTCAACCCCACTGGGAAGATAAGCAATTCACTATAGGTTGTACATGTGTAGTTACCCAAATCATTTCCATAGTAGTTTTATTGTGAAAGACTAACTATATTTCTCTCCATCCTATCCTGCCCCCCCCACTTATTTTATTTTCTACTTTGACCCTGTCCCTTTTCAAAAGTGTGTGCTTCTTACTCCCCTCTCCCCCAATCTGCCCTCCGTTCTATCATCTCCCCTCTTATCCCCTACTTTCCTGTAGGGTAAGATACCCAATTGCATGTGTATGTTACTCCCTCCTTAAGCCAAATTCAATGAGACTAAGATTGACCCATTTCATTTCGCCTTCCTGTTCTTCCCTCCATTGTAACAGTCTTCTCTTGCCTCTTTTATATGAAATAATTTACCCTAATCTATCTCTCCCTTTCTCCTTCTCCCAATATATTCCTGTCTCACCTCTTAATTTTATTTTTTTAGGTATCATCCCTTCATATTCAACTCATCCTTTGCCCTCTATGTATACATGTACATACATATGCATACACACATATATTTATACACATATAACACCCTCCTATACACATGTATGTATATGTATATATATATATATACATATATATACACACACATATATATTACTTTCAACTATCCTCATACTAAGAAAAGTCTCACAAGTTATAATTATCATTTTTCCAAGTAGGAATGTCAGTAGTTCAACTTCAATAAGTTCCTTATGATTTCTTTTTCCTGTTTACCTTCTCATGCTTCTCTTGCTTCTTATATTTGAAAGTCAGATTTCCTGTTCAGCTCTGGTTTTTTCATCAAGAATGCTTGAAAATCTTCTCTTTCACTAAATGACCATATTTTCCCCTGAAGCATTATACTCAGTTTTGCTGGGTAGGTGATTCTTGGTTTTAATCCTAGCTCCTTTAACCTCCAGAATATATTCCAAGCCCTTTGAACCCTTAGTATAGAAGCTGCTAGATCTTGTGTTGTCCTGATTGTATTTTCACAATACTCAAGTTTTTTTCTTCCTGACTGCTTGTAGTATTTTTTCCTTGATTTAGGAACTCTGGAATCTGGCTATAATATTCCTAGGAGTTTTCTTTTGGGGATCTTTTTCAAGAAGAGATCAGTGAATTCTTTCAATCTCTGTTTTGCCCTCTGGTTCTAGAATATCAGGGCAATTTTGCTTGATAATTTCTTGAAAGATGGTGGCTAGGCTCTTTTTTTGATCATGACTTTCAGGTAGTCCAATAATTTTAAAATTATCTCTCCTGGATCTATTTTCCAGGTCAGTGGTTTTTCCAATGAGACATTTTACATTGCCTTCTATTTGTTCATTTGTTTGGAGCTGTTTTATAGTATCTTGGTTTCTCATAAAGTCATTAGCTTCCATTTGCTCCAGTCTAATTTTGAAGGAATTACTCTCTTTAATGAGTTTTTGAAATTTCTTTTCCATCTAGCAAATTTGGCTTTTTAAGGCATTCTTCTCCTCAATGGCTTTTTGGTCCTCTTTTGCCATTTGGGTTAGTGTATTTTTTAAGGTGTTATTTTCTTCTGTATTTTTTGGGTCTCCTTTAGCAGGCTGTTGACTCACTTTTCATGATTTCCTTACATCATTCTCATTTCTCTTTCCAGTTTTTCCTCTACTTCTCTTACTTGGTTTTCAAAATCCTTCTTGAGCTCCTCCATGGCCTGTAACCAATTCATATTTTTCTTGGAAGCTTTTGATGCAGAAGTTCTGACTTTATTGTCTTCCTCCCGTTTAATGATTTGATCCTTTTTATCCCCAAAAAAGGATTCTATAGTCTGTTTGTGCTTCCTCTGCTTGCTCATCTTGCCAGCCAATTACTTGACTTTTGAGCTCTTTGCCATGGTAGAACTCTGCTTCCAGAATGGAGAGAGCTGTGTCCCAAATTGCTGGGATTTTTGCAGCTGCTGGAGTTATTGGGAGGCCTCCCTCTCTGCAGCCTGCACAAGCTCTAGCACACTGGTCACACATCCCAGGATCAGCACCCAAAATTGTGATCCAGATCCAAGCAGGTTAAAGTAAGACATTTTACATTCTCAGTGGTTGCTTGGTCCCCCTACAGTCTGCAGGCCAAGAGCTCTGGAGGCAGCCACATAGCTACAGTTGCTGCCCAGCCGAGCCTCCGCCACTTCTTGCCCTGGGGGTAGGGGCCTGATCATGCTCTTCTTCAACCTGTTCCAACAGAGTTCCCCACTGACCTTTTACTTTCTCTTTGGTGTTTATGGGTTGAGAAGTCTGGAAACCGCCACAGCTGCTGGTGCTTCACTTTCCTGAAGTCTGCTCTGTCAGCTCCTGATCAGGGCCATGCAGCTCATGCAGAACTGGGCTCAGCTCCCAATTCAGTGCCATAGACCCTTCCTGTCAGCCTGCCTTCAGCGGGACAGTTGTTTCTCTCTGTCACTTTATGGGTTCTGTAGCTCTAAATTTGTTTACAATCATTTTTTTACATGTATTGGAGGTGGTGGGAGCTGGAGCCTTGCAGAGGTCCTGTTTTTTTCTGCCATCTTGGCTTCGCTCTAACACTCATCCTTAAAGACCAGTCTGGTAAACAGTAAAAAGATCAAGCTTTGGAATTTATGTGAACACAGTCAAGCTGTTGTAGATCATTAGAGGATAGCATTTTGGGGGGTTTTTCAGAATAAATTTACTCAATCTTTTCCTGCTCCCAACCTAAATCAATAATTAATGGCTAAATAGGATTAATATCTTCTTAAGGTCCTGTGTTTTCAATGATCATATGTTTTATATATCTTAAAATATGTATTACAGAATACGTATATCAACTACTTTCTCTAATTATAATTACAAGCCAAAGACTACATTCAAGCCTTTGAAAGTTGACAATGAGTACAATCAAATTTCATTCCATTCTCCAGCAGCTTCAGGTAAGGATGTAATTACAGTTACCATTTGGTTAAGTCCAGAGAATAAATTGTGTAACTGTTAAGCAAAACTTGCTCTATCCTTTTAGTCTTAATGTGGTAGCTGAATCCTTCTCATGTCAAAGGAAAATATTA
Source organism: Gymnobelideus leadbeateri (assembly GCA_011680675.1). Lineage (NCBI taxonomy): Eukaryota > Metazoa > Chordata > Mammalia > Diprotodontia > Petauridae > Gymnobelideus > Gymnobelideus leadbeateri. The sequence goes on from WOXC01008554.1 coordinate 162,872, forward strand.
AAATATTTACACATTTCTTCACATTAATATTGCTAGTTTGGATGTTATTATATACCTTATATCTACTATATGTATATTACACACACACAGACACAGATACAGACACAGACACACATACACACGCACACACATACACACATGCATATACTCTCTATACTTTAACAAATTACCAACAGGAAATATTTCTTATCACTATTTCCAGTGCTCCAGGGCCTTTTGATGTAGAATAGACATCAACTTTTAAAGTCAGGCATACAAACAAGGGTATTGCTTATATTTGACCTAGACTATGATAGTAAGTAGTGTTTAATTTCTGAGTTCTCAGAAGTAGAGGATTTCAGAAACAGAACCTAGGAAAAGTTGTTCATGTGATTCCAAGGTAGAAGGGAAAGGTTACTAACTCTATAGCAATGTATCTCAAAATAGATTATGCTGCATACCAGTGAATTATCTTAGTTCTTTATTGAATTCTTTGAATTGAACTCTAGCCTTTTCATTCTCAGGGTCAGGGCTCTGAGCAGCTTAGAGTACAGAGAATGTGGAGAAAGAATGGAGATTCAGGGAAAAAAAGAAATAGAAGGAAGAGAAAGTCTTAAAAAATTTTATAGAGATTAAGAAGCAAGGAACTTTGTAATCCCTGCTACAAGAGAGACAGATTGGTGGATTTCTTGAGTTCAGGAGTTCTCAGCTGCAGTGGGCCAAGCCAGTTGGACTTCTGCACAAAGTCCAAACTCCATTTTGGTGAGGCTTCAAGAATAGGGTGCAACCTAGCCTAGGTCAGAAATGGAGCAAGTCAAAGTTCCCATGTCGATCCAGCCTTGGCAAGATCAGGAAACCCTGATGTTCCTTCTTCCCTACCCTCCCTACCCTCCCCCCCCCCCAAAAAAAAAAGGGAAGAAGAAGACACCTAATAGTAAAGACCCTGGACCAGTAAAAACTTTCTATATACTAATGATTAGGAAACAATGCTTTATGAGCCTGGGTCTAGTGTCAAATTAGGGGACATTTTAGGAGAATATGCCATCTGACCTGTGAACTTGGCCAGGACATAAAGTCCTTTGAGCTTCATTGCAAGTACAACATGCACGAAAGCACATGTGTACACAGAATAAAGTGGAACTTGATGCCCCATCATTCCCTAATTTTTCATATTTATCTCATTAAAGAGCAAAGCTTTTTTTTCCAGGAAACTGTTAAAGGAAGTTTAGTCTAATGTGTTGGAACTTATGTATACCTTCCTTGGGTGATGGAAAGAAGCTTTTTTTCAGAGAACATTAGATTGCTGAGTTGAGGGGAGGCCTCGTTCTACTTTATGACTCCAGGCAGATAGAGATTGCACTGGAAGTGGGCTGTCAAGTGCTTCTTCACAGAGACCACAGTTGACATTGTTTTTATTACCTAGATTCACTGTGCAAAGGATTATTTTTCAGGAGGGCCTGGGGCCAACCACTAGAATCATCTTCTGCTATCTTCTGCCCTTCTCCTATGGACCTCAGTTTGTCCTGACTTTAATAGATTGCCTCCTGAATTGCCCTTGGCAATGGCAACCATTTAGAAACCAGCACATTTCACATCCATCTCCATTGGTCATGGCTGGAATGTGTGAGGTTGAAGGGGGCCTGTACTGTTTGTTTCTCAGGAACAGTTTCAGATGAAAATGACATTTTATAGTTGGCTTTAATGGGAAATTACTTTCCATTAGGATTCTGAATGATTTCCACAGAATGTTTATAAAGCAAAGAAAAAATGTCAAGCATTTCACTAACAATTCAAAGCGAAGCTGATGGGACCCTGCCAGAAATGGACTCCAAGAACATTTTCCTCATCATTTCTTCTTTCTAAGGAAAGAAAAGAATGTGGTCAATTAGGCAGTATGAATCCATCATTATAGTGAGATGGGACCATTGATAATATGAGTAAGCAGGACTGAAATGAAGCCTCTGTGTTGGTTAGATTATGAAAATGAACAGAGCATGACAAAAAATGGAGAAATCACATCTTGTAATGATGGATTGCAGGCAAAAGACCAGGTTAGGACTTGGCTAGGAAAAATGACCTACTGTCCAAACTCTGAGAGCGTAGAGTCATGTTTGCCTCAGCAGCATTCAGGAATATTTCTGTGCCAAACTTGAAAAGAAAGGGGGGAGGGAAAGCCATTAAGGTGTAATGGCTCTTTCTGCCCTCTCCTGAAAGAGCCCAGAAACCCTGTGTTTACTTGTCCTTCTACCTCGGACTTTAGAAAAGAAAATAACTTAGGAATTTGTGGGCTATACTTTCCTTATTCCACAAATATGTAGGTCTTTCCAGGCTCTTCAATATTCACTCCCCATATTATAGTCTTTGTGACACAGTGGAAAGAATACTGAATCAAGTCAGAAAACCTGGCTTCATGTGTGAGATCTCTAGTAAATCACTTTATTTACCTGAGCATCCGTTTCCTCATCTTTTTACCTGTCTGTACCTTATAGGGTTGTTTTAGGATGATATATAGAAAAATGCTTTGAAAACTTTCAGATCTTTACAGATATAAGGTACTATTGGTTATAGGATTTTTTATTTTTTTGTTAGCCCACTCATTGTCAAAGTTTTGAATGGTTCCCAGTATATATCATCTTTACTATATCTTAACAGATTAGAAAAAATTGCCTAACTAGTATGACTGGTAAATCAAACATACCATAAAAGAGGATAGACATTGGGTTCTTAAGTCCGTGTGGTTACGTGAAAGGAACACAGAACTTGGAATCACAAGGCATGAGTTCACATCTTGGTTGTGTAATATAATGCATTTCTGAGCCTCAGTTTCTTCATCAGTAAAATGAGGGGATTAGATTAGATGTCCTCTAAGCTGTCTTTAGGTTGTGATTCTCAGAAGATTCATATAGTAGGAAAAGAACCAACAATACAGTGAAGGTTTAGAGGCATTATAAACAAATCATAATTAGGTTGCAAAATAATTCTAGGATGAAAGAGACTTTAAAAGATTAAGTTGCTATAAACTGTTTAATTAAAGCATATTACAACTGGAAAAAATCTTTCCTGTGTCAGTCTTGTAGGTCGTCTGAAAGCAGTGTGGTATGATGGAGAGAGCACAGCACTAGGAGGTGGGGAACTCTGCCTTCTGTTCTTTTCCCAGCCACTAACTAGCTGTGTGGCCTCTCTGCCTCAGTGTCTCCTTCTCTAAAGTCAGGGACTTGACATTTTCAGGTGCTTCTCAATGTTACTGAATATTTTTTGGCCCTTAATTTCCCCACCTTCCTCTTCTTTCATTTTCAAACAGTAGAATTAATTGTTCTAGCTATCTAGATGGGCAGATTTCTAAAATATACACTTAATAACATATACATTTATACATAAACTATACATATGTGGATATGCATTCACAAAATATACACTTTCTCTTTTTGTTAGGTGTGTTTTATGTGGGAAAAGATAATTTCTTGAACTTTATCATTCCTAGTAGCTAGCACAATGCTGGGCACATGCATGACTTGATAGAGAATTGTTTAGTGATATTTAAGATATATTACAGACTTGTCTAGGGAAGCCCCAGTCATGCAGCAGCACTACTGAGGAACAAACTCTGAATCTAGGGTCAGAGGGCCTGGGTTTAAATCCCACCAGTGCCATTTACTACCTGCATTACTTTGTGCAAGTCCTTTGTATTTTTCTGGGCTTTAGTTTTCCTTCTCTGTAAAATGAGGGAGTTGCACTCAGTGGCCTCTGGGGTTATCTGTGATCCCATGATGTGACGGCCTTAGAGATGTCTTCTAGCTTTAGAGTTGTCATTTTATAATTGGCAGACATTTGTTGTATTCATTAGTTAGGGAACAGTCCATACTCCTTCACATCCCATCACTTTCACACTTGGGGTCTGTTTATTTCCTTCCTGCCCCTAGACAGCCTTACCCGTGTGAAGATTGAGCACTTGAGATTATGTCAGTCAGACACTTATCTGTCTGGCTCTTCATGGTGTGCTCCAGTACTGATCTGTAGCCCCTGTGAGGACCAGGGACTGAGCAACCCTTATCCTGTGTTCACACAGAACCTGGCTCACAGGCCCAACTCTGAGTCTGTCAAACCTGCCAGATTCTACACCATCCACTTTTATGCAGATAAACAGCAGATCATTCATCTGGTCCCACCTGAGCAACACTCAAGGGATATCCTGTCAGTCTTTCTGCCATATCCAGACACACTGGCATGTGCCACTTCAGGGCTTCCAACCTAATAATTTCTTATCATTCCACAGTGAGAACACTGACACACAGCACCCCACAGACACACACTAACAACACATTGAACATTAGCCATGACATAGGGTCCTCGGGGTTTTAAACTGCTTTTCCTCAAGTACAGAAAGAACAGCATCATCAGGAACTTCTCTTCCCTCGAGTTAGGGCATCATTCTTTCTCCCCATTCTGGCTCCTCTTAGAAGGATATACATGGTAATAGCTGGTCCAAGACCAAGCTTATTATAGAACCTTCACATCTGCTCTTGTCTTAGATTGATGTGTCTATACACATCTATGCACATACAAGACAGTATGTATAGTATAGAGGAGCTTGGGTCCTGGAGTCCAGCACAATGGGAGGAGAATTATGATATACAAGTCTCTGTTGGGTAAGGGTTCAAGACCTGGGAGATTAGTTTGGTCTAAGAAAGAGTAGGGATGTAACTGTAGGCAGTGAGGTCAGAGTTACAAGAGTGGCCCAAGTGAGCAGGGGACAGATGACCTTTGTTCTCTCTCCTGTTTGTATACCTTCCTGGATATGGGCTGTACCCTAAGTATTGACTATAGGCAGAAGGATCTTACAGATCTGTAGAGAAATCTTGCCAGAGACTGAGGTAAAAACAAAGATGGCAGGTAGTATTAGCTCACATCTGCCTGCATTTTGTTAATTCCCTCTGACTCAGTAAAATATTTGCCTTTTTAATGAACCCTTTTTATTTTCATGCAACTTGGGCAGGTCCTAAGATTCTCCTGGATCATCCATGCTGTCGTGCTATCTGTGACTTTGTTCCTGAAAGTGAAGGAGAACTTGGATTTAAAGAAGGGGACATCATTACATTAACCAGACAAATAGATGAAAACTGGTATGAAGGAATATTCCAGGGGAAATCTGGATTCTTCCCCATTAATTTTGTTTCTGTGCTAGTGCCTTTGCCTTATTAAGTTTGTCACTCCAGCTGTGGACCTCAGTTTGTGACTGAAATGATTTCACCCAAGTGTTCTCTTAGTGTGGCATTCTGTGAAAGCCCTGATATATTTGACCGACTAAATGACTTTTGTATGTGTGTTCTCTTTTTAATGAGTTTTGTATTTGTATAAATATTTTACCTTTTTGGCCGTTTGGAAGTACAATTTTCATTTTTTGCTTTGTCTCTTCAAGGTTACTGGTTAGATGTATGTATGGATCCTGTTGTTGTTGTTTTTTTTTTTTAAATTGTACACATTGCAGAAAGTCTTGGCTGCTTTTCATTGTCTGTTTGCAATGACTCTTGAAAACAAAATAGAAAGCTAAAAAGCCAGTGTCACCAAGTTACTGAGGTCATCAAGTCTTTTATTCATCACAATGTAACTCATCTGTTAACAGCCTAATAAATATTGTTCATTCCATATAGTCAAAAGTCAAAGTTTGGTGTCCTCAGCAGTACTAAGATGCTTTTGTACAGAATACAGTCCTCAGGTTATAGCCTATTCTAGTTTACTGAGGCTGACCCAGCTTAATAAATATTAGAGAAAACAATGCCTTTTCATCATTTATGTAAATGATTTTTCTTTGCAGATTAAAGTGGTTTTGGGAATGTCTTTGGGTCTTTTTTATTTAAAAAAAATCACCCTTTACCTATTTAATCCAGTTATTGTAACATTTTCTTTTTACTTTATGGTGGGGGTAAGGGGTGGGAAATGGAAGGAAAGCTTCCAAGTGAGGCATCCTAAACTGGGTATTGAATGGGCTTGTGGGCAGAAGTGCTGGAGTGAATCAAATAATTAGGCACAGATGTAGTTTACCAGGGAAAGCTTCACAAGGGCAGGAATATCTTAAGTATGGATTTGAGTGATAGGGATGTGGCTTATCACAGGGAGGCAAACTCAGTGACCTAAAGTTTGGACTAAATAAGAAGTAGGGAGAAGGACAAAAGATTTGTCTCATGAAAATAGAGAATTCAGACATTGTTTTAAAGGGGAAGAAAGGGTTTTGGAGTTAGTGGAGCTGAGGAAGGGACCCAGTTCATGGGTGTCTGGAGGTCCAATCCAATGAGTGCTTATGATGCAAGAAGCAATTAAGAATCCCTTCTAGGTGTCTACCATGATCAAAACAACATTTATGATTAGAGGGTCTTAACCTGGGATCCTTGAATAAATTTCATACAATCTATGATATTTTTGTTTAACATTTTGATAACTGTTTCAGTGATCATTTCCTTTGTAATCTCATATAGTTTATTCATTAAAAAATTACTATGAGAAAGAAGTACGTTAGTTTCATCAGATTGCCAAAGGGGTTGATAAAACAATAGCCAAAAATGGTTAAGACTGGATGATTATTTCAACCTATGTGTCAGATAAATCAAAGTGTTAAGAGACTGTAGTAATGTAGTTGAGAGAGCACTGAACCTGGAATTATAAAACCTAAATCTGAATCTTGGCTCTACTCTTTCCTGCTTCTTTGATCATGGGCAAGTCACTGGCCCTTGTGGACTGCTGTTTGAGAGATCTAACATCTATGAGGTCCCTTCTACTTCTTTGTTCTATGAATTAGTAGGTACCAGCCCTGCCTACCTAACAGGGTTTTTGAGAACATCAGATAAGTTAATTGTAAATGAAAGACTGCAAACTCTAAAGACAAACTAAATGTAAAGGGCTATGACAGGGAGAGGTAAACTGCAAACAGATTCAGGAAATGTGAGACACTGATGCACTGATGATTTAATTTATCTTCACAAAAGAGATGAAGTAAGCTTGTACCTTCTTGTTTTTAAGAGGGGAAGAGATGATCAAGAGAAACACTTAAGGAAAAAGCATTTCGTCTTCTTAGGATGCATTAAATGCTTACTTTGATTTTTATGCCTAAGCTGCTACAATTCAGGAAGCTTTACTGTCTCTCTTGGTTACCTATCTGTCCCCCATGACATCTAGATGCTAGCTAGCAACCCAAAAATGTGGGAGAAGAAATACCCCTTTTTTTCTTTCCAGTGCAGCTTTTGGTTTTGGCACTGCCAACTGTCAACTTCTTCCCACACCTAGACATTTCCACATTTGTGGGTGGTGTGAGACAGATGGCTACAAGTGTACGTAATGGAAGCCATAGCAGTAATGCTGTGGAATAACAAGGAAATGGGCTGCCTTCAACTTCACACTTGCAAAAATGCCTTCATTTCTTTGAAACGAGATGCCCCAAATCAGGTTGCAGTTCACACTTAAGATGCTTGAAATGTGAAGGTTTATATGAACTGTCTCAAACCAGCCTGCATCTTCTGGAAGCAGAGCAAAGACTATAGGTGACTTGCCCATGCTTGAATATCGAAACTTTTCTTCTTAACCTGGCTATATTCTGTACTGCAAGAGGGAAAAAATGACAGGTGAAAGACATGGTTGTCAAAACAGACAAAACAAGCCCCAGTAATCAAATATTTCTTGATACATCTTTACTCTAGAAGAATGTTTGCATCTGCACCAACTTTATAACTTTAAGCATCAACACCCAACCACAGATGACTAAAATGCTTTCCCATTGACTCCATGTGATTGCAAGAACATTGGTCTCAGAAATGGTTAAAGAAAGAATTTGTTCCTTAGAAAATGTAGATGAATTATCACTAGATGAGAATGACATTTTTATTCTAGTAACTTTAAATTGAAAACCTCCAAAAACCAAAGCTCTTCATTTTTAATGTGATATAAAGAAAACACTGTAGCAGCAGGAAGGCGGCCCAGTTTTTAATACCAGCTTTGCCACCACCTGAAGCAAGCCAGTTGAACTCTCTGGGTCTCTTCTTCACCATCTGTAACATGGTTGGGTGGGACTAACTTGCATGAAGTCCATGAATTTATTTTTTAAAATATATTTTGAAATATGTATCTCAATAGAATTGCTTTCCTTTGTAATCATGTGCATTTTATTTTATGCACTTAAGAACATTATTTTAGAGAAGGGGTCTCTAGACTTCACCAGACTGCCAGTGGGGCCCATGACACAAAAAGTGGTTAAGAACCCCTGGACCAAATGGTCTCTACAGTTCCCATGCTAAAAACTATAGTTATAACTATGAATATTATAAACGTTGGACTAATACTACTGATAGCTTTGGCATGCTGTTTCATGCCAAAATATTTTGTTATTTCTGAATTTGTTGCTCATAGAACTCTATGCTATTTAACATTTTCATAAATAATATGAAAGTGAGATCTATTTTTCCAGATGAATGGCTAAGATCTGTTGGGTAGGGAAATGTGAAGTTGATGAGGTTATACTGCAGGATGATCTTACCAGGTAATGTGAGTAGGCAAAGCATAGATGAATTTCAGTATGGATAAATTCAGTATTGTATGGAGGATATGAAGGTAGATCTAAGACTGAATTCTGTTTCTGACCCTGTCACACACACAGAATTTGAGAGATGACAAGAGATCTGAGAGCCCACTTAGTCTAACCTGTACCCAGAAGGAATCTCCACTGTAGCATACCCAAGCCTCTGTCCGATGGCCTCTAAGGAGAGAGAACCCATCCCCTCTCACAACCATGGGCAGGTCACCAAGTCTCTGGGCATCAGCACTTTCATTTAATCAGGGAATTGGACTAGGTGATCTCTGAAGAGGATCCTTTGTAAAAATCTTGTGATCCTATGAGTATGAGGAACATTATCCTATGAGCATTTTGGGGAAAAATAACATAAACCCCGTTTGCAAGATGATGGGCTCTGGATGACCTTAGAAAACTAAAGACTAGGAGTTACTGTCAGTTTCTCTAAGGACCTCAGTTGGCCTGACATGCAACTATTTCACCACCCCACGCCTCCCAATAAAACCCCAAATCAAAACCTGGACAACATCATGGAAGACAATGAAAAGACAAGAGATAAAAGGGCATCTTAAAATTTCACAAAAATTGTAAGTCCAAAGGCATGTGATTTCATGGGTATTCTCACCACCAAAACTGATCACAGATCACCCCTACCCCCTACTCTCTCCCCTTCCTTCCAATATATTTTATGCAGTTAAAAACATTTTTCTGAAAAGGGGAAGATAGGTTTTATTAGATTACCAAAGAACCCTTTCTTTTTCCATAATATGCAAAAAATTAAGATTCTAAGGCTAGGAGATGCTCTTCCAGAATGTCATGGCTGAAAAATAGATTACTCTCTGGACAATCCAGTAATCTGGGTTTGTTTGCTTTTTAAATTGGACTAGTCCTGAAATGACAGACACACAGATCCTCATCAAGGCTCTAGTTAGACCTCTGAGCTCACATCCAGCTAGCATAGCCTTGAAGAATCCAAGGCTACTACCACTTGATACTGCCTCAGTGTAGAATCAGGTGGGAAGAACCTCCCAAGTAGAAATAACCAGTTTTAAGAAGTTGCTGTTCTTTTGTCCTAGAAACATCACTCCTTTGGCTAGTTTAATTACTGCAATAAGGCTGCTACAATATATTTACAAGGACAGATAACTTCTAAATTGATCTTCTAGATGGTGCAGAAAGGTGATGGTTATCTATGATAATGGTCCTTGGATTACTGGGGGAGAATATATTGCATTCTTTAAATGACTATAATCTCCGTCTCTCACTGAGCCATAATGGGGAATACTGTTAGTCGGAACAAGACCAGTTTTTTGGGTTTGTTTTTGTTTTTAAAAGGAAGGGGAGAAGGAAGATGGGAGACAATGGTGATACAAATGAACCAAATTTTGGGTTCAGTAACATAGGGAGAGGGAGATGTGCTTAACCTTCATCTATACAGAGGAAAAGGAAGTCCATGGATTGTGGTGGCCCTTAATGTGCTTCCTGATGGGGTGAGGTCCACAGCAGTGGACTGTGAGGCAGTAAACTTCCAGATGTTGGGGCACTGACTGTACCCCATGTGCTAGACTGTCCCCCATCCCACCTCACCTCCACCTCTGAGAGTTCTTGTTTCTTTTAAAACTGCTCAAGTACACTCAAAACACCGAGCTTCCTTATACACTATGAAAATTAAACTAGTTTAACCAGTGCTCTGTACATGCAGGTGCTTAATAAATGTTTGCTGAATCTAAGTAGACTCACAGCTTATTTTCTGTTTGCAGTAAATGAACTTTCTGTTTGAAAGGGAATTTGTGGGAATTCTTTAGATGTTTGACTTCATCATCACGTAGGGCAGTCCAGTTAGTTCTGTTTTGGGTGTTTAGAATGAAGGTTTAACTTAAATGAGTCCCGTTTTGGAAATAAACACATTGTTATAATGATTTAAAGACCAGTATTCAGGTGGGTATGATTTAGAAAATTCATAATATATGTGTAAACACTTGCATCAAACCAGCCAGTCTTTTTTTAATCAGCTGATGTTAACGTTCGTATACTTTTTGTATCCTATTGCTGAAAATATTTTTGCATTTCAGCATATCAAGTTACAGTAAAGTTAGTATGCAGAAAAAAATCAAACTGATCAAGTGACACCTTCCTTGTGAAGTCTTTCCTGATCCCTCTCCCCCTACCCCCAGCTGCTAATGCCCTTCAAAACAATGTTAGTACTTATTTTTTAAGTTTCATGTACACTTATTTATGTTATCCTCTAGAGAATGTAAATTTTTGGAGAGCAAGCATTGTTTCACTTTTGTCTCTGTATCCCCAATTCCTAGAATAGGACTTTGCACACAATAGATGTTTAATAAATGCTGATGATCGACTTGAACAAAGCTGTCAGACATCCTAAATTTTCTCCTAAGTGGCAGCCTCACTGCATGGAATCCCTTTAAAATCTCTGCTTGCCCATGCTGGCTTTTTATGAGAAAACATTCAGGTGTTTTTTTTTTTTTTAAATACTATCCTATTGGTCTTATAATAGCAAAGATATCAGTACTTTTTAAAATAGCAAAACTTGAAAAGTAAAGGAATTTAGACTGGTTACATATAAACAAAAATCTTTTGCAAAACAAGTTAAGTTTTAAGTTATAATAATATGAGCTTACTTTAAGAAGGCTTTTACCTTTTATTGTCATTATTCTGAGACTATTTGCACATCTTTATAATAAGTTCCAATGGATTAGAAAAGCTTTGCAAGTTATAGCTTTTTAGCCCATAAAAAAAACAGCCCAGTAAATGGAAATTATGCCCAAGTAGAATATGTAAGAACATTAATATTTTAAGTTCCAGAGTTTGATTCCAGAGGTAATATTTAACACGTATTTGTATTCTCAATCAACCATTCCATGGTTTTGAAGTCTAAAGAAGTTTATTTTTATACACTGTTATGTACTCTATAGGAGGGGTGGAGAGCCACTGGTCCATGTTCTAAATTGGCATTCAGCTTAATTTCATTTAATTTGTGCAAAGATTTGTAAAATTAATTATCTTTTGACTGGCCCTGCTCCTCACCTTTTGAGATCAACAAGTACAGTCATGTAGCCTTATCCTTGCAGTAATCAATTCACAAGCATTTATTAAGCACCTAGGGGTTTCTGATAACTTCTGATAATTTCAGGCTCCTGGCCTCCCTGTTGGCTCATTTGAATTATGGTCCTTTGCTTATCTTTGGCTGCCTACTGAATCTAAGCTGGATCCTACCTTTCATTCCGAGCCTTAATGTGGCTCCCTAGATTCTGATTTTTTTACATGTCTTTGTGACTCACTGTTCCTAATAGTCTCAGCCTCTTAGCCTTTCCATCTCCCCCCTGACTGATTTGGTATTTTCTCCCTTTTCCCCGGTGTACAGGGTATAAACTATTTGTGTCAAAGGAAAGCGGCATGATGTGTGTGATAGGAGGATGTGGATCAAGAGCCCAGAGAACAAGGTTCTAATCCCAGCTTTGACACTTAAAATTCACTCTAGGATCATGGGGGAAGTCACTGCCTTACATAGGATCACAGATTTAGTCCTGGAAGGGACTTGGAGGCCATCTAATCTGATCCCTTCATTTTATAGAGGAAGAATTCGGGACTAGATTTGGTCAAGACTATGGAGGCAGCAAGTGGCAAAGCTGGAATTCCACACAAGTCCTCTGACTTCACTTCCTTCTTGTCTGATATATATATATATAATCTCTAAATCATGTCTGATCATTGTTTATAAAACAATCTTTAGTGTACGACCTTGTCCAAGAATTTTAAATTCTATGTCCATTGGCTTCTTGTTCATGTGTTTTATTAATTTTCTTAGAGAATGCTGATTACCAATTAAGCAACATTTCCCCTTTGAGAGGTGATTTGGCATCCTAAAAAGGTAGAGCACTGACCCTGTAATCAAGGCAAAGGTTCCAGTACCACCTCTGACATTAATGGTGTCAGAGTCACCATGTCTGAACCTGTTTCCACATTTGTAAAATAAAAATTAAAAAAAAATTAGTACCTCAAAAGTTTGACATGAGTTTCCGGTACATTGTAAAAGCAAAGAATAAAAAAAAATGCCAACCATCAGCATTATGTTTGCTGACAGTTTATGGTACTGGAAGTGATCTTCCCCTTGATTTGAAAATGACAAACTTTTAATGAGACTTACTAGAATTGGAATCCACTGGAGATGATGGTGTCCGAGGTGAAAAGCAATGAAAAGATACCAAGAACCTTGATCTTGGTTAAACGGTTAATGTAAATGCTCAGATGAAAACATCAAAATTCTTTACTTAGCCTAGGCTACTGTTTACCTGGTTTTAAACACCATTTATTTTTATTTTTATTTTTTTTTGCTTTTTGGAGGGCAATTGGGGTTAAGTAACTTGCCCAAGGTCACACGGCTAGGTTTTTGTTTGTGTGAGCGTTAAATGTCTGAGGCCGGATCCGAACTCAGGTCCTTCTGAGTCCAGTGCCGGCGCCCTATTCACTGCGCCACCTAGCCACCCCTAAACACCAATTTTTAATAATAAAAGTAATTACTATGAGAACATGATTCAAATATGTCCTTTTTAATGGTACACACATCTTCCATCCTAAGCACTCTTTAGTCTGTGGTATCATGGAATGGTTGTTATTCATATTCTTATAATACCTACAAATTTGGTTCTTAGAATCCAAAATAGAAAACATTTTGCCCATAGCACACTTAAATATGTATGTAATACTTACTTGAGATAGTATAGTATAGTTGATAAAGCCTTGGAGTCAAGCAGGCTTTCATTCAGGACTTACCTCTGAAACATACTAACTCAGTGACCGTGAGCATGTCACTGACCCTCACGCTGTCCTGAGCAGCTCCTTTAAGTCACAGACAAGTCCTAGATCTTTACGAGTAGAGATGTATATATATGAAATGACAGGTTTATACAGGCCTGTTCTCTTCTTTGTGTTCTCAGATTTGGGGAGTTTGTTTTTCAGTGCAAACCTATGTCCTCATTTGTAAATAACATAACTTGCCAGGAAAAGTGCCTTTTCATTGTAAAAAATATAATTTTATTTATTATAAAGCATATACCTTAATATGCCTTTTATATGTTCAGAATCTTTATGTGTCACTAGAGTGGTAGGCTCTCATTTTTTTCCTGCTTGCCATCCCATGAGGATTTGTGAGAAAATGTGTGGTGATGATTCCCCACAGCCCATTTACAAGTTTCTGATAATGCCTTCAGATTGTACCATCCCCTACTCTGAGAAATACTGCCAGGGAGTGAAAAAAAGCTTACTCTGTGTGAATTCAGGTTCCTGGAAGTAAGCAAGCTAATAGGTCATGTGCATTATGTCTTTCTTTGTAAATAAGGAATAAAAATGCTTTATTGGCCATCAGCTGTTTCAAGTGCCAGAGCTGAGTAAAATAGTAATGCATAGAAATGTTTTTATTGAATTAAAATTTGAAAACACACTTTTCAAGTATTCCTTTGTGGTGCTTCCAACCTAAATATTGCAACATTGAGGGCATAAGAAACAAGTAGGAAGACAGACTAAACAGACTGGCTTCATTTTATGGGCCAAATTGAGTGACATGCAAAAGAGGAACGGGATAAAATTTATTTTAAACCTTGTTTTTGAACTGAAGGCCCATGTAAGACAGTGCGATGTTTATACCAACAGGATCCCTTCTGTATATAGTATCCTTTCACTTCTACTGCTGTGAATTATGTAACACAACAGTCAAACCCCAGTCCGCCAGAAACCTTGGGGAAATGAGTCATTTGGGAAGGCTGAGTTTTCCAGATAGCTGAAGCCTTTTCTCTTTAAGTGCCAAACTATTAATTTTTTTCCTTTTATTGGACCTCAAGAAAAAATCAAGATACTTTAGTTGAACCTTTTTTTTGTTTCTTTCTAATCTCTACTCCATAACGTCCCCTCCATTTGCTTAGTAGTTTAACAATCAGATTGCTCTGGTCAATTTCTAAGCTTTCTCTCAACAGAGATCATTTTCCCTCTGAAAATGTTTTTTCATCATGAATAAAGTCATTTCAAACACCTTTAAGTTTGTTTTTTAAGTTGGAGAGGAGAGAGGTGGGTGAAGAAACTGATTTTTCTTGGGTATACTTTTGTTTTCAAAGAAATTATTTCAACCTCACAAGTAATTCACTTAATTCCCCTTTCCCTAGGAGTGTGCTAGGCATAAATTTAATGGGTAATAACGATAGCTCACATTTCTATCTCATTAATGTTTGCATTATCTCATTTGATCCTTACAACAACTCTGTTAGGCAGATTCCAATTATCCTCATCATACTGATGATGAAATGGGTTGATGAGGCAGGATTTGGGGAACCCAGATCCTTATGATTCCAAGATCAACAGGCTTGAACTACTATGTAATGCCCTCAGGCTCTTCAGAGAAAAGCTTCCTCCATCTTCTCTTGCCTAATGTGAGCCTGGCCAAAACAATCTCCACTAACCTATTCCTGCTTCTAGCAGAGGGACATTGTATGGCTGGCTTAGAGGTAAAACACTTCCACCATTGGGAAGTGCAGTTAAATAGTGCAGACACGAGTGTACCTCCTGACACAGCTACCATCCTGTCCTATTTCTTTATCCCTTACATCACAAACTTTGTATTTGACACTCCCCATACTTACCTTGTGTTCTGTTCCTTCCACAAATTTTTATTTTTCTTGTTGCTCACGCTACTTATTCCCTTTGCTTTTCTAGTAGTAGGTACAATTCAGCTTTGAGAGGAGTGCGGAGTTCCCTCATTCTCTTGTAACTCGTTAAGTCCACCATAGGATGCCTAGAGGAGAATGTGATTGAGTTAAGGCAAAGGAAAGAAAACGGTCTCCAGTATGTGATAGATGCTTAATAAATGCTTGTTGGCTTATTAATATTCATAAGTAAACAGAAAAGCTACCAAAGTAAATAGAAGAACAGAGGGTGTATGTGTGATTTCGTGGGCATAGTGAACTCACTCCCTCTATCAGTTTCTTTTCCACTCAGTCTTTTTTAGAGAGTTGCTTCAGGCATGGAGAAATTAAGAGACTTGTCTAGGGTCACAAAACCAAGATTATCAAGGGATGAAGTTAACCACAGGCTTTCCTGGCTCTAAAGCCAGCTCTCTATCCACCCAGCCACCCTGCCTATTAGTAATGTAAACACACAATTACAAATGAAAAACTTTCACAACATCTGGCAAAGAATCCCAGACTCGGTTTAACCATCCTTACTTTTGCCTATCTCGTCCACGTCGAAAGCTGACTCCAGCCAAACTCTAGGAGTCTAACTCGTCCATATCGCAGCCCAGTTAGGAGCATATGTTCCGCTAGAGGGTGCTCAGTTCCTAGCTAATGGGGAGGCTGTGTGCCCTCGCGGAAGTGTGAGCAATTTGGAAAAGTTTCCAACTCAGCATATTTTCGTAAGCCCTTCATCGGTTATGTTTAGTTCCTACTTTCAGTGTACATGGCACACGTACAATAGCAAGGAGTTTTACTGTCCTTGTCGATTTCATGTGCAAACCGCGAGTGTCTTCTGGGCTTTCAATGAGAAGGACAAGGTTTAGGTAAAGGTATTTTAATAGCCTGTGCCAATCACAGCCAAGGAGCTGGATAAAAAGTTAGCCACTAGGGCTTTCGCTGTTTTGGATATTATACCATGGCATAAAGCATAAAGCATGGCATAAAGTTTTACAGGCACAAGACAGATGTTAAAGGTAAAACTCTATTAAATCTCTGTGCGGTACTTTGAGTACGTTTTGATCTCTGGGTTTATTATTCCAGTCTACCTTGCCCCGAATGCAGCAAAGGCTCTGAGTTTGTTTTGCAACATATTCCTCCTCCCCACCCTTCCCTCGCATGCTGGTTACGTTTTGTAACGCTGCAGCATTTCCACCATAACATGCCCGGGGCTGCACTCCCTGCCTTTGGCACGACACCTGGCAGGAGGCATTGGGCAAGGAGTGACTTCCAGCAAAGTCGGGCTAGGAGGATTCTGACCAAGTCTCCGGGTCAAAGGTATCTTATTCATTGAGCAATCACCTGCCCCTAGGGAAAGGAGGGCCTCTGGACACTTTTCTCTAGCTCTTGACGAGTTTGCCCCTGCAAGTGACTGTGTGTGATGGAAGGAGAGATGCTTTAGTTATGGGAAGTCGTCTGGGAGGCTAAGCTAGATCCTGGGCAGTGGGCAACTGGGAGGTGGGGGGGAGGTCTTCGGTGGGGGTGGGGCGCGTGGTCCAGTGCACTTGCTCCGGTGCTACAGGTGGCGGCGCGCGCGCTCTCCCGAGCCTGGCTCCCGCAAGTGCTCCGCGCCGGGGCAGTCCCAGGAGTGGGGATAGGAGGGGAGGGCGGGGGTTGGGGGGTGGGGGTGGAATGGAGAGGTGGGGCAGCCTCGGCTCCAGCACCATTCAACATCTTGGCGGCTGCGACGCCGCGGGTTGGAGGCCGACGTGCAGTAAGGTCATGCTTCTCTGGGCTCGGAATGAGAAGGCATCATCCCTAGTGGTGGTGACGGGATCGCAACTGCTCTCTTCCGAGCCTCGAGCAGAGTTGGAGCGGTCTTCGGGTGGAAGAGACAGAGTACAGGTCATCGGCGCCAGGTGGGTACAGTGGAAGACGGGGAAAGTGGAAGGGGCAAGGGAGCCCGCCTGGGAGGGGAACGAAGGCTCCGGATTCTCGTGGCACTAAGGTAGAGAGGCCAGAGGTAGCTGAGCGGTGGGAGCCAGGAGGAACAGAAGTTCTCATCAATTGGCAGCATGTTAGGGGACCAATT
This sequence comes from Gymnobelideus leadbeateri, assembly GCA_011680675.1. Lineage (NCBI taxonomy): Eukaryota > Metazoa > Chordata > Mammalia > Diprotodontia > Petauridae > Gymnobelideus > Gymnobelideus leadbeateri. The sequence continues at coordinate 180,171 of WOXC01008554.1, forward strand.
TTGGCACTAAAGGAGGGGGAAAGCATGCCCCATTTATGACCTGAGTCAAAGAGGGTCGGATCCACCCAAGCGATCCCGAGGGAGGTTATACAGAACTGTCACTCTACGGGCTGCAGCGGCTCTCTTAGGAAAGGGCGTGTGTGTGTGTAGGGGTGCAGGTTCGAAAAAAACTGGGGCACAATTTAGGGAGATTGAGTGAATGAGTGTGTGTGTGTGTGTGTGTGTGTGTGTGTGTGTTAAGGGGGATGGGGCACACGGGTGACTAGCCGCTTGCTGGGGCTGTAGGCTACTAGACAAGGGAAGAGCACGGAGCAAGGGGTAGCGTTCCGAGGACTCTGCATCACTTCGGCGGGGCACTGGCGCAGAGAAGTCGCGACAGGTCGGAAGAAGCAGCACATTTGCGGATCGCATTAGGTCGGGTTCCGTTAATGCTTTCTCCAGATGAGTGCGAAGCCATCCATCCACCCACGGACAGAGAGCAGCTCTGCATCGGCGGGGGCGCTGCACTTCCCAGCTCTGCGAAACAGAAGTTAGGAATGACCACGGGCCATTACAACACGCCACTTTTTCAACGTCATCTTTTGCCTATTTCCTGAAACTGAAAGGAAAATAGGCAAAAAGACACCCACCCGTAAGCTGCCCACTTTCTTCTCCAACTCCTAGTTGTCTGAGATTCAGGGTCGCCTCGACTAGGCAAAGCCCCAGGCAGAGGAAAAAGTTGGGGTTGCTTTGGCGACCTCCGTTTCCGAGTACCTGTAGGCGCTCGGGTCTCGGGGACATCCTTAGGTTGGCACCGGCCGACGTACAGGTGCAGGGCCTCGGGACTGGGGAGATAGGAGGGAGAAGTGGCTCTTCTTCTGGGACTTCCGGGTTTGCAAAGAATCCCGCGGCCGTGGCAAAGTGCCGGACCCTGCGTCTGTTCGGACGTCGCGCCTGGGTAGCGCCGGGAGGACTTACTTCTCTGGACTCCTCGCTCTGTTTCTGGACGGGTTCCACGTGGAACCTACACCAGCGAGCCTTTGGGCGGGCACGTGCCAAGCCTTGGCTGGGGCGTCCCAAGATATCTGGCCTTTGGGTTGCGCCCCGGGATTGCGGAGGATTGGAGCCTTGGAGACGGTTGGGCTCTGGCGCTGTCTGAGGCTGGCCCCCGGGGCAAGGCGCCTCGCGGCCCCACCCTGCCGAATGGGAACGGGAGAGGTGGGGCGCTCGGGTGCGGCAATTCTTCACACGTACACGCACGTGCCCTCAGCACAACTTACAAATACGCTCAGCAAAAACTTGCAAAAAAATCTTCTCCAGTATTCATATGCACACACTCGATAACGTGTACTGCCCGGACTTACTACACCAGGCTTTCCTCATTGGCCAGGTCCGAAACTTCTATTCCCTAATTGGAAATACTTCATCCTGAAGAGTGATCACGGCACGTTGTGCCCTGAGTCAGCTTCTCGGCCAGAGCAAACCTTTCTAGTGTTTGGGTTGCTCCGAGTCCAATGTCCTGTGCCTTGGCAGAGTCCGGCTGAGTGATCATCCCTCCAGAGGGGTAAAGGACAGTAGGGTAGGAGCATTCATTTGAAACTGTTACTCTCTCTGACAGGCAGAAGTCAAGCAGATCAGGAGCCATGGTCCTGCCAAAGACCTGGTGGTTGGGCGTCAGGATTGCCATTCTCTTTTGTACAAGCTTACAGGTAGGTGGCATGAGGCTGTGGTCAGGTAATTATTTGGGTTCCATGATTAAACAGCAACGTCTCCAAACCTTCTGCATTGTCACTTATTTTTAAGAAAAGAGAATGCCAGGTATTCTAGTCATAAAAAAACCCAGTAAACTTTACCTTCTCAAAAAGTGGGCTTTAAACGACCTTGTTATTTTTTTTTCCTTTTCTAGTTAGGATAGATTATGCTCTGGAGATAGAGTAGAAACCTGTTACTCATACCTGTATTTGGGAAACAGTGAAGTGTGTAAGCTGCTAGAAAAACACTAAATTTAATGGAGGAGATAAACTTACAAATAACTAATTTGAAATAGAACCAACAAATTGGTGTAGTAGAAAGGAGTCAGAGAAATTTGTAAGTTGCTTAATGTTTAGCAAGATATATCTTTCTGGGCCTCATCTATAAAATGAGAGAGTTGTATTAGATTATTTTGGAAGCTCATTTCAGCCATAAATCTCATAATTCTATGAATATGTGCAATGAGAAATAGTCCCACCTACTAGAGCCAGGGAAATCTTTACAGAGGACTTAGAACCTAAAGATATAATATGGACAGCATTCCGGGCATAGAGGTCTAAAGGTGAGAGCAGGGACATTCAAGATAGTTGTGGAGTGGACACATGCTAAGTCTTATTTTGAAATAGAAAACAACAGTATTCTGTGACTAGATGTTGAGATGAAGGAGAGGGAATAGTCATAGTTATCACCAAAGGTAAAACTAGGGAAAGATGGTGTCATAATTGACAAAGAGGGGTAAATCAAGAAGAAAATAAAGTATTGGTAGTGAGATGTTCAGTGCTGTTTTAAATAGTGTCCATGGAAGACAGTTGACAGATGGGAAACTGAGCCTGGAAAGGGGGGGGGGGGGCTAGCTAGAGAGACAGATTTGGTAACTGTCTTTAATCCATCCTCCTCACATTTGCCAAATTGATACCCTTCAGTTCAACCAGGTTTTCGTTGTTCGGTTGTTTTGTGTTGTCTCAGACTCTTTGTGACTCCATTTGGGGTTTTCTTGGTAAAGATACTGGGGTGGTTTTCCATTTCCTTCTCCAGCTCAGGCCAAGTTAGACCTTGGCAAAAGAAACTTCAGGACTCCCCATTTCCTTAAGGATAGTACACAAGCTCTTCTGTTTAGCATTTAAAGCCCTTTACAATCTGACTGAAATCTACATTTCCAGTCTGATTACACATATCCTTCATACACTCTTATTTTTCAGCCAGACTAGCCTATCTGTGATTGTTTTCATGTGACATTCTTGATGACCTTGCAGAAGCTGTCTCAAATGCCTAGAATTATCTCCCTCCTCACCCCTACTTCTTGTAATGCCTAGCTTCTCCGGAAGCTCAGCTCCAGTGTCACCTGCTTCAAGAAACCAGTTGTTAATGCCCTCCAATCACTATGTATCTAATTTTTATATATTCTATAGTACTTTGCGAACCTATATACAAGCTAAATATTTTCATTTTTATGTAAGCTCCTCTAAGGCAGAAACTGTTTAATTTCTGTATCCTCAGTGCCCAGCATTGTATTTGGTACAAGGCAAATGCTTAATAAATACTTTTGGAGCAGTCTGTTCATCTGAACATGATAATAAAAATTTGAGAATCGATGTGATCACCCAGAAAGAGAATATATATGTCTATATGTTTAAGTATGCATATATGTATGCAAGTGTATGCATGTATATATGTGTATTGTGTATATATGTGGAGTACATGCATACTTAGTGAGTAAGCAACCCAATAACTAAAAATAATTCTACAGTAAAGAATACAGTATCTGTAAGTACAGAATAGAACATATAGGAATATGAGACACAATGTGGGTCCAGGGTAGGAGAGATTATTCTTAAATTGCAGGAGGGAAGGCAAGGAGGAAGAGGTGGGAAAGCTTTGCTGAGGAGCTTTATTTGAGGAGCTCAAATTATGAGTAGAATTTGGAAAGGCAGAATGCAATTCAGCAGACGTTCATTAAGCTTTTGCTCTGTGAGACAAACTGTGTGATGAATTGAATAGACTCATAATTTATGTGTGATGCAGTTTTTGATGTCACAGAGCTTACAATCCAGTGATAATGGGAAGGGCATGCTAGTTATAAATAACTGTGAGCAAAGACATGGATGTGGGAGTGCACTTAGTGTGTACTAGGGACAGTGAGTAGTCCAGGTATGACTCTCAGTGATGGGGAGAATTACAATAGTTTCAAAAGAAATAGAGAAATTTGAGTTAATTGAATGATATGTCTGGAATAGTAGGTTGGATCCAGAGTATGGAGGACTGAGGGGTTTGTAGTTTATCTTAGAAACAATAAAGATTGGGATCCTATGATTTCACTGCTATAAGGAACTCCCAAGAGAGGAAATTCCTATGAATGCAGGTTACTGCCTTTGCAGTTTATAGGTTGGAAGAGTTGCCATTTGCTCATTGTCATATAGCCAGTAGGTGTCAGAGATAGGTCTTTCTGACTCTGAGGCCAGCCGTCTTTCTGGTATGCTACACTGCCTCTGGCAGAATAGATAAAGTTAGATACCAGACTTCAAGGACCTGTGGGGAAGATGTATTAGAGAAGGAAGAGGTTGTAGTCAGGGAGGCCATTTTAGAAGGCTATTATAATAGACCAAATGAGGGTTGATGAGGGTCTGAACTAAGGTGTTGTGGGAGAGGAGAGAAGGGGACAGATGTAGAGATGTTTGGGAGATAGAATCAAAGAAGGATTTGGCAGCTGGATTAGTGGGAGGAGGTAAAGGAGAGAGAAGATTCAAGGATCGTTGAGGTTATGATTCTTGGTGGTGAGGAGACTGGCAATGTCATCAACAAAATAGGAAGTTTGAAGAAGGTTTGGTTTAGGGGCAGAAAATAATCAATGTTCACTTTTAGACAAGTTGAATTTGAGATAGGAATGGAACATTCAAGAAGTGACATTGATGTTGAGTATAGAAGGTGAGGATGTAGGGACTGAAGATCATGGCAATGATGAGATATAGACATACATATACACAACAGAACATACATATACACAACACAATATACATATATATATATCCATATACATTTGGAAATTGTGGGGATGCCCATCAATTAGAGAATGACTGAATAATTTGTGGCATATGATCGTTCGGGAATACTATAGTATAAGAAATGATGACCTCACTGATTTTAGAAAAACATGGATAGACTTGCATGAAATAATGAAGTGCAAAAAGAGCAGAACCAAGAGAACGTTGTGTATAGTAACAGTAATGTTGTGTCTTGTTGACTCTTATAAATACCAAATTAACTACAAAGGGCCTATGAAGGAAGGTGCTATCCTCATTCAGAGAAAGAACTAATATATAGAAATATGCATAGAATAATTTACCTATGTATATATGTGTATGTATAGATACATATTTGTGTTTAATGCTAACAATTTCTACAGAGAGGGGGAGGGAAGGAAAAAAGGAAGTTACAGATAACTTTTACATACTTAAAAAGAATAGCAAGTTGTACAGCACAGATTTGAAGTTTTATATGCCAAAAAAAGAGAGAGAGAGAGAGAGAGAGAGAGAGAGAGAGAGAGAGAGAGAGAGAGAGAGAGAGAGAATGTGTATCACTGATGGGGACAGAAAATAGAAGTGTTCCCTACCCTGCTAGAAATCATTGGTGCTTAGTAATAAATTTGCAGTTTCATGGCAATCATCTTTCAAAATTATACTATGTTGTGGAAATGCTTATTTTATTCCATAAAGTAAAACTAAAATAAATTTTTAAAAAGAAAGAAAGAAATCTCTGGTGCCTTGGAGAAGCTGGTGTGAGGGCCACCTCCAGCCTTGGAGATCAACTTGGTAAAGCTTCATGATCTACCAGTAGATTACAATCCTGTTGATTGTGGAAACACTAAAGGATTTTGTTTGGTCCTTTGGCCTGATAGAAGAGTGTTTTAGGAAGATTAATCTGATCTCAACATGGTGGAATGGACAGCTTACTGGACTTGGAGGCAGAAAGATAGGGGCTTCAATCTTGCTTCAGACAAATGTGTTACTGTGGGCAAATCATTTAACCTTTCTGTACCTCAGTTTCCTCCATAGTTCTGTGATCACAGGGCAGAGGACTTAGGGCCTAATTGATCTGTTGCAGTTATCCAGGTATGAGCTGATGATGGACTGAGTTGGTCAAAGTGGGAATTGAGAGGAAGAAGAGATAGATGCAGAGAACTTTAGAATATTACATTAATCACAGCATCACTTTAAATGTCATTCTGGTGCCTGCATGTGAGATTGGAGTAGACACATGCTCTGGGGGATACTCTTGTCACATTTATGCATATTCCTTGTGAAAGCAGAGAGAAAACCCAGTGTGTTTGGTTCTCATAGAATGGAATCTGGCATTGGCGTTATGCCCTGTTCTCCACATAGGGAACTCTCAATCTTTGTTCTCTTTATGGGATGTTTCTATTTTTTAACACAGACAGGTTGAATTAATCAACTAGTCATTGTGAGGAGGTTCCTGAACTTTTTATAGTACGCCACATTTGGGGCCCTCAAAACTTGACCTTTACATTTTTTTTTTTTATTCTTATGCCATATTGTCTTGACCTTAACTACATGGGAGGCCTGTGTGCTTCCTTTATTGATTTTTTTTTGGAGTTTTAGATGAGTCATATTATCCGTAATGTGATTTGATTGCAATATTTTTGTATTCTTGGAACCATTATATCTTCTGTTTAGCTGGTTGGGGAAATAACCCATAGATAGTATTTATTCCTAATTTTCTATTGCACAGGATTCAGTTCATTTCAGTAAATTTTTGAGAGCCTATGTGCTAGACAGTGTTGATAGGTGTTAGAGATAGAAATATAAGGTCAAAGCAATGCAAACTATATGTGTATTTAATACAAAGGGGGAGGGAGGGAGGGAAAGTGGTATTTGAACTGTTGTTCTCTGGGGAAAACTAGGGTTTTTACAAAAAAAGGTTTTTCAGATTTTTGAACTTTAAATGAACAGCTTTTGGAAATAGTATTGTAAGGCAGTGGCATGTCCCTTGGGAAGAATGGATTAATTTTACTCAGAGAGAATAACACAGGAAGAAGGAACCTTGTAATATGGAATATGTTAAGAAAAGCAAGCTGTTACTTAGGAAATTCATAAATTATTATTTTTTTGCAAGTGGGAAAATTCTCTCCAACCGTTTTTGGAAATTGGATGTTTCTATAACCTGACAGCCTCCGAATCTGATTCTCATAAGATCTCATTATCAAATTTCAGTTTGAATTTGAAATCAGATGAATAAGATATTTCAAGGATGGGCTTTTGTGTCAGGGAGCACCTTGGGGTTGTTGAAAGTGCTGTGCCATTTCCTAAATGCATTCTAGTCTGCTCTTTCCTTCTTGTTCAATATGTGGCCCCACTTACTGTCTAGCAACAGTAGTTGTCCACAATATATAAGGTAGCTGGGTGGTATTGTGGACAGAATGCTTGACAAAGGATCGGGAAGACTTGAGTTCAAATACTGCCTCAGGCGCTTAGCTGTGTGACCTTGTGCAAGTCACTTAACCTGTCTGCCTCAATTTGCTCATCTGTGAAATGGAATAATAGTACCTGCCTCCTAGGCTTGTTATGAGGATAAAATGAAATGAAAATTGTAAAGCATTTTGCAAATCCTAAAGCCCTGTGTAAATATTAGCTGTTATTCTAATCCTTATTGTTATTCATGTACTGATTGATGAACTCAGTGAACTGCTCATCTAATTCCATGTTATAAGCAATAGACATTCCACTGTCATTTATTTTTTTCTTCTGTAGCTTATTAAACTGAGCTCTCTTGAAAGTCCATGGTTCTTATTGAGAAGGTTCTGTAGTATTCCAGATCTTGATATAATTAACACATCAGCCACAAACTGAAGCATCTGGAGAATATAACCATCTGCAGGGAATTACTCGTCCATTTGGACTTAATTCAGGGCGCTCTTTGGCTAGCATCCATCATTTCCCTATTTTATGCTTCAGTTGATAAAGATAATCAGAGGATCCTTGAATAAATCTCTTCTCTTTAGGACCAATATTTTCTCTGATGCCAGGGCAGCAGAGTGATGCTAGTAATGCCAATAATGACAATTTTCAGGCTCGAAGTGGTGTCTGTGACATCATCCAGGAAGTGTATGATCAGAACAAGAGGTGGGCTGCTTATGTAGCGAGGGATAACAGAGAGGCTTTCCGAGTGTTATACTGATACCGGCACAATGTTCAAAAGACCTAAAGGAAGACCCTTGTTTGGGTCCCCAGCACCTTGGTTAGACCCTCTAAGGTGGAGTTATGGGGGCAGGGAGCATATAGAGGAGAACTGAGCTGGATGAGAAGTCATATTAGCATTATCATCTACACTATTGGTGGGGGAGGGGGTTGAGTACTCATATTAACAGAGATCACCGAACCATCTAGCTATTGAAGTTGAAGGCCATAAATATTGCTTTGATGATTCCTCCATTTCTAAACCACAGAGAATGTCACTTAGCTTCAGGTAGAAAGAAGCTGATGAGAAATTAGACTTAAGACAAATAATTTTAGCCTTTGCCTTCACTTTGGTCTGGAGAGGCCGTGAGTGGATTAAAAAAAAAACAACTACATTTGGAGTCAGGACAAGTAAGATTGAATTCCTCCCTCTGACTTGTACTAATTGATTATGAACACATCATTTACTGTCTCTGTCTTTGACAACTCCTATTGTAAGTAACAGAAGAGTTACCTCTCTGTATGGAGGGATTTCCACACTCTAATGGAATCCCTGGTTGAATTTAAAAACAGAAACAAATCTGATCAATTGATGTAGTACTTTGTAAACTTTAGAGCATTGTGTAACTATGAGCTGTTACTATTCGCACTGAATTCATGAGGCAGTTACATATATCCAAATGGAGTACTTAGTATGGCAACTGAAGATAGTACCATTCCTGCCCAAACCAGCTCCTCCTGATCTTGTCTGTTAACAGGCACCATCATTCTCCTTATTACCTAAACTTAACACTTCAAAGTTATTTTATACTCTTCCCGTCTCCCTCTTTCCTACAGCCATTCAAACTCCAAATCCTGGCCATTTTACCTTCAGCATATTCCTGGATTCCATCCCCTTGTTTCCGTCCTCATTACTACCATCACCTTACATTGAATTATTATTGTATGACCTCCTAACAGTTCTCCCTATTACTACTCTCTGGTCTTCTCTCTGTATTGTGGTCAGTCAGATTCATTTCCCCAAAGTTCTGCTCAGATTGCTGTTTTCCTCCTGCACACCTTTACTCTCTCCATCACCTATACTATATTAAATCCAAACTGCGTATTGGTTCTTTTTGTCTTCTTTATCCTCTAGACTTCCTCTGCATTTCCATCCATATCATCCAGCAGTCCCTTCACTATATAATTCAGACAAACTGGATTACTCACTGTTCCCCAAACTGTGCCCCATGATTGTCCTCCTTCTCCTCCCAACCCTCTTGCTCCATCTTTGTTCAAGCCAGTTCCTGTGCCTGGAAAAACCTCTACCTCTGCTTGTCAAACTTCTAATAATTCTTCTGTACTGCCAATTTAAATATTAGCTCTTTTATGAAGTTTTCCTTGATCATGCTAATAAGGAGGCAATATAGCACAGTAGAAAGAGCACTGACTCCAGAACTATGGTTTTAAGTTTTATTCCATAGTCACTATTTTTCTTAAAAAAAAAAGAATTTTTAGTTATATCTTTTTTTCATTAATTTCATTTCGGAGTGGATCCCTCTACTCTCCCTTATCCAGTAAGCCTTTCCTGGTAACCCACAATCCAAAGGAAAGAGAGACCTAAAAGCAATTTGGCAAAGCTAACCAACTTCCCAGTCCAGCTTGACAGTAAATACAATGTTCTCCATATTTATCCTTCCTTACAGCACAATAATGTATATATTTCATTACATTCATGCCATTCCCTTTGCTTAGCTACTCCCTAAATGATGAGAACCTACTTTGATATCAGTTCTTAGCTACCATAAAAGTACTACTGTATTTTGATATGGGTTTTTCTTTCTGTTTTTGACTTCCTTGGGGCATATACTTACCAGTGGCATTTCTAGGTTAAATGAATCACTCTTGAAAAGCATAATTCCAAGTTGCTTTTCAGAATGATCGTACCAATTTACAACTCTGCCAATAGTATATTAATATGGCTGTTTTTCTGTAGTCCCTACAACACTGATTATTCCCATCCTTTGTCTTCTCTGCCTATTTTTTGGGTGCAAGATAATAACCCAGAGTGGTTTTGATTTGCATTTCTTTTATTATATGATAATTTGGGACAGACTTTCATATGGTTGGTATTAACTTGCAGTTCTTCTTTTGACAACTATTAGTTCATAATCTTTGACCAGTTTTTCCATTAGAGAAAGGCACTTTGGTTATATATTTTTGTTAGCTCCCTGTATATCTTGGATAGCAGACTCTTACTTGTAGCAGAGATTTTTTTACCCAAAGAATACCTTTTCTTATTATTGTGGTAGTACAGAATGTGCTGATACAAAAGCGTTTCAATTTCATGTAATTAAAATTTTCTATTTTAGTTTTTGTTATTCTCTGCTTTTTTTTTTGGTTTGGTTAAGAATAGGCTTTACTATCCATAGCTGTGAAAATAAGGGACCTGATTTCCTTCTGTCTTGAAAAATTTAAAAAAATGGTATGACTCATGATATTCACATTATATATTTATTTTGAGTTTATATGGTATATAACATAGAATGATGGTCTAAAAAGCCCATTTCTGCCAAAAATACTTCTAGTTTTCCCAGCAGCATTCTTTGCAAATACAAAGTTCTTTCCCAAATAATTTATCTTCTGAGGTTTATTGAGTACTGGATTTATTGAGTTGATACATTTCTGATTCTTTCTTATCTAGTTTGTTCCACTGACCTACTTTTCTATTTTTAGAAATGAGATCTAAATAGTTTTGATGATTTTTGCTTTTTAGTACAGTATGAGGTCTGTTACAACTTACTCTTTTCTAAAAATGAAATACAGTAAGTCAGTGGGACCTTCTGTTTTGAATTCTTTTCATAATATATTTTGCAATTTTCCTTCTAGATTCAATAAACAAACACAGTTTTTGAGAAGGAAAGTATGAGCAGTAATTTGTTCTTTAAGCAGTTTGACAGTGGTAATTGACAACATATATTTACTGAGGTTGCTCAGCATAGATTCATACCAGAGACCAATTGCATAAAATAATTTGTGAAGAGATTGCTTCATGTTTCCGTGTTTTTTATGATATTCAACATTTTTAGAAAAAGTAAACAATTGCAGTTAGTCTTTGAAATGTGGTTTCCAGGAAAGGCTAACTTGTAATGCTTTGAGTTTCATTAAAATTGTATTCAACAGGGCTCACTTTAATTTTGTCTTGGCATTAAAAAATGACATGCGACATAGTCAGTCATGGACACAAATGTTGTGGGCAGCTAGATGGCATAGAGGATAGAGACTCTGGCCTAGAGTCAGGAAGACCTTAGTTCAAATACAGTTTCAAATATGACCCTGGACAAGTCACTTAACCCTGTTTACCTTAGTTTCTTCATCTGTAAAGTGAGATGGAAAAGGAAATGGCAAAGAGCTTTAGTATCTTTGCCAAGACAACCCAAAATGGGGTCATGAAGAGTCAAACAGGACTGAAAAATGACCAAATGGCAAATGCAAATGTTGGAGATGCCTCAAGATTGGAGTTCTAGTCTTGTCTTTTTCAGTTAGTGGTTGTGTAAGTTGGGGCATGTCACTGTACCTTTCTCAGCCTCAATTTCCTCCTCTGTAAAATAGGGATAGTAAATTGCTTGCCATTCTTTTTGGAGGATTGTTGTGAATAAAAACCTTTGTAAACCCTATAATAGTACATCAATGTGAGTTTCCATTTTTATTCTTTTGATTTGTAGTTCTTTTTTCTCATTATCATCTTAATGTAATAGTAATTGGAAAATTTAAAAGGAGTTACTTTTTCATTATCACTTTTTTTGAAGTGTAAGATATTTGAAGAATTAAAAATACATAGTAATCTGTCAGCATGATGAAATTATGGATTATTTGCCCCAGATCATCTGACACTTATGTTCCAATCCTGTAATGGAATAGTTAGTTTGCTTCCATGGGCAGGGAAGTAATATGGTAAAGCCAACTTTAGACTATATGATTAAAAACAAAAAGAATACCATCATTCTTTGAGAAGTAAGGGAAGGGAGGTTGATGCCAGTCTTATTAAGGTGTTAGGTCAAACCTAGAGCCCTGAGCTTGGTCATTACCCCCATTGGGGAGAGTTAGAACAGTTCCCAAATCAGAATTTAAAATACACTCTATACACTTACCTTTGTTCTTGGGAGCCACCATTGTAGTGCTGGGGGAAGAAACATTTGAACCCTGTCTAGAGAGCACAGCTGAAGTGTTCTAAGAATCAGAATGATTGCTAAGTGCTGAAAAGAGAGGTATTTGCTAGATAATAGAATCTATATTTGATGTGGTATGGACCTTAAAATATAGAACTGCCCTTCTTTTTCAGCAAATTTACATGTTGATGGCACAGAATTAACTGGAAAAGCCAGTCTTTCCAGATGTGATTTCTTCTTATGCTCTAAAGCAGTGAGGTGATACTGGACAAAGCACTAGACCTGGAGGCAGAAAGATCCGAGTTCAAATGTCACCTCAGATACTATTAGCTATGACCTAGGGCAAGGCATTTAACCCCCGGCTGCCTCTGTTTTCTAAAAGGGGGATACTAGTAGCATCTAGCTCCCAGGATTATAGTTGAGATAAAGTGAGATGATACTGGTAAAGCCCTTTGCAAGCTTTAAAACTCTATTAATGCTGGTTTTTCTTTGCTAGCTGTTGCCTATTGTTCAGCCATTCTGACCTGCTTGCTCTTCCATCTGCATAGCTTTCCATCGTCCACCTCAGTGCTTTTGCATAAACCGTCCCCTCTCCTGGGATTCTCTCCTTCCCTCATGTCACCTTTGGTCAGTTAGCTCAAATGCTTAGCGCCTTTGACTTCAAGAGGTATTTCCTGATTCTCTCTCCCCCCTTTAGTGCTCTTTCCTCACTTCATATTTACTTTTAGTAACCTTCCCCTTGGAAGACTTCCCAAACTTCCACTGGAACTGGTAAACTGGGGCTTTAGAAGGTTGTTGATTATTTCCTCTTTCAGCTTCTTTCTTTAGGTAATCCCAAGGGATTGGGGTTTCTAACAGTATTGGTCAGGAGCAGGTATCTTGTGTGTTCCCTGGTATTTTTTACCCAGTTGAGAACAAGTAGCTTTTAAAAGAGATTTTGCTGAGAAAGTATTGCCAGGATAGAAGTTACAAAAACATCCCCCAAAGTGGATGGTTGTGCAAATACAAAGGGAATCAGGCACACATGTAGCAGACACATAGATCCCAGGGTTCCTTCTTCATTCTTATCCCTAAGAGTATTGTGTATTTTTTCCGTGTCTCAGGGTTCCCACCCAGGGTATGGTATCTTAGATGGATGAATTGTTGCTGTGCTCAGCTGGGTTAGTTCCTTGAAGGATTTGCTTGTCCTGCCTAATGAATCAATCTATTGCTGGGTTGGGTCAAGCAGGTGTCCTTAGGGCTGTGTCTTCACTGGATTCAGCTACTGCTCCTGTTTGCTTTGGTTGTCTCTGAGACCAGATCTGGTTAACTAAAGGAACTCCAGTGGCTCTTCCAAACTTTCAGAGCTCACAAGGGGGGTGTCTAGGTGGTTCAGTGAATAGAGCACTGGCCCTGGAGTCAGGAGGATCTGAATTCAAATCTGGCTTCAGACACTTAACACTTACTAGCCGTGTGACCTTGGGCAAGTCACTTAACCCCAATTGCCCTGCCTTCCCCCCTCCAAAAAGAAAAAAATAAAAAGCTCACGAGGTTACAGCTTGTTCAACTCCATCTTCAGAAACTCATTCACAGATAAGGAGCCGAAATGAACAGAGGCACTGTGCATTCACCAATACCTAGACTGGGTAGGACACATGATGGGCTTCCTCTCCCCCAGTCAGGGGCTCACCTCCTCCTCACTCCTTCACTCCTTGGAAAACCATCAGGAAAAAGAGAGATCATTTGCTTAAACCTTTTCAGAACAGTTCCTGCTTCTCAGCCAATTGAAAAGACTTTGTCACCATAGTGATAGTGCCTCAGTTACTCCAGGAGGCTCACCAAGCCTCTGTGTGCTGGATTGAAATTAGACAGGGAGAATTACATGTACCCTGCATTCCCCACCAGGAAGGGCAAATCTACACGTGCTCTATGGCATGGGGCCTCATTGACCAGCCCCCCCCATTATATTTATATATCTTGCTCTTATCTAAGAACATGTTACGTCCCCTCATAAAATTTAAGCTTCAAAAGTGCAGATTTAGACCTCCTGCTTTATTGGATGACTGAAGAAAATTCTGTAGAAAGTAGAGATGAGAAAAAAGTAGTTATGAAAGGTGGTAGCGGCATGAATGCTCTGTTTTCATTTAGAGAACCTGGGTTTTGAGAACTAGCTCTGTTACTGGCTTTGTGACTCCTCTGGACAAGCCACTTCTCTCTGGGCCTGGATTTCTTCTTCTGCAGAATAAGGGGTTTAATATGGATGACTGAAAAGGTTCCTTTCCCAGCTCCATATTTATGGTAGGCTTTGCAAGTGATTTGGGTATGGATTTTTTTTTTTGCAGGGCAGGGTTGGGGGGTGTTCTGTGATGACCTGCTATTGTGGAAACCTTAATTGACTGAAGGAAAAAACATATTCTGTCCTCTCAGCTACTTACAGATCTCGGTATTAAATATAAGCTCTGAGAAGTAGAATGCCTTTGAGGCCAGGAACTCTTTCTTTTTTTGAGAGGGGGAGTGGTATTTCTAGCACCTAGCAGAGAGCCTGGCACATAGGAGATGTTGAATCAATTCTTGTTGAATTGAATTAATTAGAAAAGAAGAGGATCATTAGATCTGTAAAAGAAACTGGCTTAGTAAAGCAAACACTGGCTATACAGGTTTCTGTTAAACACGCTTGGCTGCTGGTGAACAATACTCAGGAACTTAAGGTTTTTGGAGATGTCTCCTTCTTTCCTTTCCTGGCATATGAAGGGAAGTTGGTATCCTTAGACATGGTGGCTGACCTTAGAATCACACCACCAGAGCGATCCAAGTGGCTGTTAACTGTGTGGTCAAGATGGACACATTTCTGATGAACACTTCAGAGATGAAAATTGAGGTCTAGTTTTTAGCCCCTTAACAAGGTGTCAGGGCAAAACAGAAAGAGCTGGGGTCAGTGAGTACCTTGAACAACCAGAAAATCATTTTCCCTGGACCAACTCCCTCCAAATTGGGAGTCGTAAACTGAAGAAACATTCTGCACAGATATGTTTGACTCATCTACCAACCAGGAGGGGAGAAGGGAAGGGAATAAACATTTATATGGTGTCTAATGTGTGCCAGGTGATTTACAAATATTACCTCATTTGATTTTCACGACTGAGGTAGGTGCTGTTAATTATCCCAATTTTTGCATTTGAAGAAACTGAGGCAATCAGATACTAAGTGACTTGCCTAGAGTCATACAGCTAGTATGTGACGGTGGTCAAATTTGAACTCAGATCTTCTTGACTGTAGGCCCAGTGTTCTATTGACTGTACCATCTACCTGCACTAAAATTAAGTCCTTCTGTAGTCAAAACCAGATTCATGTATTCTCTGGATGGCTAATGGGAATAGGTCTCTCTGGCCTCAGGAAGAAGCACTGCACATACCAGGGGCATGTTTGGAGTTTCTGTAAGAGATGAGCAATGTTGAAGAGGTAGCTATGGCTAGATTAGTGTATTCAGACCCCAAGTATGTTCCCAGAGTTTCTGCCTTGACTGAAATAAGTTTAAATCTCTTTGGATGATCCATCCAAACCTTCTAAGCTGATAAATACAATAATGATATCTACTTTATAGTTTATAGAAGTTTATAGAAGCACCTACTATGTACTAACCACTGTGCTAAGTATTTTACAGATATCTTATTTGGTCCTTACAACAACCCTGGGAGATAAGTGTTTTTATTATCCCCATTTTACAGATGTGGAAACTTGAGTTAAACAGAAGTAGAGATTAAGTGAATAGCTCAAAGTCATACTGGTAGTAAGTGTCTGAGACTATTTGAGCTCGGGTGTTTCTGACTCCAGACCCAGCAGGCCATCTTCTGCACCCTTTAGTTGCCTCATAATAGCTGGCATTCATATAGTGCCTTAAGGTATGCAAAGCACTTTCTAAAGTGCTTATAAAAATTATCTCATTTGATCCTCACAGCAACCCTGAGAGGTAGGCAGAGGTTAAGTGACTTGCCCAGGGTCAGACAGCTAGGACATATCTGAGGCTGAATTTGAACTCAGTTCTTTCTGCCTTGAAGCCCATAGCTGCCATACAACAGTGGTGTTCATCTTCATTGAAAGCATTTGGCAATTTGGCTGAGAACATGCTAAAAGGCATGGGAACAAGCACACAGCTTTGTTTTATTCCATTGGTGACTGGGAAGGCATGAGAGCATTGTCCATTATCTAGAACCCAGGCAAGCATGCTGTCATGAAACTGACATACAATGCTGACAAACTTATCTAGGCAACCAAATTTTGACATAATTTTCTATAAGCCATCACAACTAACACTATCAAAGGCCTTGGTCAGCCTACAAGCATTGTGTACAGACAACGTTGTATTCTGCTCCTGGCATTTCTCCTGCAGTTGTCCAGCAGGAAACACCATACTGGCTGTTCCTTGGACCTTTCTGAAGTTACACTGGCTCTCAGGTAGATGACCATCTTCCTGGTGAAGGATCAGCCTATTAAGGAGGACTCTGGCAAGAATCTGGCCAGTATTGACTAAGAGAGAGACCTCCTTGTGATTGTCACAGGACTATTTGTGCTAAACCTGTGGCAGAGCATTCCAGCCTCATATTGGTCTGATCAGCCACGGTCAGACACATTGAAACTTGACTCTACCACAATGATATCATTTTGGTCCTCTTCAAGAACAAAGGACAACCAAGCAACCAACTAGCTGCCATATATGACATGTAAGAAATAAAGTGCATCAGGAAGTAAATGCAAAGGTGGCCTCTGAACTGTTTATCTTTGGGATCTTCAGAGTACTTAACAAATATAAGATCAGCTAATAAAAATCTCCTCAAAACTCTGTGCCTAGAGCAGGGGTGTTTTCTGTGAATAGAATAGAGGAAGAAGAAAATAATCCAGACACTGTATCTGGCTTCATGATCCTTGACTCTTTACAAAACATTGGCCCACAATTTCCCTCAGAAACCTAAAATCCAAGGAATCACATTAAGGAGTTAGGGATTAAAATAAAGTTTATGAAGACCTTTAGCTCTGAGGTATCAGCTGTGGTGTTAATGATACGAAGAGTGGGAAAATTAAAATGTTTTTGGACTACAGGCCACTAAATGAATCAGAATGGTTTCAAGCCTCACATTTGGTATTAGGTATACAGGGGCCACTGCCTAACTCCCAGGGCAGGTGAATTCAAATGGAATTTCCTGTATCCAGGGAACTTCAACTGATCTGAAGTATGTGCCTCCAAGAAATCTCAGCATCCCTCTGTACCCACCATTCAGAGCCTTAAAAGGAAAAGGGGGCAAGGACTCAAAGCTGTTTTGAAGTTTTGATCTACCTGGATAATCTTGTATTTGAGAAGACCAGATGCATAGCAATTATCAAAGATACCAGATGAGTTGGAAGTTGTGTTTGGGAAGATACTGTGGGAAACACAAGAAGGATGAGTCAAGATACCAGATCAGTTTCAAGAAGCTATTTTAAAGCTGTATGTTAACAAAAATCTAATCTGTAAATTCTCTTATAAATTTGTAGGTTACCTAGTATTTCCAAAGGGAGATAAACAGGAACCCAGAGAGAATCAAGGTGCTTAGCACATGACCACATCCAAAGTAGTATAATGAACTCAGAGTTTCCCCAGGGCTTAGTAGATATTACTGAAGGTTTGCTAAGAGTTTCGCTACTATCACCGAATCCCTAAATGAACTTACATGTGGATACCAAGTTGGAAGGAGACAAAAGAGAAAAGGGAGAATAGGAAACCAAAGCTCAAACAATGACAGGTGAGGAATTCCAATGCCTTGGAACCAGTTGGAGGCTGCTGGACTCAGAAGCATGGTCAGCTTTCAAAGGCCTTGTTCACTGTCCAACTCACACACCAGTGTTCATTTTTGCAGACCCAGACAAGTCCTTTGTGTTGTACTTAGATGCAAGCCTGGATGAGTTGAGATTTATATGATTAGTGCCAAGCTGCCTACCTGAAGCCTGTCAGTGAGTTTAGGACTTTCTGACAATGAGTTCTGTTATCCCATCCACAGGTTGGAGTGTTTGGCGCAGAGAAATATAGAGTTAGAATAGAATACTAAGTACATGTGACTCAATACACATTAGTTTTACAGAAGGAAAGTTATAGCACCTTAACTCTTATTGTAATATGTACTCCTCTTTACTATCCCTTATAACCAACCTTCACCAAGTATAGTTGCATTAGCGTTATTATGGATTCTTCTTTTTTTTTCCCCCTTGGGGGTGAGGGGTAAAGTAGGACAGAGAAGGGAGATCTTCGTTTTATATGTCTCCCTTCAGTAACTCTGTTTCTTACATTAGATTACAGAAGCAGGGAATCTTAAGAGTTTACAGGTACCTTAGCAGCTGCCTAGTTCAATCCATAACTTAAGAGAGTTCCCACGGTGTCTGACACGTAGTCATTTAGCTACTGCTTCAAGATTTCCATTGAGGAGGAACCTACCTCCCCAGGCCGCCCGTTTCACTCTTTGGCAGTTCTAATGATATTTTTCCTGACTTTAAGCCTCAATTTTTATCTTTTGGTAATTTCTACCTTTGCTCCTGGGTCTGCCATCTAGAGCCAAACAGAATTCCATATGACAGCTCTTCAAATACTTGAATGCAGCTATCACCCCAACCTTCTGAGTTATATATACAGCTTTACATGTTAAATATTACGTTACATTATATCATACATATTATAGCAACTTCTGTAGTGCTCTAAGGTGTTTGAAGTACTTGACAAATAACATCTTACTTTATCCTCAGAACAACCCTGGGAGGTAGGTACTATTATTATCCCTATTTTACAGATGAGGAAACTGAGGTGAATAGAGATTAAATTACTTGCCCAGGGTCACATAGCTAGTAAGTAAGTAAGTAGATGAGGCCAAATTTGAACTCAGGGCTTCCTAACTCCAGGTTTAGCGCTCCATACACTAGTTTTCTCTTTGTCAAGAGTAATATTCCAAGTTCCTTCAACTTATCTTCGCCTGATGTGGACTCAAGACCCTATACTCTGGGTGCTCCATAACGTTTCATTGTCCTTGAACTGTGATGCCCGGAACTAAGCATAGTATTTCAGTTAAAATCTGAATAGAGTAGGGTATGTCTTCATTCTTCGAAGCTGTGCCTCTCTATGTTGTCTAAGGTTGTTAGATTAGCCTTTGTGATCCACAGTGATGAGTTGTATGGAGTTTTTAACACACTAAAAACCCCACATCTTTTTTGTTGACAAACTGCTATCTATGCTTTCCCCGTTCTGCACTTGTAAAATTGATTTTTTTTTAACCAAAGGAAGGACTTTACAATTATCACTCATTCATCTCACATTTTGGCTTTTGAGACTGACTAAACTTGCCTTGTGACCATGGGACCCATCCTTTGGTAAACTTGAGTTCTGCAATGTTTTTCCGAGTATCTTTGGAAGACTAAAACCCTTTGCTTTGATCTCAACAATTTGATGCCGTTGACCTAATTTTTGCTCTTGAATGATATTCATGGCATAATAAGACAATGGGAATGAATCCCAGCAAAATCAATCTCATATGATTAATGTGTAGAGTTTTGTAAAGTTGTGTGCTTGATGGTGAGGAAACTATAAATGTCTTTTATTTAATGCCAGGAGCCAAACATTAAATACATCTTTGGTCCAGTGGGATTTGGTTGCAGAATTAGAGAGCAATTAACTTAGTGGGGAAACACATTTTATTTTGTATTGTACGTAGAAACTCCAGAAAATTTTAAACCATAGAAAAAAGAAGAAGAATCTCAACATTTTTTGAGAGGATAGAAAAAGAGATTGGACTTTTAAAACAATGGGAAATACGTGCAGTATTTTCATGTGGATCTCTTTAGCAGAATTAAAAATGAGGAATATAAAAATGTAACACATACAACGTGATTTTTTCCTCAAATGATCATTAGCTATATTTGGATATGTGGAGGTCTAATAAAGGAACCATTAAGATTCTGGGGACAAAAACTTTTTTCAGAGTGTTTGTCCACTGGTTCTTCACTTCCTCATCATGACTCAAATACTGTGCCTTTCCTCTCTACCTGCTGATTTTTCAAATTTAGATGTTTTACCTGGTTTCTGGGAGATTTTTGTCAGCATTTTTGTAACATATTTGACATATATTTATTGGGGTAGGTGGTAACAAAAAGAAGTATGTATCTAGCTTGTACTCAAAGAATTTACAGATTAGCTAGGGAGAAAAGATTTACTTGTAGGAGACAACCAGATAATCCAGATTGAAAAGTGTTAAATCCAGATAATCCAGATTGAAAAGTGTTAAAATGTAGCCTGAAGGCTGCTCTCTCTCCAACCTCTTTGGAACTGATTATCAGACTATGGCTCCTATATTTCCTCAGGGGCTTTGGAAGTGACCCTGAAAAATTGGGGTATGGTTTTCTGTTGCTTTATATTGCATAAGCTTCAACGGATGTGCTTCTTGCCATGATTTATGATTGTCAGTTGACTCAGTTAGCTAGACTTAGTTGGCTTTTGGAAAGGAGTATTTACTAAGGTGTTTTGATAAAAATACTCTCCCCAAATTTTGTGAATACTCTCCCATAAGTATATCCAGTGTCCAAGGGAAAATAGGATCAAGCTTAGAGAAGACATGAGGCAAAAGGGTAACTCATAGCTCCTCAAGATATCTACCGAAATATGGTAGTTTCCTATTGGGCTCTTGATAGAGTTGTGAATTTATGTCTAGTCTGTCCTTGGCTCATGATGCAGATTAGCTGATCCAAGGATGTGTCTAAGGTGGTACTGGGAAGATGGGAAATCCTACCAAGACCTCCAAAGTTCATGAGGTACTTCTTTTGATCATGGGGTGAGAAGAGGGGAAAACAAGACCAAAAACAAGTCCCAGAGCTCTGTTCCTTACCCTAGTTGATTCCTTTTCAGGATTTTAGCTAGAATGTTCTCTTCTCTCCACTTATTCAAGTCTCTGAGCAGGGGAGTAGAAAGATTGAAGAGTAAATTGAAATTGGATAGCATAAATCAATATTATCTTCTTCTTCTTCATCATCTAATAGTGATTAGTAATTGAAGAACAGAAATATAAAGATTAGTCAGTAGGGAGGTAATACAGGGTTAGTTATTGGGGCAGGGGCCAAGCAGAAGTTCATGGCTCACCAGGGAGCCAGAGGTATATAGTGTATATATAGCCAAAGGGCACCTAGTGGCCTGAGTGAAGTGGGAAAGTTTGTGTGATCAGAAATCTGGGATGCAGGTTCAGCTGGGGTTACTGGAGAGATGCTAGGGAAGGAAGTTGGAGTTAGAGAGAGGGAGCACGGTTTTCCAAATCTTGAAAGTAGAGCAGGGTCTTTTTTTTCTCCAATTTTTAAACATTTTTATTTAAAGTTTTGAGTTCCAAATTCTATCTTTCCCTCCCCTTCCCTGACATGTTAAGCAGTCAATTATAGGTTATTCCATACTAGTCATTTTGAACAAGAAGACTCAAAAGAAAAAAAAAATGAAAGAAAGAACGTGAAAAATAGCATGTTTCAGTCTGTGTTCAATCAATATCAGTTCTTTCTCTGGAGGCAGATAGTATGCTTCATCATTAGTCCTTAGAGATTGTCTTGGATCATTGTATGAGTAGGGTATTTTAATAAGAGGTGCGGGTGATGCTGTCTTTTGAAAATGGATTGATATTAGTTGAAGAGGACAGAAAAGTTAAGACATTTCACTTCTACTTTTTCTTTAAAAATTTTTTTTAAACTGGTAACTTTTTTTTACTTTTTTTTTTGGAGGCAGTTGGGGTTAAGTGACTTACCCAAGATCACACAGCTAGTTTTTGTGTTGTGTCTGAGGCTGGATTTGAAGTCAGGTCCTGACTCCAGGGCCCATGCTCTATTCACTACTCCACCTAGCCTCTCCTTAAACTAATAACTTGCTTTCATACGACCCTCATCTATTAGTCAGTCCCTGCCATTGTATCTTTCAGGTGATTCATACTTTGTGACAGAATAAAATAGGAGAGAAAAAAGTCATTTGGCAAAACCAGCACAACCACCAGTCTGATAGTATATAGTGTTCTAACCTGTAGTCCCTCCTTTCTGTAAAGACAGAAGGGGAGTGGATTTTCTTCTCTCTTTTGGGGCCAGGTTTTGTTATTATATTATATAGCATTCAGTTTCTGGGTTTTTTGTTTTGCTCTTCCCATTTAAATTGTAGTCACTAAGTATATTGTTTTCTGGATGCCCACTTCTTTGCTAGTTTCTCTTCATAGTCATCATTTCTTACAGTATAGCAATATTCCATCATTTTCATGTGCCACCCCTATCTTTTTTAATGGTAAGCTTTCAAGTACAAAGAAGAGTTCTTACTGTTATCCCTGACTTGCCACCTCATGAAGACGTTGCTAAAACTACATAACTTGTTCATTTCAATGTTGACAATTCAAACATTGTATATGTGATTTTTGGATATAGTGATAGGGACTAACCTAGTATAAGGAAGAGCCTTAAGGTGAGGAGACTCCTTTTCTAGATGCCTCTTGCTGGATTTTCTTCAACTTAGAGTCTTCTTTGAGAGCTGCCTAGAGCACTGAGAGGTTGAGTAACTTGTCCCAGGGTCATACAGCAAGCATGTTTCAGAAGTGGGACTTGATCCTAGCTACGGAGGTTTTCCAGTCTTCGACCCTAACTCTCTAGCTAGCACACCACACTGCCTCTTGAGATTTTTTGATGTAAATTGCAAAATGTAAATGAATTTGTTGATTAAAAAATTGAATTGCAAAGTACAAATAAATGATAAAGGGTCAATTCTTGATTGTGCTGACTGTTGTTGGAGTGGAAGTCCTGGGTACAGTGTGTGAGCAAAGGGACTCAGTCATAGGAAATACTGTATGGAACTCAGAGAAAGCAAGTTTGCCTGGGTCCTGGTGGGTTCTCTGAGTACTCCTCCCATCAAAGCTCTTGCAGAACAAACAGTAACAACACTGTCAAACAAAAGCTTTCTTTTTGGAATCCAAACCTGCCCTGGCGATGGAGCATTGGAGAGAGCACGAAGACAGTAACACTGTGTTTGCTCTCCTGCCTCATAGCCAGAACTGGCCTGCCTCCAAGGGCATTCAGGCTTCTACTTGGCAGCCTGTGGGATGACCTGCACTTTTTGTACTGCTAGAGGAGTGAGTCAGGAGGGAGGGAGCAGGAGTGGTTTGTCACCCCTGGAAACTCTGCCTCGTATCATGGCTTCATGGGAATTTGCCTGACTTGTTTTGTGGAGGTCTTTGGATGCTAATTCTGTTCTCTGTTCCAGACTATGGCTATCTTCCTAGTGCATAGTTCTAGCTGGAAACAAGCACCCAATAAATACTTACTGAATTTCATGGAAAAACTTCCATTGTTAGATTGAGGAGTGTCAGTGTATGGAAGAGTGCCCATGAGGAAAGGCTAATGAAGGTGGGGCTACTTAATCTGGAGGAAAGAATGCTAAGGTGGAGACTTATGATTATTTTCTCATATGATAGAAGTTATACTTTTATTCTGTTGATTGAAAAAATATAGGTAATGAAGGTGTCCCTTACTTATTTGCCCATGGCTAGATACTGTTGGTTCTAGGTACTCTGTGGACCATGGTCTTCCCTAAGGTGTAACTCATGAACCCCCACCAATGTGTTTACTTTTAATAGTCAGCCAGAGGACATGTAGTTCACAACAAAGGCATTTAATGAAATAGTATAACAACAGAATATTTTCCCCCTATAAACTCTGTTTGTATTCTCCTACAAACAAACTCAATGGAAAAAGTGACCTGTTATAAAAATCCTAGGTACATGTGGGGGAACACCTGTAGCTAGGCTACTGAAGAGTAGAAGCACACACAGTGGGAACATGTGGCACATACACACTCACTATGCTGTGAAAATTCCCATGTCTTCTAGCAGTATGATCAAGCTACACTCCAATGGACCTTCTTCCCTGCCAGGAGTTATATAACTGCTATCTTCAGGGTCACCTAATAACTTAGCCCAGTATCCACTAAGAATGCATTGGGGTATAGCCCTGTCCACCAAAGCTCTTTTAGCCTGATTTTAAAAATGTTACTGTGTCATAGTGATAACCTTCATCTAAGGTAATATCTTTAGAGCTGCTTGCTACTCTGGCCTCCATCTATTAGAAGTATTATTATATTGTGATTATTAAGCCTCTTACATACAGAAGAGGATTAAATTATTCCATTAACTATCTCAAGTACTGTCTGTGAAGTTCCTTTAAGCTCCCCACAGTCAGCTCTCTTAAGCAGTGGCTAAGAAGCTTTCTTGAAATCTCCACAGGCAGCCCTTTTAGCCAGTTCCTAAGAAGCTCTTTGACTAAATTAAGCTACAAAAAGGGGTGAAAGAGACCTTCCTCCCTCACTCCTTTCTCACTCATGCTTTTTCTTTTTCTTCCCAATCATTGTGGATTTGGGAAAGTATTGGATTTGGAATAAGAAGCCCTGGGTTTGAATCCTGGCATTGTTACTGACTAGTTATGTGAGTTTCTATGTTTTTTTTGCTTTTTGGAGGGCAGTTGGGGTTAAGTGACTTGCCCAAGGTCAGATGGCTAGTTTTTGTGTTAAGTGTCTGAGGCTGGATTTGAACTCAGGTCCTCCTGACTCCAGGGCCGGTGCTCTATTCACTGTGCCACCTAGATGCCCGGAGTTTCTATTTTCTTGCTTTATAAAATGAGGACAGTCATAATGGCATAACTTATCTCACAAGAGTTGTGAGGAAATTTCTTTGTATATATTTAAGTACTATAGAAATGTGAATTATTACAATTTTTCCCCTTCCTTCCTTCCTTTCTTCCTTCCTTCCTTCCTTCCTTCCTTCCTTCCTTCCTTCCTTCCTTCCTTCCTTCCTTCCTTCCTTTCTCTCTCTCTCTCTCTCTCTCTCTCTCTCTCTCTCTCTCTCTCTCTCTCTCTCTTTCTTTCTTTCTTTTTTTCTTTCTTTCTTTTTCCCTGACATTGCTTAATCTGTTTATTGGTTTTTGAGGGTAGACTTCTGCAATGAATGATGAAAGAATTAAGTTCCTACCAGGAGTAATTAAAGTACAGGGAAAAATCTGGTTCACTATCGATTTACTTTTTTAGGGAGATTTCAGTAAAACTGTGCTGTAAATATTGCTACCTGGCTTTTCCCCAGCTTGAGGAATCATTTAATTTTACTATGGTGGTCAGATGGCATCATGCAATTTTTCTGCAGCTGTTAGTTTTCTTCTTGTGGAGTTGTATTTATTTCTTCATATAAAAAGTTAAATGATAATTTGTCTGTTTATGACCCTTGTAAAATTTGAAGGGAGTCCCACTTTGTTAAGGTCAGTTTTTATTGAGTGTCACTGAAGAGCATTTTCTCAGGTGGGTCAAACTGTCTTTGTTGGCAAGAATATCTCTGAAGTGTTGTGGAAGTAAACATTTAAACCAAACCTTAGAGCTTGCATGCTATTTATATGAAAGGTTGAAGCATGACGAACATGGACATTTATTTGGAAAACATTTGTTAGGGTTTCTTTTCTTTTTTCTTTTTCTGCCACGAATGAAAGTTGAAGCACTGTTTTCAGTGTTCTTCCATTGAGTATTAGGGAAATAGTGAATCTAGTGTCATTCTAGTGTCATTAAGAAGAAACGTTCTTTCTTTCTTTCTTTCTTTCTTTCTTTCTTTCTTTCTTTCTTTCTTTCTTTCTTTCTTTCTTTCTTCCTTCCTTCCTTCCTTCCTTTCTTTCTTTCACCTTTTTTTTGGAGGGGGGAGGCAGGGTAATTGGGGTTAAATGACTTGCCCAAGGTCACATGGCTAGTAAGGGTGTCAAGTGTCTGAGGCCGGATTTGAACTCAGGTCCTCCTGACTCCAGGGCCAGTGCTCTATTGACTGTACCACTTAGCCTCCCCCTGAGAAACTTTCTTAAGCACTCTCTGCATGCTCAGGCATTGTGCTAGGTGCTGTGGATACAGACAAAAAAGTTAAAATTTCTGCCTCCAAGGAGCTTATATTCCATTGGAGGATAGAATATATACACTGACCATTAAAATATAGGATAGGGAGCAAAGGAGAGCTCTGGCATGGAGCTCCTGCAGTATTTGAGGGTGAAGAACAAAATGCATTAATGGCTGGTGGTGGGCTATGGGAAGTCTTCATAGAGGAAGTCACAATTGGGAGATCCTAGAAGGATGATAAGGAATATGAAAAGCAGAAGCAAGGGGCAATTCATTCTAGGTCTGTGGGGGTATGGCTTGTGACAGTGCATAAAGACAGACAATGGGAAGTTCATTTGAAGCTCAGGGATGAGTTACTGGGCCAGTTAGCCTGAAACGTAGAAGATGTTAAAGAGAATAATTAAATAAGACTGGAGAGAGTTTGGTGTCAGATTATAGCAGGGACTTACACTATGTCTGTGACATTATTTGTGACTATTAAAATGGTCAATAGTTAGTAGCACATCAAATCAAACCAGCAAATATATAGAAACACCTAGTCTCTACCTAGTACTACACTAGGCAGACATATGAACTAGGGCCCTTTCCTTGATGGAGCTTACAGTCCAAAAAAGGGAGATAAGACATCAGCATGAAAATCTAAATTCCAATAAAAGATTTAAACAACAGTAGAAATGATCAGGTAGCACATGATTAAATATCAAGTGAAGGTCATAGAGGCACATTTCTGTAGGCTAGAAGGAGGAGAGAGGGAATGTCTTATGGAGATAAGATTTGTACGACATGTGTCTATAAAATAGAGATTAAACCTCATGTTTGTCTCCTGACTGTCAGTTTAATTATTTTGTAGGCACACCACAAAGAAATGAAATTTATATGACAGGACATTATACATAATAAATGTCCAATGGGCTGATGGACTATGAGAGTTATAATATTATGAGAAGGAAGTGATTACTTCAGGCTGTTATAGTTGCCTAGGAAGTAGGTGAGCTATTTGTGAGGTTTAGAGGGTTGGGAAAGAAGGAGTGAATCAAGAGATTAAAAATTGAAATAATAGCACTGGAGGAAAAAGATGGAAGAATAATAAATAGTTGAGAACAGAAGGTAGAAAACTTTAATTAGAACAGACTAAGTAAGACTTGATAACTGCATGAAAAAATTATTATGAAAGAAGCAAAATACTACAACTAAAAGAACAAAGTAAGGCAGGGACCCCAATAAGAAGGCTACTGAGTAGTCCAGGCTGGAGGTGATGAGGTGACCACTCATGATTATAGAGAACTAATGATGAAACATTATCCACCTCCTTGAAGAGAGGTACAGAATGAGACATATTTTGTACATGGGCAATGAGGAAATTTGTTTTGTTTGACTATGCATATTTGTTACAAAGAGTTTTTTTTTCCATTTTTTAAACATTTTCACTGTGGGGAGGGGGTAGAGAAAATAGATTTTTATTAATTTAAAAAATGGAGAGATGGGGGTACTACAGATGTGGAATATTGTATAATTGTATAACTGTGAGATGAGATCTTTGTGCTATTAATTTTGCTCAGTTTTTATTTTTTAAAAAATAAAACTCACAGAGTAGGGAAATCTATAGATGTTTGTCATGTAAAAACAAAATGCATCAATTAAAAAAAAAAACAAAAAAGAGAGAGGCAGGATTTAAACCCAGTCTTTCCTGACTCCAAGTTCCACAGTTTATCCCATCTAGCTATCTTGTTTATAGACAATAGGAAAATCCTTGTCTTATTAAGAAACATACCAATCAATGGAAAAAATAACTCCTCTGTTATGAAAATAAATTTATCAGTAATAACCCTAAAATATAAAATAATTATTAAGACATCAGTACCTTTTCTTGGTCTAATGGGGCTGCTAGATTCCATGAGACCATGGAATCAGAGTTTGATGAGTTGGAAGGGACCTCAGTGGCCAACTCTTAGCAATCCACATCTGAAAAAAATTCCTCTCTTTCCCATCTCGCCCTTCCTGTGGAAGAACCTATGGCTTCCTAGAGTAGTCCATTCCCCTTGTGGATAGCTCTTATCACTAAGAAGTTTTTTCTTGTGTGTAGCTAAAATCTGTTTTCCTGCAGTTTTTACTTATTGCTCAAAACAATCTAAGTCAAATACCTAGACAAGCTTTTCAAATTCTTGAAGATAGCAGTTATCTCCCCTTACTCTGGTCTTCATATTTTAAATGTCATGCTCTCTTTATCCTTATCATCCTGGTCACCTTCTTTAGGATACCCCAGCTTATCAGTTCTTCCTTCCTTCCTTCCTTCCTTCCTTCCTTCCTTCCTTCCTTCCTTCCTTCCTTCCTTCCTTCCTTCCTTCCTTCCTTCCTTCCTTCCTTCTTTCCTTCCTTCCTTCCTCTCTCTCCTCTCTCTTTCTTCCCCTCTCCCTTTCTTTCTTTCTTTCTTTCTTTCTTTCTTTCTTTCTTTCTCTTTCTTTCTTTCTTTCTTTCTCTCTTTCTCTCTCCCTTCCTTCCTTCCTTCCTTCCTTCCTTCCTTCCTTCCTTCCTTCCTTCCTTCCCTTCTTTTCCTTTTTTTTATTTTGCTTTTTGGGGAGAAGGCAGGTAATTGGGATTAAGTGACTTGCCCAAGGTCATACGGCTAGTAAGTATTAACTGTCTGAGTCCGAATTTGAATTCAGGTCCTCCTGACCCCAGGGTTGGTGCTCTATTCACTGCGCCACCTAGCTGCCCCTTATCAGTGCTTTCTTTAAAATGTGGTGCCCAGTGCTGAGGTCACCATCCCAGATGTGGACTGACCAGTGAAGACAGTTGTACTGTCTTCTCAGTCCTGGATTCCACATCTCTTAATGTAGCCCAAGGTCTCGTTAACTTTTTTTTGACTCCTGTAGCACATTGTTCAACATATTGAGCTTGCAGTCTATTAAAATCCCCAAATATTTTTGAAGGAAGTTATGTTTTTTTCTCCCTCTTACTTCTGCTCTTCTCTAGCTAGACATCCTCAGCTCTTTTCATTAACCATCAGATGTTATATAACATTGTGACTTTTCACCCCCCTGAACAGCTTCCTTGGAATATTCTCCAAAAAATCAATGAATGTCCTTTTTAAGGTCTGGTTTTCAGACCAAGAGAATCAATAGGAATTGTGATGTTACTAAACCTACACTTTCACATTTTCCATCTGATCCCTTTTTAGTTATTCTGTTTTGATAGATGTAGATCAAAATGAAACATTTCTGCTCATTCAGAAGGTTCCCAAGTAGCATTTTGTAAGTGATCTATGGCCACCATCAGCTTGAGAATTACATACTAAAATATTAAAAACTAAAGCCTACTCATTCACCAATTGGTAATTAACAAGAAAATGAGACACCATTTAAAGCAAAATGTGAATAAATCTCAGATGCAAAGAAGAACTTTACTAATTAGACTCCAACTTTTATCACTATTGAATTTAACTTTTTCATCTATTCTGTTTTCTTCTTTCAGCTACTTTTTTATTTAGAGAATAAAGTTTTTCTTTTTTATGTTTGAATCTATTATTTATTTTTATTTTTCAACATTCATCTCCACAAAATTTTGAGTTACACATTTTCTCCCCATCTTTCCCCTACCCAACCCCAAAATAATGAGACTAACTGAATACCCCTTCCCCCAATCTGCTCTCTCTTATATCCTCCCCCATCCCCATTCTAACTTTCTAGTAGGGCAAAATGAATTTCTCTACCCCAGTGCCTGTATATCTTATTTCCCAGTTGCATGTAAAAAAAACAATTTTTTTTAACATTTGTTTTTTTAAAACTTTGATTTCCAGATTCTTTCTCTTCTTCCCTCCTCAACTACCTTTACTGGCAGTAGTGCTTTGATCCTTTTTGTCTCCAAAAAAGGATTCTATGGTCCGATTGTTCTTCCTCTGTTTGCTCATCTTGCCAGCCAATTACTTGACTTTTGAGCTCTTTGCCACATTAGAACTCTGCTTCCAGAATGGAGAGAGCTTTTCCCCAAATCACTGGAGTTTTTGCAGCTACTGGAGCTATTAGGAGGGTACCCCCTCTACAGCCCCCACAAGCTCTGGCACATTGGTGTTTCTCACCCCAGGACCACCACCTAAGACAGCCACCCAGATCCAAGCAGTTCAAAGCAAGAGCAATTATCCTTTGAATGGTTGCTTGGTACCCCTAGGATCTGCAGGCCAGGAGCTCCTGAGGCAGCCCCTTGGCTGTGTGGTGCCTCCACCACCTCTCGCCAGGGGCCAGGGGCCAGACTGTGCTCTTCCATCACCCAGTTCCAACAGAGTTCCTCACTGACCTTTTACTTTACTTTATGGTGTTTATGGGTTGATAAGTCTGGAAACCGCCACAGCTGCTGGTGATTCACTCTCCTGAAGTCTGCACTGGCCAGTGCTGCTGCTGGTCGGGCAGCCTTAGTTCTGGGGCCCCCAGGACTCACGTGGGACTGGGCTTGGCTCCCAGTTTGGACGATAGACCCTTTCTGTTGGCCTGCCAGGTGGCCTTCAGAGGGAGATTTGTTTCTGTCACTTTGTGGGTTCTGTAGCTCTAAAATGTTTAGAGTCATATTTTATAGGTAATGGAGGCGGTTAGTGCAGGAGCTCCCACAATTTCCTGCTTCTACTCTGCCATCCTGGCTCCACCCAAGCTTCTTTCAGCTATTTATGAAAAAGTATCTCCTCCTAACTAACATCAGGCCATATTAAAACAGAATTTGGCTCTGTGTGTTTTAAAGGGCCTTAGGTCTAAACAAACATTACAGTTTGCTCTTTATTTTATTTTGTGTTTTTTGGCTGTTTTAATCCAAAATATATTACTTGCTGACTGCTTAACTATAAACATAAAAAAGGTATGAATAATGTTCACTAGACCTTCTGTGTGTGTTTTTGCATAGTTAACTTTGTCAAACAAACACCATATGTTCTTTTCACTTAGGTCTCTTCCAGTCTTTGTACAATCCCCAACTGCTTCATTCATCCTGGTTCACCTGTTGGGATTTGGTTTTAAAAACCCATAATCACCTGTTTACAGTTTATCCAATGGAAGAGTTTTGCCTTCTGAGCATTCCTTATTTTAGCTCTTAGGACTTCTCTCATCTCTTGTTTGTACAGAAAGCATAGCCAAGCAAAGAAGAGTTCCTAGCTTTGATGATGTTTTTCTTCCATTTTTTCATGTCTGTTAAAACCCTGTGATGATTGGCAGTCTATCACAGTAGATAGTGGTCTGAGCTGAGACTTAGGAAGATCAGAGTTCAGATTTGAACTTGGACACTTACAAATCTGAACTCAGATACTTATAAGCAGTGGTGCTCTGGGCAAGCCATTTAACCTCTGCCTGCTTCAGTTCCCTTACCTATAAAATGGGCTTAGTAGTAATACTTAGCTCACAGGATTGTTGTAAGAATATAATATGATACTATTTGCAAAAAAGCATATAGGACATGCTGTGTAAATGCTTATTTCTTCCCTGATAATCTTTTAGTCAGAGGTCACTTTGGCACCCAGATAGGCTTCCTTTCTTGGCCTCCATCTGGACCTTGCCTAATTTCCGTAGGCTAAGATTTTGTTGTTGTCTGACTCTTCATGACCCCATTTGGGGTTTTCTTGAAGCTGGAGTGCTTTGCCTTTTCTTTCTCCAGCTCATCTTATAGATGAGGAACCCGAGGCAAACAGGGTTAAGTGACTTGCCCAGGGTCACACAGCTAGATTTGAACTCAGTCTTCCTGACTCCAAGCCTGCCACTCTATCCACTGTGCTGTTTAGGTGCTCTTTACTTCTGAGCATTCCTTATTTTAGCTCTTAGGACTTCTTTACTAAGAAGGGATTCTTTACTAAGCACAACAATAGGCTTCTGCCTTTTAGTCATCCATTTTAGGCAATTTTTCCGAGGACTCTTCTTAAATATGCTTTAAGAAATTAAATAGAATTATTTTAAATAGGGATATATAGTGACTCCTTCACAGACATTCATTCCTTCTAATTTGAAGCTCTCTGGAATGCAAGAATGATGATGATAATCTGTTATTAAGGATTACTGTTCAAGAACTATCTACAGATGGTTTAACACTTACAGTCCTGAGGTTTTCCAGTGTCAGAACAGGTGCTGTTATTAAAGGGAAGATCAGAAAACAATTTCATGCTTGAGGCTGATACAGCTTCATAAATGCAGCATTGGTCTTGATTTGTGGCTTCTTATTTAAGAGTGACAGATTCAGCATTATGATAGCCTGATGGTTCAACTTCATTTTGCAATGAGAATGTTTGTGTTTTCTGATGCATTTGTGACTGTGGTAAAACCCTTCAACCTGACTTAAAGAGGAAGAGCATCTTAATTAGGCTTGTGTAGACTTGTGAAATGGTTAGGAGTGGATGACCCTTCTTGATATATGAAGTCCTTGTTTGGGTTTCTCAGCCATAATATTTCCAATGGAAGCAAAACCAAGTATTGGATTTTCTCTGACCATCATTTACTTATCTAAAGGCAGTCTTAGATACTGGTTACCTGGTTAGACTTCTCCTGCCAGGGCAGTTAGCAAAGACTTCAAAAAAATTTGCTAGTCTTATGGAATAGGACAGATCCCAAGGGATTTGGTTCCTCTCCCTAGTTCTAGGAAGACTTCTGTTGAGATATCACTTTTACCTCTTGCTAGATGTGTGAGCTTGGCAGATCCTTTAACCCTCTGCAGGGTTAGGCAGTTGGAGTACAGTTTAATTTTAACTGGTTTCCTCTTCATCAATCACAACTGGACTGAACTGAATTAAATCCCTCTTCCTCTCTCTCACCTTTGGGAGAAGGACTGAGGCAGCACTTTGGAGTTTAATTCTCCCTTAGTATGGACAGAGAAGGTAGGCTCTTCTCCTTGTCTTCTGACAACAGGCCTCATAGTATTCAACTTTATTCTAAAAAAAGCTTAGCTTTACTAAACTTTGAGTGCTACACAAATAAATTGACTTGGTCTACACATTGTTTAATTAATTGCTCTTTTTTAAGCCCTCAAAATACGTTTTTGGATTAGGAGGTCAAGTCATCATGTGGTTTTTATATTTTGAAATTTGTACAATTTAGCACAGAAATTCTGTGCATGATAAATTTGGGGTTGATCTTAGAGTACTAAGCTGCCCGACCTCTTTTAATATCCCTTGTGTCCAGTGAGCAGTCACCCTTTTAACTACTTAAGACCTTTTTTAATGGTTTATTTCTGGAGTCTTATTTCAGGCAAAGCAAGCTTCTTTTTTTTTTTTTTGTGCAAGCCTTTATTGTTAAGCCTGACATTGAAGCTTTATTAGGATTAAGTGTTTAATGGTATAATTTGCTACATCTGTTGCAAACTGAGCCCTTTTTGAATAAATCCTTCTCAAAAATAAATAAATCATTGTTTTAATTTTACATGGATTTACATTCAATATGTTGTTATCTCCAACTAAAGGAGATTATGAAAAAGGGTTCACAAAGGATGTTTTATTCCCTGACCTCCATTCTTTCGAACTTTTCCCATTCAAGGTAGAAAAATAATATTTTTTTGGTCGGAAAGAGGGCCACAACATTGCTGTACTAGTTTTTGAAGATAAGTAATTATAGAATTAGAATTGACCACATTGAGCATTTTTGAATTCATAAGTCTTGGGTATTCTGTTCACCAGAAAGTGGTATATTTCACTATCACCTCAAATGATTTTTCTTTTTTTTTTTTTTTTTGCTTTTTGGAGGGCAATTGGGGTTAAGTAACTTGCCCAAGGTCACATGGCTAGGTTTTTGTTTGTGTGTTAAGTGTCTGAGGCCAGATCCGAACTCAGGTCCTTCTGACTCCAGGGCCAGCGCTCTACTCACTGCGCCACCTAGCTGCCTATCACTATCACCTCTTGCTGAAATCTGACTTCCTCTGGAGTACTGAGGATGGGTTCTACTTAGTGCTACTGGAAGCTACTCTTCTGTATATCTTGGCAAGGACATGAAAAATTATCCCTTGATTTGCTTTCCCCAAGAAATGGAAAAAACTTTAAGGTGCCTATGGCTATGTTTTTGGATTTTGAAGACATAATCTCAGCCACATGTACTTAAGGAGGCAGATTATGGTGGTACAACATTTTTGCTAGTTTAGATCATTTTTAGGTGCCCTTATATATATGCTTGTGCCTCTTAATTCCACGGATAATTATATCTTGCTCATGTAAAGGACTGCATAAAATATGGTAATTCTAAGTACAGTAGATACTTATGCCCAAGAAGTACACAAGAAAGGAAATCAATTGTTTCTACATTTGAGGATTTATAGACCTTTCTTCAAAGCCCAACAGCTTGTGACCATATTGGTAAAAATTTGTAGCTAGTTATGGAACCTTTTGATGAAGGATCTGTACATCTGAGGAAGTTACTTGAATTAGAAATCTGTTCATATTGCTTATTTTTTAGAATTTAATAATTTGTGTAGGGGGCTTTCATGGGCTGCCATAGGTCTAGTCATGGCAGAAACAACGGATCAAGGCATGAACAAGATCAAGGGATAAACAGTGGATCATAGTATGAAAGACTGAGAACCGGAAGGGACCCCGATGGCCATCAGGTTCAGTTTCCTAATTTTATAAATGAGGAAATCTAAAAACCTATTTTGAGGATTTAAAAAAGAGCAATTAATAAAAATGAGTAGACCAAGTCAGTTTATTTGTGTAGCACTTAAAGTTTAGCTAAGCTTTGTTAGAACTAGGTTGAATCATATGAGAATCTAGGAGATTCATATGTCAGAGGAGTAGGAGGATGGCCTCCCCTTCCCTCTGTCCAGATTAGGGGAGAATTAAACTCCAAGGTCCTGCCTCAGTCCACTTCCCAAAGGTGGGGGAGAGGAGGAGGGATTTAATTCAGTTCAGTCCAGTTGTGATTGATGAAGAGGAAACTAGCTAAAGTTAACCTGTACTACACCTGCCTAACCCTGCAGAGGATTCACAGAGCTGTGTTCACAGAGCTAGCAAGAGGCAAAAGTGAGATCCCAACCCAAGTCATCTTAGAACTTCCAAACATCAAAGTTCAGAGAGGTTAAGTGATTTGCTCAAGTCATTTCTTTTAGCACAATAATAGTCATTTACATTCATGTACCAAAATGTGTCTAGTAGACATTCCCCAGTCAGTAGATATCTACTTGTTTACAGTTCTTTGCTGTCACAAATAAGGCTGCTGTAAATATTTTGGGATATATGGGGCATTATTTTTTTTAAATGTAACCTTCTTGGAGTATATGCCTAGCACTGTATTCTTTGAGCCAAAGATATGGATGTTTAGACTCTTTATTTGTATAATTTCATCTGCATAGCTATATGAATTCACAGCTCCACCAATAATATTTTTAGTGTACTTGTCTTTCCAAAATCCCTCCAGTACTGACCAGATGCCATTAATTCTTAATCATAAAACATTTAATAAAAAGAATACAGAAGCAAAAATAAATAAAACAATAGCTCATCCCTAAACCTTTGCCCAATTTTCCATGAATACACATAGTGTCCATGAAGACTGTGCCAAGACTTAGGAACCCATAACATGGAGGCACACAAACAAGAACCTCCAGGTGCCCAGGATAATTCCAGACTCTGGACTGTAGACATTGATGTTGTTGGACTATTTAAAGAACAACTGGCACCAAAAGTTATCTGCTAGGTGAGGTATCTTTTCTTCTGGCCACTCCACTTGAATGTTTCTTGGGCTAGGGTTTAAGAAAGAATACGCCCTTTTAACAAAAATAGTTCCCTTAAGTCTGGGATTTGCAGACTATTTAAGTTGACTCAATTGGGCTCTGAGGAGTTTGCCCCTTAAACCATAGGTGGAAGTAAAGGGCAAGGCACACAAATTTCTCCTTTCCCTAAGTCGTTTTGTTACAGCAGAGGATTTTTCTTCCTCCAGTCCCTCCAGGTGCAGCACTTTCATTCACACATTTCACGTGACTTTTCATTCCCCTTACTTCAGAGCAATAGATACTAAGCCTAGCTACTTCCAGTGGGTCCCGGTATAGCAGCAGATGTAAAACATATCTTCTTCCAGGAAACTCTACAGGAGTGGGTAATGCAAAGTCCAGCCTCTTCTCTCTGCATTCACGCAGTTACTCTTCTGTGGTCCATTAGTTCAGCAAGCTCTGTCCGAACTCCGCATGTTTTCAAGCAGCAGGGGGACAGCCTCAACTTTTCTGTTTTAGTCTTTTCTTCCTCAGCATCTTTTTTCTTTTCCTCTGGTTACAATCTGATTCTTTTATTGCTAATTGATTCCTGCCTCAAAGTAAAGTCTCCTTGTATGAAGTGAAGTGATTTACCTCTTTCTTAGGATGAGAAACTGAAATTTGCATTTCTGCCAAATTCCTAACAAATAGGCAATATACAGTTGTGGCATGATTATCCAGAAGTTCTAATATCAGAATTTCATGATTATTCAAAGTCCTCATGATGGTCTTATGTAAACTAGCTGTTGGGAGATGATCCATTTTGGTTATCTTTACCTGCTTTGAGCACTTTTTTTTTTTGCTTTTTTTTGGAGGGGCAATTGGGGTTAAGTGACTTGCCCAAGGTCACATGGCTAGTTTTTTTGTGTGTGTTCTGAGGCCGAATTTGAACTCAGTTCCTCTTGACTCCAGGGCCACTGCTCTATTCAGTGCGCCAACTAGACTTTGCTGACTTTTTGTTTTGAGAACCCTTCTTTACTTGCAGAAATCATGAAGCTAACATGTGTCCAGAGCAGGCAGCAGAAAGTTCTCCTAGAGTTATGTGCTAGCTGTACTATAATATGGAGTCATTTGCCCATACTTTATCTTGCCTAGAACTTTCTTTTCCCTATTTGAACCCTGAGCACTGACCCTAGCAAATACTTGGATTAGTAAATACTTCTTTATTCCTCTTCCTATCTGCCGGGTTTGAATCTCTGGATACTGACTGTATGTGGTCTACTCATATTCTATACTCCATTGATTCAACTAACACTGTAAGTTCTCTGTTGTATGCACCACAAAGGCAGGGGCCATGGTTTATTACTATTATTCTTTTTTATTTCTCTTACTATACCTAGTACAGCCCTTTGCACATAGAAGGAGCATAATAAATGATTTCTGAAAAAGGGAAATGTTAGTTTTGTCTTTATGGCCCATCTTTCTGAATTAACTGATTTATGGATCTCAGTTGTGACCTTTTGGCCTGAATTACATTCTGCTTTCTAGGCTGATTTCCTGCTCCTGGCACCACCTGCCCTGTCACTTTTCAACCCGTACTCTAGCACTACGCCAGGTTGTTCTGACAATCCATCAAAGTATTATGCAAACAGGAAAGAGTGTTATAGATGAATGGTTTAGAATGTATCATGACTGTAACAGTAAGCATGGAACTAGGATTTAGGGGACCTGGATTGCAATTCCAGATATGCCATTAAGTATCTATGCGATCTTTCCTCTTCCATAACTAGCTCTGTGACCTTGGGCAAGGCACGAAACTTCTCAGGGCTTTAATTTCCTCATCTGTAAAATGAAGGGGGTAGTACAAAATGATTTCCAAGGTCCCTTCCAGGTCTAACAATGTATAAATATCTTAGGCTGAAATGAGTGAGTAATGAGTAGATATGAATAAGAATGAACTAAAAAACCTAGTTAAATTCCAGGTTTTCTGTATAGAGAGTGGGGAAGGATGTTAATATCTCCAATGTGGTGGTGAATTCTTGATAACATTTTTGGAGTGATTGTATGTTTTTGCCTTTTTCCCATTCCTAGGTGGAAAATATATGATATATATATATATATATATATTTAGACATATACACACATATATGTATACATATATAGTATACATATACACACATATACATATACACATATGTAAAACCTTGCTATGCAATAGAGGTCTTAAATAGAGGGAAATTTTTTTTAAAAAGACACCTCCTTTGCTTCACTTGTTAGGACCAGTTATATATAAATTAGCTGTTGGGAATCTGCCATCAGTCTTTCTCTACAGGCAGAGATACAATGGGTGGATGCAGGGTTTTATGTAGGTGATTAGACATCATCTACTGAAGCAATGTCCCTATTCTGTATTCCTTTATATTCTCCTGCCATACTGCTGTAGATGCCTGCCCCCTGCAGGTAGGAAAGAAGTTGAGCCTTCTTTGACCCCTAGTCAGCTTTTCCTGGAATGTGATGAGGAGGATTTAAGCCAACTGAACACAACCTTTATTCAGTGATGGCTATATTCAGGAGTTTGTATGGGCCCTGCAGAGGATCCAGATATGGACAAAAGTATAGTCTGTGTCCTCAAGGAACTTGCAGTCTAATGAAATTAAGACATGGGCACAATTAACTTCATTGTAAGTCTTCATGTAATTAATGCCAAGAGAGAAGTATAGAGTCATATGGATGGTAGGATTATTGGTCTAGTGCAAGAAGGGACCTTATAAGTGAGCTAGTCCAATCCTCTTATTTTGCAGATGAAGAAATAAGGGGGGGACTTACTTAAAGTAGCACAGCGAGTAAGTGGCAGAACTGAGATTCAGACTTGGGTCCCCTGACTCCATATTTGTCACTCTTTTCACTGCTCTTTGCTGTCTCTCAGAACAAAGAACAGAAATACCTATGTGTGTGTGTGTGGGGGGAGGCGGGGGGATCAGAGAAGGCTATATGGATGCAGTGGCAGTTGAGACAGACTCTGAAAGATGGGTTGTTGTAAAGAAAGCCTTTATAAACTGGAAAAGTAAACTGCTATTACAGTTATTTTCATCATCTAGGAGGGGCATATAATTTCTGATCCTCTAATTGCCGTTCACGTATGAGGTTACATGAATCAGGAGACATACATCAGATGGATGGCCATTTCATCTATCTGACTGATCAACAAATTGTCCAGCCATCAGTCTTTCTGCATGTGTTTTTCTTCTAGCATGTATTGCTAATGCTTGGCAGTTTTAGATTTCTGTAACCTGGAAACCATAGGTATCAATCAGCCCAAAACTGTAGGAATTGCCTTGGAACATATGATGAAATAATTAGGCTCATCATATACATATGCTTCCATTCAGTCACCAAGCTGAATATTTAGTCGCTGGTTTGAAAACTATGTTACCATCTGGATGTGATAGCTATTTTAAATGGCTTTCATCTGTATGTGACAGATATGATGAGGAGCTGCCTGAAGGGAATGCCCCCCTCACAGTAGATATTGTTCCACACAATTGTTTCTTAAAAACATGGAAGACAAAATATGGTAACACCTCATTTATCTGACATCATCTGGGAATGAGTTGTACTATGTAAGTGAACTTTCTGTGTTGCTAAAGCTTATATTCCTTGGCATTGAAGTTTTAAAAAAAAGTGAGCATCTTGGATGAGACTCTTCCTAAAATATGTTACATAACAATAATTAACATTTATATAGTGTTTTAAAGTTCACAAGCCACTTTATACTAATTATTCCATTTGAGTCTTCCAACAATACAGTGAAGTAGGAACTATGGATAGTATGATTTTTTCCTTTTATCAAATGCTTTATTAACTTCTAGTTTATATTATTCATTTCTGCAAGATTTTGAGTTACAAATTTTCTCCCTGTTTTTCCCCTACCTACCACCCCAAAACAGTGATCCCACTGAATATCCCCTTCCCCAATCTGCTCTCTCCCATATCTTCTCCCATCCCCCCTCTGACTTTCCAGTAGGCCACAGTGGATCTCTGTGCCCCAGTGCCTATATATCTTATTTCCCAGTTACATGTAAAGTAATATTAATAATATATATTTTAAACAATTGATTTTAAAGCTTTGAATTCCAGATTCATTCCCTTCCTCCCTTGTCACCCACCCTTACTGGGAAAATAAGTAATTCATTATAGGTTGTACATGTGTAACTATGCAAAACATTTTCATAGTAGATATATTGTAAAAGACTGACTATATTTCCCTTCATCCTATGCCACCTCCCACTTGTTCTATTCTCTGCTTTGATCCTGTCCCTTTTCAGAAGTGGGTGCTTCCAGCTTCCCTCCCCCCCTCAGCCTGCCCTCCCTTCCATCATCCTCCCTCTCATCCTCTTCACCCCTACTCTTCTGTAGGGTGAGATACCCTATTTAGTGTGTATGTCATTCCCTCCCTAAGCCAAATTCAATGAGAATAAAGTTAACCCATTCCCTTTTGCCTTCCTGTTCTTCCCCTCCATTGTAACAGTTTTCCCTTGCCTCTTCTATATGAGATAATTTACCTCATTCTGTCTCTCCCCATCTCCTCTCATTATATTCCTTTCTCACCTCTTTAATTTCACCTTTTAAGTATCATTCCTTCTTATTAAATTGGTCCTGTGCCCTCTATCTACATATACCTGTAACCATATATACACACACTCACATATGTATTCATATGCCCATATACCCTCCTATATAGACATATATATGTATACATACATACATATGTATGTATACATATATATGTATACACACACACTTCTATTCCCTTCAACTATTCTCATACTGAGAAAAGTTTCATAAGTTACAATTATCATTTTTCCATGTAGGAATGTAAATAGTTCAACTCTGATAAGTTCATTATGATTTCTTTTCCCCATTTAACTTCTCATATTTCTCTTGCTCCTTGTATCTGAATGTCAGATTTTCTATTCAACTCTGGTTTTTTCATCAAGAATGCTTGAAAATCCTCTATTCCACTGAATGACCATATTTTCCCCAAAAACACGGTACTCAGTTTTGCTGGGTAGGTGATTCTTGGTTTTAGTGCCAGCTATTTTGCCCTCCGGACTATCATATTCCAAGCCCTTCAATCCCTCAGTGTAGAAGCTGCCAGATTCTGTGTTATCCTGATTGTGTTTCTACAATATTAAAATCATTTCTTCCTTGTTGCTTATAATATTTTCTCCTTGATCTGGGAATTTCAGAACCTGGATATAATATTCCTAGGAATTTTCTTTTTGGAATCTTTTTCAGGAGGTGATTGGTGTATTATTTCAACCTCTATTTCACCCTCTGGTTCTAAAACATCAGGGCAGTTTTCCTTGAGAATTTCTTGAAGGATGATTTCTAGGTTCTTTTTTTTATCATGGCTTCCAGGTAGTCCACTAATTTTTAAATGATCTCTCCTGGATCTGTTTTCCAGGTAAGTGGTTTTTTCCAATGAGATATTTCATATTGCCTTCTTTTTTTCATTTGTTTGGACCTGTTTAATAGTATCTTGATTTCTCATAAAGTCATTAGCTTCCATTTGCTCCAATCTAATTCTGAAGGAATGATTCTCTTAAGTGAGCTTTTGAGATTCTTTTTCCATCTTGAAAATTTGGCTTTTTATGGCATTCTTCTCTTCATTGGCTTTTTGAGCCTCTTTTGCCATTTGAGTTAGTCTGTTTTTTAAGGTATTGTTTTCTTCAGTCAGATTGTTGACTCTCATTTCATAATTTTCTTCCATCATTCTCATTTCTCTTCCCAATTTTTCCTCCACTTCTCTTATTTGGTTTTCAAAATCCTTCTTAAGGTCCTCTATGGCCTGTAACCAGCTCATATTTTTCTTGGAAGCTTTTGGTGCAGGATTTCTGACTTCACTGTCTTCCTCCTGTTCTATGCCTTGATCCTTTTTGTCTTCAAAATAGGGGTGTAAAGTTGGGTTGCTCTGCTTGCTTTGCTTCCCTTGTTTGCTCATGTTGCCACTCAATTACTTGACTTTTGAGCTTTTTGCCACAGTAGGACTCTGCTACCAGACAGGGGAGCTTTATCCCAAACACTGGGGTTTTCTCAGGTGCTGAAGGTATTAGTTGGGTACCCTCTCTGAAGCTCTGTCAAGCAGTTCATGCTCTGTTAAGCTGTTCATGCACCCCACCACAATCCAGATCCAAGAAGGTTAAAGCAAGAGCGATTACCCCTCAGACTGTTGGCTTGGTCACCATACAATCTGCAGTCCAGGAGGCGAAGCTGCTACATGGTGTCAGCTGCTTAGCCATGGCACCTTATCAGCTTCTCCCTCCAGGGGATAAAGGCCAGACCACACTCCCAAGCTACTTGATCCCAAAGTCCACACTGCACTGACCTCTCACTTTGTCCTTAGCATTTATGTGTCGATAATTCTCGAAACCTCCAAAGCTGATGGTGATCTGAAGTCCTTCCAGCCGGTGGCTGGTTGGGCTGCCCTGAGGCTAAAACCTTGGGCTAATGTGGGGCTGACCATGGCTCCCAGAGCACTGTGCTGGCTGCCAGCCTGTCTTCACCAGGAGGTTAGCTTCTCTGTGTCATTTTGTGGGTTCTATAGTTCCAAAGTTTGTTCAGAGTCACCTTTTGCATGAATTGGAGGACATAGAAGCCAGAGCCCTTTGGAAGTCCTGTTTCTACTCTGCCATCTTTGGATAGTATGATTTTATAGATGAAGAAGGTGAGTCCCAGAGGGCGAATGACCTCATATCAAATGGGAAAATAGTTACAAAATGCTTAGCACAGTGCCTGGCACATAGTAGGTGCTTTAATAGATGTTTGTTCACCTCTTCATCTGCATACCCCACCCCTGTGGTCATGTAGCTGGTTAAAGTCAGAGGTTGGATATGAACCAAGATCTTCCTGACTCCAAGTCCAGTATCCTAACATGATGTACTCAAAATGTATTTTCAGAAAAGAAAAGAAAAAAGACTCTTTGCTCAAAGATACTGTAATGGTAAGGGAATTTGAAGACCTTTCCTGCCCCTTACTAGGCCTAGGGAATTTGAAGATCATTCCTGCCCTTTAATGGGTCTCACTGGGAGCCCAACAAGAGACTTTTGCATAGGGGAGACTTGTTTTCTAGGAAGGCACACCTTTTGTTACTTTGTAAT
Source organism: Gymnobelideus leadbeateri (assembly GCA_011680675.1). Taxonomy (NCBI): domain Eukaryota; kingdom Metazoa; phylum Chordata; class Mammalia; order Diprotodontia; family Petauridae; genus Gymnobelideus; species Gymnobelideus leadbeateri. The sequence goes on from WOXC01008554.1 coordinate 222,928, forward strand.
TAGGCAGTGGGTTACAAAGGTTGTGATGTTCTCTAACCCTGGAGAAGGCTATATATTACTCTGAGGCGAGGCTTTGCTTTGGGGTTTACTTATGGGAAGAGTTGTGTGATTTGGCCAGATGAGACTCTGGGCAGCCATTGAAACCTCCCCTCCACCGCCTCCAGCTTTGAAAACTCAGATGTTGGTGCTTCTCTCTCTGGTAAGTAACATTGTATGTATATAATGGTCAGACAACTAAAAGCCCTGTCTGTTGGTCCGTTAAATTTTGTTATTTTCTCTGCATTTTTTGTCTGCTTGTAATTTCTGTTTGTATTTTCTGAAGTTCAGGGTGCTGACTTTTCCCCCTGAACTAAGTAACTGATACATATGTTTAATTAAAGTAAGATTGTTAGCCCCTTTTTTGTTACTTCCTTTAGAAAAGCAGATCAAAGAACCTGTGCTAGCAGCCATCCTGGGTATGTTAGGGTGCTTGCTGCTACAGATACCCAAGGAGCTCTATTTGCAATCACCAGGAGCTAAACAGCACTAAATATCCAACAGCTGGTGAATGACTGAACAGATTGTTGTCTTTCAGTGTAATGGAGTAGCCCTATAATATAAATAAAGGTGATAATATAAGGGTCATCAGTGTATAGAATTTTTGCAGAAATATGAAACAGGTGAGCAAAGGGACACAGAAGTAGGAACAAATCAGCTGTTGGGGACATCTGCTAATGGAGATTCTTTGTAAAAATAGCTGTAAATGTATGTTGACTTTTGTTATTTTTCAAGCCAAATTAATAATAAATTATTAAATAAAAATAAAGGGCATTAATTATTCCTGCCTCCTTAAGCATAGTCATTGAGGCAGTGGGATATCATGAATAGAGAGATGGACTGGGTACACTTACTATCAGTGTGACCCTGGGCAAGTCCATTAACCTCTCTGAGATTCAGTCTGCTCATTTCTAAAGTGGGGATAATAATTAAGCCTACCTTTCAGGGACATATACCTCAAATATTATGCCCTAGAAATATTAGCTGTTATTACTATCATCATGAACATCTTGGTTTCATAAGATTTAGAGTTTCAAGGGGGAGATTACTGAGTTCATTGCCCCAGTTCAGTTGTTTTTCAGTCATAATTGACTCTTTGTGACCCTAATTGGGATTTTCTTGGCAAAGATACAGTAGTGGTTTGCCATTTCCTTCTCCATCCCATTTTACAGATGAGGAAACTGAAGCAAACACGTTTATATGACTTTTCTAGGGTCATACAGGTAGTAAGTAATCTGAAGTCAGATTTGAACTCTTATCTTCCTGACTCTACACCTGGCATTCTATCTGCTGTGCAACATAGTATAATGCCATGCACAAGCTTTGCAGAGGAATGCTACTGTGAACAGCTTTTAAGGTTCTGATTACACAGTATAGTGAACACTCTATTCCATAACAAATCAAAGTAAAACGTCCACAGAAAATCAAGGTACAGCATTCACAATATTACAATTTATCACAGAAAATCATGATATAGTATTAACAACAGCTTATCACTAAAATTGCCACATAGTTTTCACCAAATTGGTGAAATGGGAATGTCACAATATTTAGAACAAAGAGCAGTCATCTCAAAGTACAATAGTCAGTCTTCCACTCATGGGGCAGCTAAGTTAACTCAGTCAGTCACTTATTCAGCAATCAATTACTAAGTACCATACACAAACCCTCCACCCCTAGGTCACTAGTAAACTACAATTTTGTCATTACTCAGCCCCCAGACAGAGGTCTTTTTATCTTGACTTGGGGCTGGTTCTCAGATTTCCTGGATCCCCTTCCATGGTCCCACATTCTACCTGGATTCACCAGACTGTCACCTGGGTTCAGTGGTAGACAGTTCCCAGTTCCTTGTCCAGCTCTCTGGGTAGGTCCTGCTCCACACTGAAGTTCACAGGGTCTGGGCCATGTCAGATCCTTCACAATTTCTGCTTCAGGGAATTCAAGGCTCAACAAAGCCACAAACAAACAAAGTCTCAGCATCCCAATTATGCTTCCTCAGTCACCTGGGCTCCTGGCTCTGGGCTCTGGGCTTCTGGGCTCCGGGCTCCTGGGCTCCTGTTCAGAAGAAGCTCCACCACCACAAGTTCTCCGGAAATGCTGGCTCAGTTCTCGATTCTCTCTTCTGTAGCTGCTCCAGATGCTGGTCCCAAGAAATTCTGACTGTGCCTCTCTGGGGCTTTTCTTATATACATAGTATTAGCTACTTCCTGTTTCAGCCAACCCCTTGTTATGTCAGCCACGGGAGACAGGAGTCCATACCTTCTGTTTCCCCATCAGAGGCTTGATCAATTACTAAGTGCTAAGTACTTGCTACCTTTGCCAATACAAAAAGTTTTCAAATGACCATTACAAATAGCTACCCTCCAGTGTTGTACAATTCTGTAATATTACAGTGATGGCTTCAGAGCCTATTAAGGAATATGTATGTTCCTTATGCTGGAAGTGTTCCAGACTACAGTGAACATTTTTTCTTTTTTGGACTCTAGAACTTTTTTTCTACTTTTTAAAAGTTTTTTTTTTTTTTAATCTTTTGCCTCAATGTCAGGGAATCTGAGGTTACTTCCCACTATTAATAGTGTACCTGCCTGCACCAGATCCTTTGACCTTACCTAATTTGGAGCTTTAGGCTGGAAAATGAAATGACCATAATGCATTATACTGGAAAATAAAGATTGAGTGGGGGCTTGAAGGGCTCCTCTGGGACTAAAATACCTTAGCTTTGCTACAATCTTTGTGACATTTATTTTTGATGCCAGGAGCCTTCTTTTGCTTAATTTCTAATATTGATTTAATCAACAGTTATTAAATGCCTACCCTGCAATATTTTTGTTGTGCTCGGTACTGGAGAAAATAGCTAATAACAATATACTTAAATTTGTATTATCAGCCATGTGAGATAGCTAGCTAGCTAGCAAGATTATTATTCTCATTTTATAGATGAAGATACTGAAGCTCTGAGTGTGGATGTGTAATTCTCAGGACCATGAAGCCCTGGCCATACTATCAGAGGTTATAGTCCAGGAGGAATGATAAAATGTGCATGTGTTCACCACTAGAGTCAACGCAAAGTTCTCTGAAATCAAATGAGTGAGGAGACGTTTCCAGCTCCAGACATCAAGGAAGATTTCGTAGGGGAGGTGTTTTGTGGGATTCTGGAAAGGTGAGGCTGCTAGATTAGAAAAAAAAGCAAACAAACCACAAAGCGTCTAGATAACTGAGATACTTCCGTAATCAGTTCCTATATAGAACCTTCATACCTGGAATATGGCACGAAGACTTTTCCTGTTCTTTGATTAAGAAAATTAGACTGAGGTGTATGTATCTTGTGGTGCTTCCTCTGACAAATAAGGAACCTTTGTGTAGGAGCAGATCCACTTTCACTCAGGCCAATTTCCTGCAACTTCTCCCTTTTCCCCCATCACAATGACCAATGGGAAGGAGTAAGTTGGGGGGAAGGGGGGAGGCAGTGCATCTTTCTATGTAGCAGAAAAGTAATAGTTTTTTCCCTTTTATTCTTTAACTTGGGATCACTTTAGACCGTGAAAAGAGCCCCTGCTGTATTTTTCCCCCAGTTAACCTTGACTTTATGAACTCTGTTGCTGCTACTTGAAAGACATTTGATCAGGGCATTATCATTGTTGTAGAAAGGCAACACCAAAGGAAAACGGCGGGAGTTAAAGACACAGCTCAGTTTCCAGCTGCCTTGGGAGCTGTTACTAATCTTCACATCTGTCTCCAGACACCCACACAGAATGAGCACATAATGTGCAACAGAAAGGTCTTCCACATGCAGATGGGGGTGACTGCCAACCCCAGATCTTGGATGTGGTGGCCAGTTTCCTTGGTTTGTGTCATAATACATACTTACTCAGGCAGTCTGGCTTGTGTCAGTTCTTAGAATCAGGAAGAACCCCTGGTGGGCTGCTAATTGGTAAGTAATGGAATCCTAGATCAGCTTTTCCTGCTTACACTCTAGGGCCATAAATAAGGACACATATTAAGCCTGCTGCTCATTCACTGCTGGTGATAAGTGTTACCCACCAAAGCCTTGGCTCACGTGATAGTCCAACGTGTCAATAATAAGGTTGCCAAGCTCACCACATTAATTATAAAAAAGACACATGGTATGTTACAAATGCTCTTCAGCTATCTGGATAGATTGGGTGATACATTGCTCTATTATTCTAGGTACCCTTCTCCTTAAAAGTTTGTGACATCCTTTTTGCAGGAAGTGAACAGTAGAGTGTAGTCAGAAAGCCTGGAATCTAGTCAGACAGAGTGGTGGAAGTTGACTCATCAAATGTAGATAAATCAAAGAGAGGAACACTTTTATCAGAGTTGGAAATGACATATAAAGTACTAATCATTCATACTAATGGAGAAAAAGGATGATGGAATCCTCCCTCAACCCCCCCCTCCCCACCACTTTTTTTGGCCAGATCTGTTGTTTTCTTGGTATAGGAAATTCTTGGTGAGATACTCCTTCTATCCATTGATGATCTGTGTTTTTCCTGGAAGTCATAGTCTTAGAATTTAAGTGACTTGTCTAAGACCAAATAGTATGTGTCACAGGTGGAACTTTGAAAATAATAACTCTTAAAATTGGTTTTATAAGAGCAGCATACTATAATAGGGACTATCACTTCCTTTGCTAGTTTTCTATTAATGTAGCTTAAGACTATTTTAGCTTTTTTGGCAACCTTATATTGTTGACTCATGTTGGGCTTGCAGTCAAATCAAACCTTTAAATCTTGTTAATATAGGCTACTGTCTAGACATGGCTCTCCATCCTGTCCTTTAGTGACTGAGTTTTTGAGCCTAAGTGCAGAACATTGACGTTTATCCTCAGCTGGTGCCATTGTGTTAGATTAGCCCATTTTCCTGGCCTATTGAGATTTTTTTTTCTGATTCATATTCCATCATTCAGTTCCGTTCTGTACTGCATCATGTCATCTACACATCTGAAAAGCATGCCCTGTATGTCTTCAATCCAAGTTGTTGATTAAAAATACTCAGCAAAATAGGGTTAAAGATAAAGGTATGTAGCACACTACAAGGGAAGTAGCTAGTCATGGTTTAGTAGAAAGAGAACTGGATCTGAGATCATATGACCTTTGTGACCTTAATTAAATCACTTCACCTATGTGGTCTATAGTGTATTTGTAAAAACAAGGGGACTAAATGACTCTAGGGTCCCTTATACTTCTAAATTCTATGAAACCATGACCCTAGAGTCTTCCCTCTAGATCAGTATTGATCTATTACCCAAGACTTTAAATATATCCATCCAGTTTCAATTCAGTACAGCATATTTGCATTAAATAACAAGACACTGTACATTGAGGACAAAAAGGAAAAAATCAGTGTCTTGGTCTCCTGTGTAGGTAGTGGGGGGAAGGGGAGAATACCACAATATGTACAGAGTAAGTAAATGCAAAGTATATATACACACAAATATGTTTGTATGTATATATGTGTATATATATATATATGAAGTAATATAAAATAATTTGAATAACAATACCAGAAGAAGGGGGGGCAAGAGAAGTTCTTGTGTAGGAGGACATTGGACCTAGCAGTGTTTTAAAGGAAGCTAGGTAGTCTCTGTAGTGGAAATGGGGGGGGGTGCATTCCACATTTGAAAGAATTCTTGTTTAAAGTAATGGGGGTAAGAGATGGAATGTTGTTTATAAGGAATAACTAACAGGCTAGTTTTGCCAGGATGGAAGGTGCATAAAGGGGAGTAGTGTGAAACAAGGCTGAAAAGTTAGGTGTGAACAAGGTTGTGCAGTGCCGAAGGGTTTACATTTTATCCTTTGAGGCAGTAAGAAACTGTTGAAGATTTTTGAGTAGAAGGGCTAACAGGGTCACATCTGTATTCTGAGCATATCAGTTTGGCAGCTGTATGGAGGATGTATTGAAAAGAAGAGAGACTGGAAGGGACTCCAAGTAGGAGGCCACTGGAATAGTCCATGTGATTGGCAGGGAGGGGTTGGATTTAGTAGGGTCTCAGAGTGGAGAGAAAGGGATAGATGTGATGCAAGGGGTGCTGTAGATGTAGATTGTTAAGATGTTTGAGGATTAAATGTGAGGACTGAGGGAGAGGGAGGTATCCAGAATGACTCTAGCATTGTAAACTTGAGTGACTAGAAGGATGGTAGGTAGTACCATCAACAGAAATGGAAACATTTGAAGGAGGCATGAGTTTGCAGAACAACTTGAGCTTAAGTTTGAGTGCTTATTAAACATTCTGGTAAAAATGTCTAGTAGGTGGTTTGTAAAACTGGACTAGGTTTCAGGGAAGAGATAAGAGACTGGAATATAGATTTGAGCATCACCTTCACTGATGTGATAATTGTCTCAAGAGCAACTCATGGGAAAGAGTATAGAGAAAGGAGAGAAGAAGGTCCAGGGCAGAAGCTTGGGAGACAGTGATGCTTAACAGTTTGGAAGAAGATGATCAGCCTGTGAAGTAAAAACCCCCACCAGTATATATAATGACCATGAGAATGAAAAGGGAATGGACATTAAAATAAAGCTAAATGCTGGGTAATTATAATGACCAGCTTTTGCCCTGAAGAAGGAATGAGAAAATGTACCTCCGTGTACAGTGTCGTCAGACATGGTCACAGGGCTGGTTGGTTTTGCTTAACTGTCTTTATTACGAGGGAAAGCTCATAGAGTGGGAAGAGTGGCATATTTGGAAATGATCATGATATGAGAGCAAAAGGTATCAATAAAGTATTAATTAAAAATTAATTCCCAAATGTTGCTGTTGATTGACACTGAGCTTACTTGTATGTACTTTGTTTTCCATCAATTTCAGATAATTAGGAAATTACTTATCATGGGATCATAGATTTAGATCTGGCAGTGACCCTAGAGGTCATTTTTTCTAGTTCTGGCATTTTACAGATGAAGAACTGAGACCCAGAGAGGTTATGTGCCTTGCATGAGATCAGACAGCTAGGAGGTGACTGAGATAGGATTCCCCATCCAGTAAACAATAATATCTTCTTTAGTCTTCTAGCACTTCTATTTTCTGTAATTCCTCCGATATTGTCATTTGCAAGCCAGCAATTACATCTACAAGTTTCTTCATCTCCTATACTTCTTTTTGACTTTTTTTTTCTTTTTGGAGGGCAATTGGGGTTAAGTGACTTGCCCAAGGTCACATGGCTAGTAAGTGTTAAGTGGCTAGATTTGAACTAAGGTCCTCCTGACTCCAGAGCTGGTGCTCTATTCACTATGCCACCTAGCCACCCCTATCTCCTAGAATTCTTCAAGGCCAAAGCACTTGAACTCATTTAGCATGCATATAGGTGATCAGTTCTGTCCTATAACCTGACTAATTCTTAAATTATGTTGGTTTTATGACTAATCTGGAAATATGTCTAATAGGATTTTACATGTATAGCCTATATCAGATTGCATGCAGTCTTGGGGTGGGGTGGAGGAAGGGAGAAAGAAATTTAGAAATCAAAATTGTACAAAATTGAAAGTTGAAAACTACCTTTACATATAATTGGAAAAAATAAAATACTATTAAGTGGCGAAAATAAAAATAAATTATGTTGGTTTTACCCTTCCCTGTGTCAATATTATTCTCCTCAAAAGACGGCTTAGTTGTTCTACTTTCTGTTTACCTGTCAACCTTATACCATCTCCTCAAAATATCACTACCATCCCTTCCTGGTTTTTTTGTCTTTTTTATCAAACTGGAGAAGCAGCATGGTGGAGTAGAGCAGGAGGTAGCCTTGACTGCAGGGCTATCCAAATTCAGTTTTTACTTCTATCACATAGTGCCTGTGTAACCAACCATGAACAAGCTACTTAATCCCAGTGCCTCAGGCAAGTCTCTCAAACTACTTGTCAGATAGTTACAGTGGATATTCCTTTTGTGTTTAGTTGGATTAGATGGCTGCTGGTATCCCTTCTAAATGTCTCTCTCTCTCTCTCTTTTTTTTGATTCAGTGTGGCAGTTGCCAATATGCATACATTGGTGGAATGAGTTTCCAAAGCCAAAAGAATCATCGATCTTGACCTTCCATTATAACTGTCTCCCAATACCCCAATAACTCAAATTTATACTGTCTTCTCTAAATTGTTGTAAGGAAAGTATTTTGCAAATCCTCCTACACTATATAAATATAAATTGTAATTTTAAAAAACCAAAAACTTTGTTATTTGTTATTTGGTGGCTGAATCCGGCCTAAGAATTTCCAATAAAATATGTGACTTCATTCCCTCCCCAAAAGCAACATGAACTCACAAACCATTCTGAACTTCTTCACGCTATTCTCATATACTTATTTCCATTTATTAAAATGATATTCATCCTAATTCATCATATCATATCAAGGTAGTGTGGTGTAGGGGAGAGAGCACTGAAGATGAAGGTTCCAGTCTGACCTCTGACACATAGTGCTGGTCCCTAGGAAAGAACCTCCCTGGGTTCCAGATGATTCTCAGAGGTGGTAAGTGGTACAGCCAGTGCCAATCTGCACTGAAAGAATCTCCTTTAGGATTTCCCTGTAAGCCTAAAATCCCAGGTCCAATTTCTTATCTTATTTATATTTTCCTCCTTCTGTCTTATCTACCTGTCTTCAAAAAATATGAATTCATCAAAGAACTCTGGGTATGGTCACATAAGTCTCTTTACCTGCCTTGCTCCTTTCTTCCTCATTGGGATAAGTGGTGATTTATATTCCCATAGTTCTGTTCTTGATATCTTCCCAGGCCTCTTGAGCTAAAGCTCAGTGATAGAGTTATAGCTATCACCTCTATGAACTTTGGGGTTGTACTCACCTTACTGTCAGAGCGTGTGCTTGTTGACCTGCATTTTAAAGTTGGAAGGTTCTGTAGCACAGTTAACACTTTAGAGGCCTGTCTGGATCCTAAATACCTTGGATTTAACCAGGATCTCTAACTACCTTAAATGCATTTATTTGTATTTATTCTTTTTTATTTATTCTGTATACACTTGTATGAGAGGCAGCTTGGTGTCATGGATAGTGAGCTGTCCTTGAAGCCAGAAAGACTGGATTCAAGAGGCTGTGTGATCTTGGGCAAATCACTTAACCTCTCAGTGTTTGGGACAATTCTCTAAGACTACAAGTTGTAGAGAAGGTATAGACCTGCATTAGCAGAAGGAATTTCTTCACCTAAGAGTTCCACATCACTGAAGTCACAGATCCAGTCCCCAGTACATATTCATTTATATAAGGTATTGCAAAAGTCTTTTGTGGAGTTCTACATTTTAATAGCTTAAATTCAATTTAAATAGCTCAGTTCAGTATAGCATACGTGGCTGGGGGCAAAAAGACAAAAATCAAAGCCTTAGCCATTGGGGGAGTGGATGGAGGGGACAATGACAGAATATATAGAGTTAAGTGAATAAAAAGTATATAAATGAAGTAAATACAAAGTAATTTGAATAATAAAAACTGAAGGAGGGGTGCTGAACAAGGGAAATTCTTGAGTAGGAGAGGGCACCTAAGCTTCAATAGCTTAATGCTAAGCAAACACTTTTTTTTAGGACCCCTTGTATATGTTTTTGTTGTCCCTGCCTTTAGAACATAAGCTTCTCAAGAGCAAAAATTGTTTTCTTCTTTGTATTTGTATTTCATAGCTCTGCATGTAATAGGAACTAAATAACTGCTTGTCAGTTGATCAGCCCTAGCAGAGGAAACTGAGCCATTAATATAACCGCCCGCAAAATACTTATATGTGTGTGTATGTTTTTGAAGACAAAATTCCTTTCCATCCTCATTGATCTACAAATCAGGAGAATAAAGGTGTACAAGGACCAGGCTGACTCCATCGCAGAACTTTTCTAAGCATCTGGCTTTCATAAGTACTCCATTTGCTCAGCACTCCATTATAGGTCAGTTTGATTGAAACTGTACATTCCATTCTATACATCTAACTCTCCTGAATGTCTTGGATAACTGAAGATCTGAGTGGAAATGCTGATATGATCAGCTTCTATTTTGGTCCAGCTGTTCCCCAGTACTCAGGGATGCTTCTATTCTGACCATACACAGCTCCACCACTTCCATTTCTGTACCTTGCTATTCTTTTCTCTTATGATTCTGCATTGAATATCCATTTTCAATGAGGGGTACAAGCATACAGAAGTTGACAAGACCAGGTTATGGGCTTATGTCTATAAAATCAACCATTATTACCCAAGAAGCAAACATATGCTGAATCTATAGTGTAAATGCAGTGTCTCCTTTCCTGAACTTTAAAAAAGATCTTTTTTTTTCACTGAACAAAAATCTGTTTCTCTTTTTCCTTTCTCTCCCCTCCCCTTAGCAAAAGAAAAGAAAAGAAAAACCCTTGTAGCAAATATTCATAGTTAAGCAAAACAGATTCCCGCATTGGTCAGGTACAAAAAAATATGTTCTCAGTCAAGAGGAGAGTAGCAAGCTTCATCATCAGTGTTTTCAAGTTGTGGTTGATCATTACATTAGTTAGAGTTCTTAAGTCTTTCTTAGCTATTTGTCTTTGCACTGTTTTTGTTATTGTATGAATTGTCTACCTGGTTCTGCTCACTTTACCTTGCATCGCTTCATTCATATAATTCTTCCCAGCTTACTCTGAAATTGTTGCTTCCACAATTTTTTATAGCAAAGTAGTATTCCATCCATATAGCATATGACAGAGTAGGTTATCATTGATACTGAGCTGTCTTACCTCATACATTTTTGTTTGATGGCTGGAGGGATTCTCTTTCAGCTCTGGTTGGTACTTTGGTTTACCTGGATTGTGTCTTTGACTTTAGGTTGTCTTATGTAAACTAAGCAGACAGACCTGTTCAGTAACCTCTTCTGCCCTCACTAGAGGTCTCCCTGGCTCCATTCTTTTAGAAGCCTCACTTGCCCTGGCCTGTTCCTCTCTATTAGGGTCACTTAACACAAATGAAATTAAATCATTTTTGCTGCACCCCCAACCCCCAAGGGCTATGTAGGCAGAAGTTTCAAAAAGTTCAGAAGATTTGGGCAAATGATGTTAAAAACCAGAGAGAAGCTGAAGGCCATTGAGTAAAGAAGCCATTGTAAAGTCATTTTTAAGTCATGATTAAGAGTATTTTGCTGTCTTGATTTAACCTAGTGCTCTGTGTCTGCAGTTCTTAATTTTCCCAGCTGTAACCCTGGGACCTTTATGTGGACTTCTGATTTATTGAATTGAAATCAAATACCCAATTAAAAATTATTTTAAATTATTCCTGGACTTCTTGACTTGAGAAACCTACTACGTGCTGTTTATCCATTGGCTTATCCTATTGACATATCTGGGTCGTGATTTATACTCTTTGTTGATGTATTTCTGTTTAAACTATAGGCTCTACCCTTTAAGGTAAGCTTGACTTCATCACCTTTTGTTCTAAGCTAACATCTTTGTCCAGTTCATGTTTCCTCTTGATGATCTGTGCCTTTGAACTTGTCAGCTTGTCTGCTTCTTCTCTACCATACAGCAGACTGTCTTTTTTTCCAGTTCAAATCCAGCATTCCCTGTTGTACCTCCTACTAAATTCTCCCAGGGTGAAGGATATCTTGGAGTTCTCAGCTCATTTCCAGAGAAGAGATTAGGTTGTAGACAGGTTTGAATCTAGGGAGCAGTTTTTCCATATACAGTTACCATATAATTCCCCAGATTGGGACTCATTCTTCAAAAGCTTCCCATTCCCCCTGAGCACCAGCACTACAAGTTTAACAGAGTTACAACAATAGGTAATTTTCACTAACAGAAAGGAAAGGTAATTTTGTGGCAGTTGGTCACACTTGCCAGCCTTTGTCTGCCCACATCTATCATGATATACAAAACCAAGGCAGAGGGAATGGATTGGTTATACTACCAGTACAGATATCCTTACCTGAATCCCTTTCTTTGATGAGTCTCTCCTGGTTTGGGGTATCCTGTGACAATCCTTCCATTCCAGGCTAGATCTTTTGGGCAGGATTTGTTATCCGCCTTTTCCCATCCAGTTTGCTTGATCTTTCCTATACTGACCTCAGTATAACTATTTTATACTAAGTATTTCCTGCCTCCTCCAAGTTGCACAGCATTCACACTCTTCTTCCTGGGACAACTGAACTCTTAATCATGACTTGTTTATATAACAACTAAGAATCCCTAATACCTGCTAACCTAACTGGACTTAGGAAGGTGGCTTCCCATCCCTGTGGTTAGTCCTGCTTTGTATCCGCCCATGATTTCATACTTATATCTTAAGCACGTGACAAGGAGTAAGCTCTTGAGACAGATCCTTGCAAGTAGCCCTTTCAGTTGGAACAGGAGACCTTTCTCTGTGCCATGTAGATTGAAAAGAATGGTTAGAGTGGCAACAGATGTAGAGAATAGTAATGAGGTAGGAGAAAGGGAGAAATTAAATATGTGGGGAAAAGAGGGGAATAAGTATGGTTAGGGGCAACTAGGTAGCACAGTGCATAGAGTGCCAGGCCTGGAGTCAGGAATACCTAAGTGCAAATCTGGCCTCAGACACTTACTAGCTGTGTGACCCTTGGCAAGTCACTTAATCCTGTTGGCCTCAGTTTCCTCATCTGTAAAATGAGCTGGAGAAGGAAATGACAGACCACTCCAGTATCTTTGCCAAGAAAACCCCAAATGGAGTCATAAAGAGTCGGGCACGACTGAACGGATTGAACAACAAGAAGTGTGGTTAACCAAATGAGAAATAGAAACCAAAATGATGGTCAAGCCAGGAAGATTAACAGTGGAGGTCAGGAAACACAGAAAGACCAAGATTAAACCACAAGTAGATGGCAACCTATCTATTCCCCCTCCCCCAACACACTTTGATCTTCCATACTTCTAGTTTTGTTTCTGGTGAATGCTGGTCTCTGCTTTATATTCCTATGGGCACAAACACCAGATTTGGAGTCAGACGATCAGCCTTCAAACTCTACTATTTATAGAAATGCCTCTTTTGACTTTGAGGAAGTCACTTTACCTTTCTGGAACTCAGTCTCCTCATGTAAAATAAGTGGGTTGACCTAGGGCAGGGGTTCTTAAAGGTCTATCAATTGTTAAGAATATTAGGATAGCTATATTTTATCATATTCATTTAAAAACATTATTCTGAGCAGGGAGGCCATAGCTTCTTTTGGTTTGCCAGAGGTTTCTATGGCACACAAAAAAATTAAGAACCTTCAGTCTAGGTGATGTGTTAAGGCCCTTTTTTATCATAGAAAAGTTATCTAAGCCTTGAATCCTTAAGAGAGTTCTTGTTTGATTTTTCACCATTTTTCTTTATGTGCTAACCTTTGCACATCTTCCTGGTTAGTGATAGACAGATTGAGCGGTAGATGGCAAAGTCCAGGTATGTGAAACACTGGTATATCTTGGTGTGGATCTCTTTGGTAATAGGAAATATGGAAGCTTTGATTTAAATGGAGAAGGGGACATGACACTGGAGGTTTACTATGTGGTTGGGAACTGAGAAGCGGCTTGGTGACCATCTTCTCAATTTTCCTCTTGTTCTGTAAATATCTCATCCTCAAAATCCTCTTTTTTGTAAATATAAAAATTGAGACCCAGCAGAGTGAAGTATCTAATTTTTCCCAGAGATGAGGGGATACTAAAGCCTGTGATTACTATAACAGTAGCAACAAGAGCTGACAATTATATATTGCATGAAAGTTTGCAAAGTACTTAGTATGTCATCTCATTTGGTCTTTACAACAACCCTGCGAGATAGTTGCTATTCCACCATTTTACAGATGAGGAAACTGAATCTGAAAGCTTAAGTGACTTGTTTAGGGTCACACAGCAGTGTTATCCTAATCAAGGAGGCAGAGCAGTGATATGTAGGACAGTAAGGCAACAGCTGTTTCTAGTAGCCCTTAAAATGGGACCAACTTTTCTCCTACTTTGAGACCATCCATAGGCAACAAATACAGAGTAAGGGGAGCAAAGACCTCTGTACTAGTATTTAATCTGGATCTTTATAACATGATGGTGAAGCTGTAGAGTTTTGTTTTTCAGAAGGAGATAAAGAGGTCAGATGAATTTCTTTGTGATAAAGCAGGGTATCTCTGGGGAGTTTGGTTACCTTCATGATTTCCACTCTTTTTTTTTTTTTAACTTTCTGTAGAAGTCTCTGAAGGTAGTCTTAGCCTTGGGCTGTGCTATAAGTTGCCTGGGGTATTAGGTGTAGAAAACATCAAAGGCATTTGTGACAAAGATGGTTGTTTGTCATAAGGTCAGTGACAGATAAGATTCATTTTTGAAAAGACCTCTTTTATCTTAGGTATTACATTCTTAGTGGCCATGAAGTGGGTACTCACTGAAAGTGGGTACCTGTAGTCAAAGGTTGTAGGACACTGACAGTCATTATTCTATATATTCACTAAATCTGGTGAAGTACATTTTAATGTTAAATTAACATGAAATAATGTAAATTACTGTTAAAAGCAATATTCACCCCAACTCAAAAGGAAATTAATTTTAAATTCAGTATGAATATCAAATTAAGGTTGTATCTCAAAACCAAAGCCATAAGGACATTTTAAGTCAAGAATCTTATTTCACCCTTAGCAGATCCTTCTTGGGATGAAGAATTATAATTTTCTTCATAATGTGCTTTTAAATGCAAATATAATTACAAGTTGAACTTGTTTTGATATTGTATTTTAGCAGCCCATTTAATTAAGCACTTATTATGTTCCTATCATGTGCATTAGATTAGTTTTGCTAATTAGGTATAATTTTAGTTTCTTTGTAAATGACAATGACAATAGTCAGAATGTTTACCCATATTTATACAGTGTTTCTAGAGATGTTACCTTTTCCATCTAAAGAATCTTTAATATTGGGTGATAGGCATGAGGGCATTTTTTATTCTGTACAGCACAGAGAAGTTTCCATTAGCTGTCTTCAATATATGAAAAATAATGCTCTGAGTCTAAAATTAGTATCTTGCAGTCTTACTTGTTGAGGCACTCTAAAATGGATGAACTTCAAAACTGCAAGTTTGGCATAGACTAAAACTTGTTCTTACTGAAGATTTCCTGCTTTGCTAAGCTTATAAAAACAAACTGGCTTATGATTAATGTAGCTGTTGGTATGTGAAGATGTTTTTCAGAGCTTGTATAAGCAGAATATTTCTATCTTTTTCTTATCCTTGCAGATTACATATTTAAAATCTACACAATTCCATCCACTTAGATTAACTCTGTCCTGATCAAGAAATAAGGTAATACACAAAAAGAAACTAAGTCGAAGTGAATACACTTATCAGAATGCTATTGCACCTTTGCCTGGCCCCTCATGCTCACTTGGCATTAAGTGTTCCATTGCTAAATCTGGGAAGGACTGCACATTTTCCATTGCTGATAGATGATAAATTTGTAAGTTAGGAAGCATTAGTTTAACAGCTACTTAGTATATCCATTTGATCTAATTGTGCACTTAGCAATTCTGTTTCACGATAATAGAAAATCCTTTCAGTTGTACCTATTTAATCACGTATTCAGTGCATAATTGTTGACTGTCTTCTACATATAAAACATTGTTCTAGGTACTGAGGGAAACATAAAGAAGAATAAATAAGGCATGACTTCTGCCCTTAAGGAACTTATAATCAGTTATTTCAAGGTATGAGCAGCCACAAATCAGGATTGACTGGGAGGGGCCAGGATTAGGGGTATGCTTGGCAGATGCAAGGCAAAGAGTAAGATGGATGGAAACCAGTTAAATAGGTGCTATGAGTTTAAACAAGTGGGATCCAGAGTCCAGGAGGTTAGAGCAAAGCGATATTAGCATACAAAGTCAATTTCTGATCTTAGGGCAAACATATTTGACTTTCTGCCTTGCAGAAAATAGAGCAAAGGACTTGAGTTCAGATGCCACCTCTGACATCTCCTACCTCTGTGCCCGTGAATGAGCCAGTCACTTAAATTCCTTAAGCCTCACTCTCTTCATCTGTAAAATAAGAGGGTTGTACTAAGTGACTTCTGAGGTCCCTTACAGCTATAGATCTCTGATCCCCCCTTTTATATAGAGCATAGACTGTGAAATATGGGATACAGTGGTCTCACAGATATTAATTGCAGTCAGAGCTAAGAAGACTTTAGATGAACCGTCATTCTGATTGAGTCTTAGCTGTGATCCCAGTAAATTCTCACTCAATTTACTTTGGGAGATAATACAATACAAAGTGAAAAGGAGACAGTTTATGATGTTAACTTTAAGGACCAGACAGTATGGTGTGGTCTAATGGAAATATCACTGAACTAGAAGACTTGAAAACCTAGATTCAAATCTAAATTCTACCATTTTGTTTGCTTGGACAAGTTGCTTAACTCCTATCCATCTCAGGAGTTCACATGTAAAAGAGGAAGCTGGACCGTTATAGAAGAGTGACTCAGTGAATGTGTGTGTGCTGTGAAAGAGCAGAGTGGGGAAGAGAGATGACCGTGGGTCTGAGTAGTCAGGGATATGGGGAGGGGCACTGAAGCATGGCTTTAGCAGGATTTTTTGGCAGCAAACATGGGGAGGAAGCAATGTATTTTGGTGTATTAAAAAGACAAAGATAAAACATCATGATTGGTATTAAGGATTTCTGAAATTGTAGGAAGTAAATTTTAAAAGAATGTAAGCTCCTTGAGGGCAGAGACTGTCTTATTTTTGTCTTTGTATCCCCAGCACCTTCATAGTTTAAGTGGCAGCATGAATAGAGAGCCAATCTTGAAGTCAGGCAGATCTGGATTCAAGACTTCCTTTCCACACAAACTGTTGTATAACGTTGGACAAGTCATTCGAATTCTCATTGATCTAGTTTAGAGGGGTCAGGCCCTCAGCTCACATGCCCGAGGGTGGCATGAACCAGATAAAAATGTAATTGGGAAATAGTTAACAGAATAAGTAAAAACAGAGTAAAACATAGATGGCAGCTAGGTGGCAAAGTGGAGAGCACACTGGGCTTGGAATCAGGAAGACTCATCTTCATGAGTAGGCCTCTTTTTGTTATCTCTTCAACAAGCTACAAGTACTTTATTTCATCCTAACATTAAACTTGAACAAAGAGAGTGCTATCATTAGAGTTAGCTCCGTTACCCTCTCTTGTACTTAGTTTCTTTCCTCCTCTATAAAATAATGCTTCTTGGCTAGAAAATCTTTAAGGTCACTCCCATCTCTAGATAGTACAATCAGTCCACATCTCATCCTGCATGATTCTTGTCCATGTTTTCCCATGAATCCTGTAAATCTGTTTAATGTGCTAGAATACTTTCTCTTTCATTTCCTATTTCAAACCCCTTAATCATTTGTCAAATATGTTATGCTGGGGTTTCCTTCTTGGGTTAGAGACTGAACATGATCATGTTGAAAGGTTCCAGCTCAGATGTTTTTGTAACTCCATTTTAATGAGTTTGGTGAATCAGGGAAATACTTGGATTCAATTATCCTTCACTTTCCTTAATTTTCTTAAAGGCTCATCTCAAGTGTACCTCCTACATGGAACCTTCCTGATTCCCATACACCCTCAGCTATAAATGCTCTCAGAATGTAAGCTTCTTGAATGCAGTTGGGTGGCACAGTGGATAGAATGGTGGGCCTGGAGTTAGTAAGACTAATTTTCCTGAGTTTAAATGTGGCTTCAGACCTTACTAGCTATGTGACCCTAGGCAAGTCACTTGACCTTGTTTGCCTCAGTTTCTTATCTCTAAATGAACTGGAGAAGGAAATGGCAAACAACTTCAGGATCTTTGCCAAGAAGCCTCCCCACAAAGGGGTTACAAAGAGTTGGACACAACTGCAGTGACTGAACAACAACGAAACAGATAATATTACATTTAAAAACTACGCCAGTATGCATACTGCAGGGATCAAACTCTTCCTGTTTGAGTTTGATAACACTGATCTAGGAAGCCTTCTATGATGACACAATGCAGAGAGACACCTACATCCAGAGAAAGCATTTCCTTAACTGGGAATTCCCTATACCAAGAAGCCATTGGTTCAGTCTCTATCCCTAGCAACCAAGTAGTGGTTGGAACACAGTAAGCACTTATTGAATGCTCACTCAGTGAGCATTAGTAGTTGGGACTACATTGTATTTTTGTACATTGTGCTTCAAGGGATGGCAAGTAGGATTGTCTGGCAGGCATTCATAGATAAGAGACAGAAAAGCAGAGAAGTCAAGGTGAGAGATATACTAATTGGGAGCTGTCATCTGAATGGAGGTGATAGCTGAAGCCATTAGAGTAGATAGAGTCTCCAAGGGAGACAAATGTGGTTAAGAGAGAATCGACACTGTGTCATTATGTGACCTTGGGGTAACTTAACTTCCATGGACCTCAGTTTCCTTACCTCTAAAATGAGAAGGTTGGTCTGGATGGCTTTTGTGATTCCTTCCATCTCTAGATTTATGATACCATGACAGAGGATGTCTAAACCTTGAGGTGAAGGGATGAAGAAGAGGAAACTTTGACCAAGATCACCCTTTTGATTACAAATTCTTAGTGTTTATGTAATTAGCTTTCCAAATAAAATCCAAAAATCTTAGCCCAGATTTCCAGGCTTTTCACTTTTCAGACCTTCTCTCATTCTATCCCCTGTTACTACATAGACTTCAGCTGCCTTCTGTCCCTAGAATATTCTCCATACATTCCTTCCCGGGGCTTCTCTTCTTTCTGCCTGGAATACACTGCATTCTTCTCCCTCAAGATACACCTGATGCCTACCATTCCTTCAGAGCCCAATTCAAATGTTCTCTCCTCACTAATGGTGAATATAATGGCTTATATTTTCTTAGGCATTTTATAGTTTGCAATTGCTTTTTTTCCCCACAATAACCCTGGGATACATGTAGTGAAAAGAATAATTTCCATTTTACAGAGGGGAGAAACTAAGGATTGTGACTTGTGTACCAACATACATATAGTAAGTGGTAAAACTGTGTCTTTAGCTGATATTGTCAGATTCTAGATCTTAAAGCCACTCTTGATTCTACAATCTGAAACAACCTCTCCTCTGTACCTCAGCATTTTGTACCTTTAATTGTATTTTCTTTTTTTCTTTTTGGTCTTTATTAATTTGTTCGTTTACTTTTAGTTTACAAGATTCAGTTCCACAATTCCTTGAGTTTCAAAATTTTTCCCTCTTCCCCCACCCCTCCCAACCATGGTGGTGTACATCAGGTATAGGATCTGCAAATACTTTCACTTTAATTGTATTTTCACATTCAATTATGTATTATAGTTTTGTGTAGGTATCTTATTTATTCTACTACTAGATAGCAAGTACCATGAAAGAAGGGATTATAACTTCGTTTTCTTTATATTTCCATTAAACATAGCACAGTGCTTTGTGTATTGTGGTCCTCACTGAATATTTGTAGAATGTTTTTTGTTTGAGGTCGTAGAAGGAGTGATCAGAAAGCTAAGGAGAGATTCAAAATAGTGTAGTATTATGTGGTCTGAAGCAGGTGCCTATTTCAAGAAGGAAGGAATGGCTAACAGGTTCACATTGCATAGAGAGGTTAAAAATGAAAGCTAAGGAAAGGCTGTAGGAGTTGGCAAGTAAGAGATGAAATCGATGACATTCCAGAATGTGCTTCAGTAGAGTCCTTTTAATGGAAATTGAATGGTGTTAGGAAGTAAATGGGTGGTGAGGAAATGAATGGAGTAGATGTAGCTCATTCATCTGTTCAAAGGTATTAATTATCTTTTCCATTCTTTCCTTCCTTGCTGTAATTTCCTTTAACATTACATTTTGTATGATTTGTTTCATTTCTAGGTATTCTTATAGACCTTCTGACTAGTACATCCGAAGTTTTTTGTTTTGTTTTGTTTTAATTTTTGGATACTCTACTTGGAGTAGGTTCATCCCCTTTTTCTGGGTTCATCTCTTGGGCTTCTCTTAGTCCATAGTTTTTCTTCGTGGTGTTCAGCATTTTCTTCTGCTTTCTCATATTTCTAGTCTCAGTTTCTGCATTGGTGTTTTGTGCTTGAGTCAGACTCTGCTCTCCCTTGATACTCTTGAGTGGTGTGGCACTAGATGCAGGTCCTTCTTGGTCCTGGATGCAGTGGCTGTGTAATGAGGGTCCACTTGACCATCTCTCATCATTTTCCCTCTAAGGAAAAACTCTGTACTGGCAGTATTACTGATTGACTATCCTTCAACTATAAGGAGAAAAGCCTTGTTGCTCCCAGCTGTTGTTTATTAACTATAGAAAGCCTTAGTGTGGGTTAGACTGGCTAATGCCTTCTTCATCCTCACTGGCAGAAGCTGCTGAATTCATAAAGTCACAGCTTAATTGTTGTGATTCAGAGGAGTAGCAAGAGTCCAGGAGACTACCACTACTTAACTTTTTTAGAAGTAATATCATATCAACTCAACTCCTCCCTTTTCCCCACCCACTTCTCCCTCCATCCCCAAATGCAAGGAGAAAGCGGCAGAGTAGGAAATGTGTTAGAGATTAGCAGATCTGTGTTTTAGCTGGGGTATAATTGGAAGGGCCCTTAAGTAAGTCAATAAGCTGACACGCTTGTTAAGTATGTAAACAAGCCAGCTGGGATAAAGTGGGTTCATACACAGCCAGGGAAAGCCAGAGAGTTCATGCAGAAAACTTTAAGATGGGCATAGAGTCCAAAGCCTGAAAGGCCAAAAACCAGGTACCAAAGCCAGAGGCTAAGCAGGAAAACACTTTCAAGAGTTGGAAAGCAATGGGTCAAGAGTTAGGGTCACCAAAACTAGAGCAAGAACAGGAAACAACACAGGAGGCAGGTGTTGAGGACAATTTGCCTCACTCAAAGAAACAGCTCAAGGCAGTAGACATTCTTTAATGGCAGGCGGCTGAAGGAAACACAGATGTGGGCTTGGCTAGCTTGGTGCTTCACAACCATGTTCTCAGACACCAGCCTACCTAGACCTGCCTGAGAATAATTCTTATCATACAGCCCTAAGTCAATTAAAAAACATAAAACAAAACAACCAGTGATTAAGCTTCTGCTGTGTGTACAGCACTGATGCAGATATACAAAATTAAAAAACAAAAACCATAGTTCCTGCTCTCAGAGGGGTTCCATTTTTCAGCAAGTGGGGCCTGTTATTACATACATACAGAGAAAAAGGAGACATCCAAAGTGTAGGAACATTTTAGGAGGGAGAGATCACTTTCAGAAATTTACAGCAGGGAAGATTACTGTAGAAGATATGGTATTTGAGCTGAGCCTTAGTGGAAGAGAAGGATTGTGAAAGGTGGACTTAATGAGGGATTGTGTTGCAGTGAGGGGAGATGGCATAGAGTGGGAGAGAGCATGTCAAGTTCAAGCAATGGTTAGTAGCCCAGTTTGGCAGCAACATGGTGAATGGAAGGGAGAAATATGAAATAAGGCTGGAAAGGTAGATTGGAGCCAGATTTTGAAGGGCCTTAAATGTCAGTTTAAGGAGCAATCAGCAGTAGGGCCTCTGAAGGCTGTTTGTGTTTTTTGGACCAGACCTGAAGTTACAATGCCGTAGGGGAGGGTTGCATTGCTGTAAGAAATACCTTGGGAGGAAACGCCCTCTGCTAATGGTCTGCAACTTAATCTTAAAGAGTTATTTGGAACACCGAGAAGGGAAGTGATTCACCCAGGGTCATACAGCCAGGCTTCTGGTGTCGTAGAGTGGTGCCATGGGCATGCCTATGTCTTATGGAGAATTGTTTTTGGCAGCTCTGTGAAAAATTTTCGAAAAGACAGAGTAGAGGCAAGAATGGAGGCATGATCCTCAGTAATTTGACAAGTTCTGGACCTGCCCTTAATCCTGCCTCACCTTGTACAGAAACTGATAATAGGATTGTACCATCCTCTCCTGGGTACTGCAGATGTCCTATGAACCAGTGCCCTGCACACTGGCTTGTAAGGAATTACATAAGTTCACAATCGAGGTTGTGTTCCAGGACTGGCCCCTAAATGTTTCAGGAATGAAAATCTGCAGCAGAAGATGTAAAAGTTCATGGATGCTATTTCACCAAGAGGTTATCTGCCCATAACCTGGAGAAGATTCTTGAACTGAATTTTGTAGTTTCTGCCATAAAGGGTAGAAGGGATGATTCCTGTTGGGGCATATTGTGAGTGGCCTTTATCAAGGTCTGAGGCCATGTACATGGGCTCATGAGTCTCTTCATATATTAAGTGGAGGTCAGCAACTCAGAACCATTGTAATAATCTCTGGTCTTTGAGGAGAAGATAATGAAAGCTAGTTGATTCAAGGAATTGTGGGGTAGTGGTCAACATAGTTCAGTCAATCAG
>WOXC01008556.1:0-147802 GCA_011680675.1 Gymnobelideus leadbeateri
ATCCCAAAAAGAAAACTCCCAGGAATATTATAGCCAGGTTCCAGAATCCCCAGATCAAGGAGAAAATACTACAAGCAGCCAGGAAGAAACAATTTCAATATTGTGGAAACACAATCAGAAGAGCACAGGACCTGGCAGCTTCTACACTGAGGGATGGGAGGGCATGGAATATGATATTCCAGAGGGCAAAAGAGCTGGGATTGAAGCCAAGGGTCACGTACCCAGCAAAACTAAATATTTTGTTTCAGGGGAAAATATGGTCATTCAGTGGAATAGAGGACTTTCAAGCATTCTTGAGGAAAAAAACCAGAATTGAATAGAAAATTTGACATCCAGACACAAGAAGCAAGAGATGCCTGAGAAGGTAATCAGGGAAAAGGAATCAAAAGGAACTTATCAAAGTTGACCTATTTACATTCCTACATGGAAAAACAATAACTGTGACTGATGAAATCTTTCTCAGTGTGAAAATAATGGAAGAAAGGTATATGGGCATATGAATGCATATGTGAATGTGTGTATATATGTTTACAGTTATACATGGATAGAGGGCATAGATTGAATTTGTTGGGAAGGGATGATACTTAATGGGTGAAATTATGAGGTGAGAGAGGAAAGTGGCAAGGGGAGATGGGGAGAGACAGGGTAGGGTAAACTATCTCATGTAGCAGAAAGTGGGTGCAAAGGAGGAGAATAAGGAAGGCTAAAAAGGCAAAACCACATTCACATTGAATTTGATTCAGGGAGAAAATGACATACATAGTAAATGGGATATCTCAACCTGTAGCAGGATGGGGAGGAATGGGGGGAGGGATGATGGATGGGAGGGAATCCTTGGGGTGAGGGGAGGTTGGAAGTACCCACTATAGAAGAGGGACAGGATCATGTAGGGAATGGACCAGGTGGGGGGTGGGATGAATGGGAGGGAATTATAAGCAGCTTTGTACAATATATCTACCATGATAATGTTTTGCATAGCTAGACATGTACAACATATACTGAATTACTTATATCCCAAGAAGGAATGGTTGACAAGGGAGGAAGGAAATGGATCTGAAATTCGAGGTCGTAACATTAAATGTTTCAGATACATATATAAATACTATTATTAATAAAAAAAAGTTGACCAGAAAAAAAAAAAGAGTGTCCAGGTTTACCCAGAATGGCCACTATTATCCTCCACAGAAAAATGGTGTATTAGTGACAAAAGGGGAAGATAAGACTGAAGTTTTCTTCTTCTTCCTGTGCAAATCCCTATGACTGGGTTAGGATCGTTTTTTTGCTCCTTCCACTTTCCTAATTTTCCTTTCTTCTATCCTTTCAGGTGCATATTTAAATATAACATCAAATTTCCCCTTTAAGCTGCTTCCAATGAATGAGAATGAATGAACAGAATGGCATTTATTAAGTATTGTGTTTTGAGTACAAAGTTAAGCTCTGAGGATACTAGAAAAAAAAGGGAGATACTCCCTGCTCTCAAGGCACTCAAATTCTAATTGGGGGAGACAATATATTCGAGAAATTTGAGCTACTGAGTAGATCAAAAGGTCTGGAATCTTAAGGGTACAGTAGAGGGCCAAAGAGCAAAGCTTAAGGGTCCTCCAGTTACATAGGTAGGTAATATGATTGTGCTAAGAATTGCAAGGCACTGAGTCATAGAAGATTTTAAGGCATGAAGGACATTAGAAAGCACAGCCAAGGCAAATGGTTAGGACTGGTGATCACCCATTTCATTGAAATGAATAGAGTTGTTGAGTCTCATTTAATTTAAGCCCAGTGAAGAGTCAAGCAGCCCAGGAAAAAGGCTCATACAAGAGCAATCCCAGTGGTGGCATGTCTTCGTTTTCTGGCTGAGCTCTAGGACATCTCAAGGTCAAGAGAAGAATTGAGGAGGGAAGACAAGGTGAGGAGGGCACCTAGTAGCAGTGGGCCTTCCTACTGCCCATCTGGACTGGTTATATGATTTTAATAGTATTGTGAAATCTAGCTCCTCTAGGTAACTATTGTGCTCATAGTTGGAATGCAACTGTTCTCTCTGTGTATTTAATTTTTTGCACAATATGTGAGTGATATAGGCTCAGAGAGGGGTTTACCTCACAGAGATAATTAGCTGAAAGTCTCCTTTTTTCCTATTGGTGGCTTACAGGCCACTTGGAGGCAAAAATGAGCTAATGATATTGATATATTTTCCTCATTACCCAATAAATCTAACAGGTAGAGATAAAATGAAGTCAGGCTTTTTTCTTTCCTTCTATCTTGGTAGAGACCATCTTCATTGCAATTGTAACCACAAATGATTGGAGCTAAGTTGTCTCTTCTGTTCTGAACTAGAAGACAGGGGAATGTGAAGTTGAAGGAGAAGGTTATGGCTAGAAAGGAACCCTCTCTCTGAGCTAATCCTAATGGTCAAAGATAGGTGCTGTCTCAGTGCATTCTGTCCTTTTCTCCTGTTGGTGGTGCAGAAATGGACAGAGTGAGAAGGTAATCAAGGAAAAGAAATAAAAAGGAACTTATCAAAGTTGAACTATTTGCATTCCTACATGGAAAAACAATAACTGTGTCTGATGAAACCTTTCTCATTATGAAAATAATTGAAGAAGGGTATATGGTCATATGGATACATATGTGAATGTGTGTATATGTTTACAGTTATACATGGATAGAGGGCACAGGTTGAATTTGATGGGAAGGGATGATACTTAAGGGGTGAAGTTAAGAGGTGAGAGAGGAAAGTGGCAAGAGGAGATGGGGAGAGACAGGGTAGGGTAAACTATCTTGTAGAAGAGGCAAGGGGAAGTAGTTGCAGGGGAGGGGAAGAACAGGAAGACAAAAGGCAAAACCATATTCTCATTGAAGCTGGCTCAAGGACAGAATCACATACATACTAAATGGGATATCTCACCCTTCAGGAGAGTAGGGGAAAGGGGGATGAGAGGGGAGATGATGGAGGGGAGGGCATTCTAGGGGGAGGGGAGGGTGGAATTGCCCACTTTTGAAGAGGGACAGGATCAAAGTAGGGAATAGGCCAGGTGGGAGGTGAGATGGGTGGGAGGGAAATATAAGCAGTCTTTTACAATATAGCTACTATGGTAATGTTTTGCATGGCTATACATGTACAACACATACTGAATTGCTTATCTTCTCAGAGGGAGTGGGTGACAAGGGAGGAAGGGAATGGATCTGAAAATCGAAGTTTTAAAATTAAATGTTTCATAAGATGTCCAGGCATTGGGGCTCAGAGATTCACCTTGCCCCAGTGGCAAAGTCGAAGGGGGTATGGGAGAAGATATGGGAGAGAGCAGATTGGATGAGAGGATACCTAG
This sequence comes from Gymnobelideus leadbeateri, assembly GCA_011680675.1. NCBI lineage: Eukaryota > Metazoa > Chordata > Mammalia > Diprotodontia > Petauridae > Gymnobelideus > Gymnobelideus leadbeateri. Next base: position 3,324 of record WOXC01008556.1, read on the forward strand.
TGGGACTGCTATTCTGGGGTGGTTGGTAGGGAAAAAATGGGGGGAAAATTGTAACTCAAAATCTGGTGGAAATGAATGATGTAAACCAGAAGTTAATAAAGCATTCGTTTAATAAGAAAAAAATTAGAAAATAAACAAACAGGAAAACAAACTGCTGCATGTAATGCTGGTGGAACAACTCATTACAATTGATGTATCCTAAGCACCCCAGTAAATGCAGTCTGAGATAATGGCAGAGTCTAGACAGCAGACACAACCAGATTGTGATACAACAGTGATGGTGTTTGTGCAGTTCACTGCTTCCCATATGCTAAAATTCCTCCAGATATGATACAAACACATTCATTGCATCTAGATGGGTGTTAAAGAAATTGTTGTAATTGAATACTTTGGATATTCTGTTGCCTTTTGACTGAGCAGCAATTATACTATTTCTTTGCCCATGGTAGGTTGGTACTCAATATCTATCTATATCTATATCTATCTATCTATCTATCTAATCTCAGAATTGTGAAGGTATCAGAATCCCTAGATGCCTAAAGTAATCTAGTGCAGCCTCTATATGAGCAGGAATCTTCTATTCTTTCCCCCACCCCCTAAGCATTCCTGATGAAGAGTTAAACTATCTTTCTTTGGAAAGCTACCATTAATGGAAAACTCATTGTATCTTAAGTCATCCTTTCCAGCTTTTTAATAGCTTTGGGAAGTTTTTCCCCTAAATCAACACAAAACATCTGCCTCTTGAAAATGTCCATTTTGGTTCAAGCAGAGCAAGTTAAAGTCAAGTATTTATTAAACATCACTGTTCTAATTGCTAGTCTAATGCATGACACAGATAATAATTTTCGTCATTCTGGCATTCTGTGTTTATTATTTCAACCTAAGATTATGTTAGGTATCTATTTTGCTGTCATGTCATACTTTTAATTCATATTGACATTATATTTATTGTATACTTAATTCAATGAGATATTTGTAAAACAAAACAAATAAAACTTAGTGTAATGTCTTATACATTATACATAAGCTGTATAAATGCTTATTTCCTTCCCTTGTCCCCAATGGCTTTTGCACAGGAGCTATTGTCAAAATAGACATCCCTTCACCTAGATCTATCTGAAAATCTGATTTTTTGTAGGATGCTACATGTATTAATATTACACTATATCATGTTAGACTTACCTTATTTTTCTAGCTTGTACTACTCTTTTGGGTTGCCTTTTCTTTCATCAAATGTGTTAGCTATTGTTTCAGCTTCATGTGCACATCTGAAAATCATTTTTGCCTTTACCCAAGTCATCAATAAAATCATCGAACAGCATAGGATCAATGAGAGATGCTCAGCAAATGCTACTGGACCTCCCTTAAACAGTACATTTTGGATCTTGCCATTCATTGAATCCTCCTAACCATACTCTCATTCAGACCACATCTCTCCATCTTGTTCACATGTATATTATGAAAACGAAGCAGCCTGCCAAAATTGAAGAAATAGATCTTGAAATCCAGGAAATAAAATATATCTTGGCATTGTCTAGTTCAGGGTGGGGGGAAGGAGAGGTCACATGTGTCGTTCTAGGTCTTCAAGTGTGGCTCTTTGACTGAATCCAAATTTCACAGAACAGATCCCATTTGTTCTGTGAAGTTTGAATTCAAAGGACCATATAAATGTGATTTCTTCTATGAAGTTTGGATTCAACCAAAAGGCTGCACTTGAGAACCTACAGGGGGCCTCAAAGATGCAGGTTGCCTACCCTTGGCCTACATTAAAATTACATAGAAAGGGGGCGGAGCCAAGATGGCGGAGTAGAAACAGCTCTTCCAAGCCTCTCTGCCCCCAGATTCTCCACAAACTATGTAAAAAAGGACTCTGAAAAACTTCTGGAGCCCCAGCACCCACAGAACGACACAGAGAAGCTAACCTCCCGCTGAGGACAGCCCAGCACCCTGCAGGAAGGACCAGCGCAGTGGTCTGGGAGCCGGCAGCGCGAAGAGCACAGGAGCCTAGCCGAGCCCAGGTCCGCATGAGCCGAGGTTTTAGCCCCAGGGCGGCAGGGCCAGCAGCCAGCTGGAGGAACCCCAGAACACCAGGAACTGTGGAGATTCCAGAATTATCAACATAGACTTGCCTAGGACAAAGTAAGAGGTTAGTGTCCTATGGACTTTGGGACCTGTATTTGGGAATGCGTCAGCTCCCTCCCCTGGGGGCTAGAAGCCACTGAGGAGACACGCCATTTTGTAGTTTTCAGAGGCATTTCCAGCTCCCAGCCTACAAATCGTGGGGAGATCCAGCGATCAGTCTTGGGGGGTAATCGCTCTTGCTTTAACCTCCCTGGATCTGGATTGTGATCTAGGGTGGAAGTTGTGGGTGGTTTACAGCTTACCAGAAACGGAAGTTGCCCCCCACACGTTCGGGACGAAAATTCCTCTAGCTGGCCTTAAAGCCATAGTGTGGCAACAAGCCCAAAAGTCAAGCAATTAAGTGGCAACATGCCAAGGCAAAGGAAACAGAAAAATGCAACCCTAGACTCCTATTTTGGGGGCATAGAGCGGAAAAGGACTGTGAGGTCAGAAGTCCTGCTCCAAAAGCCCCAGGGGAAAACATGAGTGGGTTGCAGGCCATAGAGGACCTTAAGAAGGACTTTAAAAATCAAATAAGAGAAGTGGAGGAAAAATGAGAAAGAGAAATGAGAAGGATGCAGGAAAAGTATGAAATGAGGGTCAACAGCCTGACTGAGGAAAACAACACCTTAAAAAATAGACCAGCTCAAATGGCAAAGGAGGCCCAAAAGGGCAATGAGGAGAAGAATGCCTTAAAAAGTCGAATTTGCCAGATGGAAAAAGAATCTCAAAAGTTCACTGAGGAGATTCATTCCTTCAGAGTTAGACTGGAGCAAATGGAAGCTAGTGACTTTATGAGAAATCAAGATGCTGTTAAGCAGATCCAAACAAAACGAAAGATTAGAAGGCAATGTGAAATATCTCATGGGAAAAACCACTGACCTGGAGAATAGATCCAGGAGAGACAATTTAAAAATTATTGGACTACCTGAAAGCCATGATCAAGGAAAGAACCTAGAAATCACCCTTCAAGAAATTCTCAAGGAAAACTGCCCAGATGTTTTAGATCCAGAGGGCAAAATAGAGGTTGAAAGAATCCACCAATCACCTCCTGAAAAAGATCCCAAAAAGAAAACTCCCAGGAATATTATAGCCAGGTTCCAGAATCCCCAGATCAAGGAGAAATACTACAAGCAGCCAGGAAGAAACAATTTCAATATTGTGGAAACACAATCAGAATAGCCCAGGACCTGGCAGCTTCTACACTAAGGGATCGAAGGGCATGGAATATGATATTCCAGAGGGCAAAGAACTGGGAATGAACCCAAGGGTCACCTACCCAGCAAAACTGAGTATTTTGTTTCAGGGGAAAATATGGTCATTCAGTGGAATAGAGGACTTTCAAGCATTCTTGAGGAAAAAACCAGAATTGAATAGAAAATTTGACACCCAGACACAAGAAGGAAGAGATGCCTGAGAAGGTAATCAGGGAAAAGAAATCAAAAGGAACTTATCAAAGTTGAACTATTTACATTCCTATATGGAAAAGCAATAACTGTGACTGATGATATCTTTTTCACTATGAAAATAATGGAAGAAGGGGGTGTGGTCATATGAATACATATGTGAATGTGTGTGTATATGGTTACAGTTATATATGGATAGAGGGCATAGGTTGACTTTGTTGGGAAGGGAGAGTACTCAAGGGATGAAATTATGAGGTGAGAGAGGAAAGTGGCAAGAGGAGATGGGGAGAGACATGGTAGGGTAAACTATCTCATGTAGGGGAAGTGGGTGCAAAGGAGGGGGAGAATAAGGAAGGCGAAAAAGGCAAAACCACATTCACATTGAATTTGGTTCAGGGAGAAAATGACATACATACTAAATGGGATATCTCAACCTGCAGCAGGATAGGGGGAAGGGGGATGAGAGGAGGGATGGTGGATGGGAGGGCATCCTTGGGGTGAGGGGAGGTTGGAAGTACCCACTATAGAAGAGGGACAGGATCATGTAGGGAATGGACCAGGTGGGGGGTGGGATGAGTGGGAGGGAATTATAAACAGCCTTGTACAATATATCTACTATGATAATGTTTTGTATAGCTAGACATGTACAACATATACTGAATTACTTATCTCCCAAGAAGGAATGGGTGACAAGGGAGGAAGGAAATGGATCTGAAATTCGAGGTTGTAACATTAAATGTTTCAAATATATATATAAATACTATTATTAATAATCTTCTGCCTATAATTGGGAGATAAGATGTGCAGGCATTGGGACACAAAGATTCATCTTCCTCTAATGGAAAGTCGATGGGGGTATGGGAGAAGGTATGGGAGAGAGCAGATTGGAGGAAGCGATATCTTGTGGGACTGCTATTCTGGGAGGTTGGGTAGGGGAATAATGGGGGGAAAATGATTGTAACTCAAAATCTGGCGGAAATGAATGATGTAAAACAGAAGTTAATAAAGTATTTGTTTAAAAAAAAATTACATAGAAAATGACCAATACCTACATAAATGAAGTGAAAGAAAATTGTTTGAAAAAAAGAAGCAATTTCACCTGAAAGAGAAAAGATGTAAGTTGGATATGAAAGTTACCTTTAAGTATTAGTATGGTTATCTTGGGGAAAGATGAGTAAGACAGATCCCAATGACCCCAGGGAGGCAGAATTCACCTAACATAAAGGAAAAAATTATTCATTTGATTAGCCACTTCCTCTCCGTGAGAACCAGTTTTCTCATCCTTTAAGTTAAGGATTAGACCAACCAATCTCTAAAGTTCCTTCCAGCTCTAACAATCTAGGATTCTGAGTTGCTCAACTCTCTGTTCGGCCTCATTAGGCAAAACTTCAGGCTTTTGAGTGACTGCCTTGGTGGCACAATCTTTGCTTCACAATTCCATCATCAGCATTGGAGCACAAAAAGCAATATGGAAAAGTTAGAAAAAAGTGGGGGCAGAATTGGAATTAGAAAGACCTGGGTTCAAGGCTTGCCTCTTACACATGCTGTCTGTATGACCATGGATATGTAATTTCTCATCATCCCTAGACGATTTCCTAATATTAATTTACAGATGAATGACATGCTGATGTGCATGGTAGTGTAACTTCCCACACTGGTAATTACCCATGCTGGTGGAATAACAGGTTCAGACTCTCCCCAAAATGAAAAGTATATTAGAAACCTATTTTACAACTTTTTAACCAGCCAGGATATATGATATGTAAATTTAAGAATCTCAAGGGTAAACATCTGCTGAAAATGCTTTAATCCATAAGCATGTTCCCACTAGGAAAAGAACTCTGGCATGTATGCTTTAGCAAAGCAGCAGTAACTGCTGATGAATAACTATCTGTATCATTTCTGAACCAGTCTATACCCATAGGGCAAGAGCATTTTAGCATGTTAAAAAAAGGATTAGACAGGCATCAGCTAAATTAGCCTTATTCGAGTTCTGTTAGTCTCTCTGGTGTATATTTAATAACATTACCATGGAACACCATTAACAGAAATTTCCTTCTTTCAAGTGTTATTGCAATAGGAAGTAAAATGGCTTCTTAAAAAAAAAACTAACAACATTTTGTTATCTTAAGCAAATAGAAGATTATTAAAACAGGTTAAATTTTCTCTCCTTAAAGTATCACTAACACAAAATAAAAGAGTTAACAAGACTACTTCTTCTTTTTATTTTATTTTTTTTGGAGGGCAATTGGGGTTAAGTAACTTGCCCCAGGTCACACGGCTAGGTTTTTGTCTGTGTGTGCATTAAGTGTCTGAGGCCAGATCCGAACTCAGGTCCTTCTGACTCCAGGGCTGGCACTCTACTCACTGCGACACCTAGCCGCCCCTAAGACTACTTCTTAATATAATCCATAACCTGTGCACAGAACCTTCTGCCAAGGTTTATAGCATTGCTTTTCATGGATAAAAGTGCCTGCAAACAAATCTTAGGAATCCTGTATTTGACTTATTTGCATAAAATTTCCCTATTCTTATCATAATGTCTAGCCCAAAGCACATTTTAACAAATCTCCCCATCATTTTTTAAAAGTGAAAATGATGAATTTTAACATATTATTCCTTCTAAGATCAAGGGAGTTCCCTCCTAAAAGGGTCATAATTCATTTCCTATATTGCTATTTTCTCATAGGAAGCAGAGGTGTCAAGTTATTCAACTTCTTTAGACTTCTTCAGCCAACAGGAGACATATTTTAACCATATCTCTCTACAAGACACTTAAATTAAATATCTTTTAGAGCCTAAAATGCCAGCATCCTGGGGACTCCATCATTCTCCAAGTCCATTAGAGCTAAGGTTATCCTTTTACTTAAACTAGGTAAAATATTAGTGCTCTGTTAAATATTCACAAAGATTTAAAACAATCTGCCAAGGTCTCAAAGGTCTCTTTATGATCTAAGGCTCTGTGATTCTATGATGTATAGTGATGTTCTCTGGGCAACAGGCAAAGAAAATTTAATATAAATTATCCCTATGGTGTTTTCACAGGGCAATCCAAGTAACATTTCATACTATATGCTTTAAAAGGCAATTCTTTCTGAATTCTTCCTTTGCTCTTTTCTTGCTATGAAATGCACAAACCCATAAAATTCCTGATCAAGTTAGAGCTTTATTCATTGATCTACCCAGCACTTCCTGCCTCTCCTAATTTAATTCACAGCAATCTATACCTATCTTGAACTCATCCTGTTTTCAACATATCCCTCATTTATAGATTGAGTCATTTTGAGTTTTCAATTGAAAGTTGTTTCTCAGGTTTTATTTTTCATGTATAGGACAGGGGGTGGAGTAATAATAATTATATCCTAAGTTAAATGCAATTAAAATTATTCATATTCTTGATAATGAATCAAATAAGTAATCATGAGTAATGTAAGTAAGCTGAACTTCTCATAACCAATTGAGAATACAATGTTTAAATGAACTTTCTCATGTATACCAGGGCACACACTACCATATTGAATAGATTAATATTAACACATTAATTCAAATCTGCTGGGGAGCTATTCACATAAAAATGCTTATAATGTGAAGAGTGCCCAAGTCATGTATTATTTTCCTTACTCTCAATCATTTATAATATTAATTGCTCTAAAAGTTGGTAAATATCCTCAAATGACAGGAAAGCTGTGGTAATTAAGAGATATAGAATTGATTTATGATGAAAGAGACTACCTTAACACATTTCCCACCCTCTCCACACCTCCAGTTAACCTGCTTACCTTAGAAATCAGGAATTCTAATGTCAACTCACTAATGTAAAGCAAGGGATCTCTTGACTAGATGGAAGAAAGGAATTCTCCCTCTCCTTGCATTTCCAGTGGAAAGCTTTTGGAGAGCTGTTTGCTACAGCATTTCTGCCAAAGGCAGACTTGTTTGAAAATTTGTGGAAGAAAATCCCAGTGCAGGGAAGCTAGTTTTTCCACCAAGTCATCAGATTTTAAAAATGTTGTAAAATGTTCATGCACTGGTCACGTCATAGAAAATACATTAGCACTGAATTATTTGGGGATTAACATTTCCAACTGATGTGGGTAAATTTCCAAAGCAGACTTTTCAGAAAATAAAGAGCTGAGGCATAGGGTAAGAATCACCAGGATGTTTATTATATTACACTTCTGCTACAATGCCCTACTACATTTCATCTTTGGAAAGAGAGCTTCAATTAGAGATTGGAAGACCATTTACCAGGAAGGATGCATAGAGTACAGTGGTGAGCATACAGTCAGGAAGACCTGGTTTCAAGTTCTCATTCTGACACTTCCTTGCCAATGAGTTGTAGTTTCTAGGTAATGGACCCAGTAACCCAGTAAGAGATTATGAACCCTTCAGGGAGCAGGCCTAGTGAGTCAAGGCACAAGACCCAAGGAGTTTTGTGAGTGAAGAGAGTGTTAGCCATAGTTTTCAAGAGTTTAACAGAGGAGAGGAATCCTGCTTTTGGAGCAGGATTTCTGAACTCACAGTCCTTTTCCCGCTCTATGCCCCCAAAATAGGAGTCTAGGGTTGCATTTTTCTGTTTCCTTTGCCTTGGCATGTTGCCACTTAATTGCTTGACTTTTGGGCTTGTTGCCACACTATGGCTTTAAGGCCAGATAGAGGAATTTTCGTCCCGAACGTGTGGGGGGCAACTTCCGCTTCTGGCAAGCTATAAACCCACCCACAACTTCCACCCTAGATCACAATCCAGATCCAGGGAGGTTAAAGCAAGAGCGATTACCCCCCAAGACTGATCGCTGGATCTCCCCACGATTTGTAGGCTGGGAGCCGGAAATGCCTATGAAAACTACAAAATGGCGTGTCTCCTCAGCGGCTTCTAGCCCCCAGGGGAGGGAGCTGACGCATTCCCCAAATACAGGTCCCAAAGTCCATAGGACACTAACCTCTTACTTTGTCCTAGGCAAGTCTATGTTGATAATTCTGGAATCTCCACAGTTCCTGGTGTTCTGGGGTTCCTCCAGCCGGCTGCTGGCCCTGCCGCCCTGGGGCTAAAACCTCGGCTCAAGTGGACCTGGGCTCGGCTCGGCTCGGCTCCTGCGCTCTGTGCGCTGCCGGCTCCCAGACCACTGCGCTGGTCCTTCCTGCAGGATGCTGGGCTGTCCTCAGCGGGAGGTTAGCTTCTCTGTGTCGTTCTGTGGGTGCTGGGGCTCCAGAAGTTTTTCAGAGTCCTTTTTTACATAGTTTGTGGAGAATCTGGGGGCAGAGAGGCTTGGACGAGCTGTTTCTACTCCGCCATCTTGGCTCCGCCCCTCTGTATGCTCTTTCTTTTAATTGGGTCATATGTTGGATTTCTACCATGCCCCAGCTCTTCATCCTGAAGCCTCCATTCACACTGGAATTCACATGTTGGAAGTACTCTTCACTCTGTTGCCTCTTCCTCTGATTAGATGAATCCTCCTGGAACATCCATTTAAGAAGGGTATCTGAGCCAGCCATATATTCCTCTGCATTACAGAGTTCTTATATTCTCCCCTTGATGGATATTTTTGTCATACTCTCCCCATCTCCTCTTTTAGTTTCCTTTTATGTGTTGACTTCCCTCGTTAGAATGTAATTCCTCTGAGGGGAGAGTTTGTTTCTTTCTACTCTTATTTGTATCCCCAGTCCTTAGAATAGTGCCTGGCACAAAATAAGTGCTTAATAATGTGCACTGAGAAACTGTTGACTGTTAAAAGTCTATGAATTATAGAGTTGAAACTGGAGTGTTGGACACATCATAAATAATATATTAATATGAATAGATGATATTTCTTGTAACTGTGGCTAGAAGACTGCTTCACCAAAAATGAGGTAAAAGAGATAATCACAAAACTAAAAAATGATCATTTTAATTACATAAAATTCTAGCTTGGCAATAACAAAATCAGTGCATAAAATGGAAGGTATTGATTGGAAAAATGTTTTTTTTTTATCAAATATCTCTTATAAGATCCTAGTAGCAAAGATATATGAAATTGATAGAACTACTTAAGACAAAGACCTATTGCTTAAAATATAATTGGTCAAAAGTATATGAAGAAACCACTCTAAAATTTTAAACTACCAATAAACATAAGAAAGATTGTTCCAAATAATTAATAATAAGAGAAATTAATATTAAAAGTAACTCAGACTTCACCTCATACCCTGAAAATTGGCTATTTTAAATGATGGAAATAACCCATGTTTCAGGGGTTGGAGAAAGATAGGCACATTGATACTCTATTAGTAAAGTTGTGTATTGGTTCAAGTTTTCTGGAAATCCATGTAGAATTATGATTTCTTTAATTTATTAAATAATCAATAACTTTTGATCAAGACATCACTTATTAGGCAAATTCCCCCAAGAAAGTAAAAGATAGAAAGGTCCTATATACATCAACATATAGCACTACTTCTGTGGTAGCAAGGAACTAGAAACAGAGCAGGTGTCAATTGATTAAGGAATGGCTAACCAAATTGTGGCACGAGTGTAATGAAATATTACTGTTGTATGAGAAAAATCAAAATAAATAATTCAGACTGAAATGGGAAGATTTATATCAATCAATGAATCAAGAAGTAATGAGAATCAGGAAAATAACATGCCCATTGACTGTAAAAATGTAAATGGAAATAAAAATAACATGAAATCAAACACTATATAATGTTACAATGACCAAGCTTGGCCCTAAAGAAGAGCAAACAAAATATACCCCATTCTCTTAATTGTAGAAGTGTGGGATTATGGATGAGGAGTGTTGAAAATACTGTTAGAAATAAGCAACGTATTATTTGGTTTTGTTTAACTATTTTTTGTAATAGACCTTTGTCTATTACACCTCTCCAGGGGACCTATGATCCAAGACACTCAGAAAGAGGTACCTTATATTGGGTAGAATGGGCTTTCCTTGAATCCCAAGCTTACTCCCCCACATACGTTTTGAGGAGCCAAAAGCAGGAAGACCTAGAAAATCAGTGGAATTGCTATCAGTTATAGTCAAAGTATATATTAGAATCATCTTGCAGATTCTAACCATAAGTGTAAATATACTTATATGTGTATAATATATAGTGTGTATATAGCATATATGCATATTTTATATATATATAGACACATATATTATTTATATTAGTACAAAAAACAGGAATTTGTGACATCTGCCAGTTATAGTAATACAGTTTATATACACATATGTAATCACCTTGCACACAATATGTTTATACATATATTTGTTTGAAGAGCCTTCTTGGATTCTGCTGAATCATGCACATTTCACCCTGGTTTGGTTTACAAAATCAAAAGAAGAGAAATATTTTACTTGCCCTTTCTAGTACATAAGGAGTGTTGGGAAATTTTGACATGGTTGCAAAGACCTACAAGGGGCTTTCCTCCCAGCATATAAAATGATAATTAACTGACTTTTCTAGTGGTAGAAAATTAAATTTTTTGGTGGTAGAAAATTAAATTAAATTCAGCAAACACATTTAACTGGAAAAAAACAATTACAACAAATTATTATGTGCTTTTAAAAGATATTAGCTTGGTGCTGTGTAAATGTATCACTTAATTTTTTTAAATACTAGTTAAAAGTTCATAATTCATAAAATATTAGAGCTTAAAGGGACCTTAGAGATCATATAATCAGGATGTCGCATAAGCTAGAAGATGTCAGGGATATGAACAAGTTATAGTTCCCAACTGAGAATTCCCAATGATAATAATAGTAATAATAATAATATCAACCCTGTCCATTTTATAGGGTTATTTTGAGGATCAAGTAAAATCAGTAATTTTAGGACTGAAAAGAGATTTTAGATATCAGCAAGTCCAACATTTTCTTTTTAAAGAATTTTTTGTGGCTTCTAGGTGGTTGCAATGAATAGAGCACCTGACCTGGAGTCAGGAGGACCTGAGTTCAAATCTGGCTTCAGACACTTAACACAAAACAAACCATGTGACCTTGGGCAAGTCACTTAACCCCAATTGCCCTACCTCCCCCCTTCCAAAAAAAAGAGAATTTTTTTTAGTTTTATTTTTTTTTAGTATTTTGGTCTTTATTAATTTGTTGGTTTATTTTAATTTACAAAATTCAATTTCACAGTTCCTTGAGTTTCAAATTTTCTCTCCCTCCCTCTCCCCCCACCCATGACAGCATACAGTCAAGTATAGGATCTGCATATAGTTTCACATTAGACATTAGTCAGGTTTTAAGGAAGGATTGTATCAGATGGAATAAACAATGGGAAAGAGGAAACAAAACCAAACAAGTAAAAGACAGAGAGCAAGTAGTTTGCTCCAGTCTGCATTCAAACTCTGTTCTTTCTAGTTCTTTCTTCGAATGTAATTTTTTAGTTTTCAACATTTGCTTCCATAAGATTTTGATTTCTAAATTTTCTCCTCTCTCTCCCATCCCCTAACCCCAAGATGGCTTGTAATTTAATATAGACTACCTATACATTCATATTGAACATATTTTCACATTAGTCATGTTGTAAAGATGAATTATAACCAATGGGAGAAACCACAAGAAAAAAGAAACAAAAATAAAGTGGAACAAAGGAGAGGAGAGCAAATAATGTGTTTCTATTTATATTCAGACTCCATAGTTTTTTGTTTTTTTTCTGGATGTGAACAGCATTTTCCATTATGAGTCCTTTGGAGTTGTCTTGGATCCTTGCATTGCTAAAAAGAGATAAGTCCATCAAAGTTAGTCATATTGTGACTGTTTCTGTGTATAATGTTCTCCTGGTTCTTCTCACTTCACTCAGAACCAGTTCTTTCAAGTCTTTCCAGGTTTTTCTGAAGTCTGCATGCTCATCATTTCTTATAGGACAATAGAGTTTCATTACATTCATATACTACAACTTGTTCAATCATTCCCCAATTGATGGGCATCCCCTAAATTTCCAGTTCTTTGCCACCACTAAAAGAACTGCTAAAATATTTTTGTACATCTGTTATAGTAATGAAATTTGAAGATCCCTTTTTATTTCTAAGCTGACAGATGCTAAACACCTAGTTTCAAATTAAGCCTCTTTAAAGAAACAGGAGGAATGAACATCTGTTGCTGATATAACAGGAAAAGGCTGAACAGGAAGGAGCTATACCATGTATAAGGAAGAGCACAAGCTGGACAGTCAGAATTTTCTGGGGTAAGCATCATGGAGGCAGAGCAACTGCTGCTGGAAAGGGGGAGAGAGAGAGAGAGACAGAGACAGAGAGAGACAGAGACAGAGACAGAGACAGAGAGACAGAGAGAGAGAGAGAGAGAGAGAGAGAGGGAGAGGGGGAGACAGACAGACAGACAAACAGAGACAGACAGAGAGAGAATTTTTCTCAGCAAGCATCTGAAGGCTGGGCTGCTACTGCTGGACTAAACTGAGAATTGAGAAGAACTGAGAAGAGAATTGAGGACTGAGAACTGACACAGAACTTAGATGTGTGGTGGCAAAACTCAAACTTGTGGTGGCAAGACTTCCAAGGGCCAGCTGGAGCTGCTGAAGCCTGAGGAAGCATGACTATGGTGCCAGCATTTTGTACAAAAGTTGTTGTGGCTTTGTTAAGCCTTGTCTTCCAAGGAACAGAGACTGTGGAGGATTTGAGATGGACTGGACACTGTGATCTTCAATGTAAAGTAGGAACTGCATGAAGAGCTGGACAAGGAACTCAGAGTTGTCTACCTTTGAACCCAAGTGACAGTTTGGTGGATTCAGGTAGGAGCTACCTGCCTAGAGTCAAGATGAAAAGACCTCTCCATGGATATTGACCAGTGACTAATGAAATAGAGTACTGAGTAGTGACTGATGAAATTGTAATTTACTTGTGACCTAGGGGTGGATGGCTTTTGTACTTTCCGGTACCCCTTAAGAGGGAACGGAGCAGTGACTATTGAAGTTGTAACTTAATTGCACCACATGGGTGGAGAACCTTGACTTTTGTGCTTTGTGTCCCTTCCTCCTTAAGGATGATTGAATGATTGAGTTGCTAAATGATTGTACTTTGTTGAAAACTATGTGACCACCTTGGTGAAAACTATGTGGCCATTTTAGTGATAAGTTGTTGAGTTATGACATGGTGAATACTGTATTTTGATTTTCTGTGATAAGTTGTAACATTCTAAATTCTGTGCCTTGATTTTCTGTGAATGTTTTGCTTCAATTTGTCATTCAGTAAGTAGAGAGTTCAATATACTATGTAATCAGAACCTTGAAAGCTGTTCACAGCAGCAGTCCTCTGGAAAGCTGTTCATGCATGGCTTTACCACATCTGGGTTCTTTTCCCATTTGTACAATCTCTTTGTGATATAGATATAGATATATTTCCTTCAGAGCATCCCAAATACTGAGCTAGCTCTGGCAATGTGTACATCAATGTCATTATCAATGTGTACATCCCTGGAAAGTGCACTGCCAAGGTAAATGAACTTATCCACATCGTTCAAAACTTCTTCATTTGCTATAACCTATGGTTCCAAACATACAGACGGTGTCGTGGTATGGCTAATGGAGCACCTGTGTTTTTGTGGTGTTAATTGTTAGGCCAAAATTAGCACAAGCAGCAGAGAATTGATCCATACTCTGTTGCATCTCAGTTTCAGAGGCTGCATTAAGTGCACAATCATCTGCAAACAGAAAATCATGCACAAACATGCCTTCCACTTTGGTCTTGGCTTGTAGTCTTTTCAAATTGAAGAATTTGCCATCAGTGTGGTAGCTGACCTTGATGCTATGTTCATCCTCATTGAAAGCATTTGACAGCATGACTGAAAACACCACGCTAAAAAGCATGGGAGAAAGTACACAACCTTGTTTCACTCTATTAGTGACTGGGAAAGCACAAGAGTATTGTCCATTATCTAGAATGCAAGCAAGCATGACATTATGAAGTTGTCGTACAATGTTGATAAACTTCTCTGAACAGCCATATGTTCACATAATCCCACGTAAGCTTTCATGGCTAAAAGTATCAAAAGCCTTGGTCAGATCTGCAAATGTTGTGTACCTCTGTTATGCTCCTGACATTTCTCCTGGAGTTATCAGGAAACTCCATATTGACTGTTCCTTGGCCCTTTCTGAAGCCAAACTGGCTCTCAGATAAATGACCATCTTCCAGGTGAAGGATCAGTTTATTAATGAGGACTCTGTGAAGAATCTTGCCAGCAATGACTAAGAGAGAGGACCCCCGTGATTGTCACAAGACAATCTATTTCTTTTGCCTTTATAGAGATGGATTGCTGGATCAAAGGATACGAACAGTTTTATAGCCCTTTGGGTATAGTTCCAAATTGCTCTCCAGACTGGTAAGATCAGTTCACCAGCAGCATAGTAATGTTACAATTTTCCCACATCTTCTCCAGCATTTATAATTTTCCTCCAATGCCTTCTTTTTATAGATAAGGAAACTGAGGCATTGAGAAGGATCATATAGCTAATAAGCATTTGAGTTGAGATTTGAAATGAGGTTTTCCTGTGCTCTATCCATTGTATTGTACTATCTCTTCTCTGTCTTTTTTTTTTTTTTAGGAAATCTCAGCATCTGCCTTTCTTCAATCCTGTGATTCCTTTTCCATTATCCATAATCTTTCAAAATCTCTAACTATGATTTAGTGATCACTTCTGTTGATCCTTTCAAATTCACATCCTCCACCTCTATCCCAAACTTTCCTTCCTAGGCATGTGCTGTACTACATCCTTGACAATCAATTAAATTCAAATTGGCAAACATATAGTGAGCACTTACTGTGGGAATGTGACTTAGTAATTATTAAATTATAATTTTAAGGTATTTTTACTGGAGTTAATAATATCTAGATAAATGCTAATAATTCCCACTCATATAATGCTTTAAGGTTTTCAAAGCACTTTGTTCACACCTGGTATAAAGTCCAGAGAGATTTCAAAACTTGGCTAGAGTCACCTATCTGGGAAGGCACAGAGCCAGGGTGAAAATACAGAACTTCCGATACTGAACCCCTGGCTCTCTTCTTATGCCACACTCCCAGATCACATGTTATCCTTTTAAAATGCATCTAAACTTAAATTTAAAGGTTTTATCTTTAAAATGGATTTATTTTCTTTTTTAACAAATTGGTCTGGATTCAATAGTCAAAATGAAAGAATTTTTTGTTAGGTCCAAATTGAACTAGCAGATGCCTGGGGTCCCTTTTAACCCTGTAACCATTTCTTTCCTACTCTACCATTAGGTTATAATTTTTTTAACATAAATTTTATTTTGTCTTTTACTGAATAGCATACATATTCAAATATATAAATCTAATACCTAACATAAATATATAAACCTAATACCTAATAAAAGCTAATAAAATCATATTTACCTCAAATATGATCTAATCAAAAGGGTTTTACCACCATAATAAAAGGAAGATGGAGAAATGTATGCATGAATATCTTATGCATAGCCATCAAACTAAATGCTATAAAGAGAAACTACTATGTAGGAAGAAGAACAGCAAAGACTCCCAGGAATTCACGGGAGACAAATTCCAAGGATATAGTAAAAAAAAAAAAAAAAGAAATAACAGATGTGGTGAATTCAGAAAGATATTGAGAGACATGAACTGACACAAAATGAAGTAAGTAGTAGCAGGAAAACAATGGCTACAGGAAAGTAAATAGAAAGAACAAAAAAATTAAACAGGACGTTTTAAACTATAATGAGCAAGCTTGAGCAGGGAGAAGAGTTTTAAAATTTCATCTTTCTCTCTTCATTATACAGGTGAGAGCTATGGGTATGAAATATTGCATCTGTGGTCAGATAATCATTGTACTGGCTTTGTTAAACAGTTTTTTTTTCCATAAAAATTTTATTGCAAAGGAGCAGAGATATATTTGGAAATGAGTAGGATAGGAGGACATATTTCCTTTACTTCTTCTTTTTGGAGGGCAATTGGGGTTAAGTAACTTGCTCAAGGTCACACGACTAGGTTTTTGTTTGTGTGTGCGTTGTGTCTGAGGCCGGATCCGAACTCAGGTCCTTCTGACTCCAGGGCCGGTGCTCTACTCACTGCACCACCTAGCCGGCCCTCCTTTACTTCTTTCATTTTAAAATACTTTTTTTCTACAACACTGTCATTTAGCAATACTCCCTCTCTCCACAATAGAACCTTGCCCTGTAACAGAAAAGTTCAATTAATACAAATGGATAATTGATCAGGTCTTGTAGTATATGCCTCGTTCTACTCCTATTTGTCTCCTCCCTTATAAAAATATTCCTTCTTTGCTCTGGGAAGCTTTAGCAAAGCATCTACAATTCATTCTACCTGTTCTTAGCTCTATGCCCCCAACCAGAGACAGCTTTGGAAGAGCACCTCATTATTTGATTGATCTCTCTTCATCTGGGTATTCTTCCTCCTAAACTGTCTCCTGGTGACTGCATACTTAATAAGTACACTAAATAAGCCACTGCTTTGGTGAATAACTGTTTATAAAGAAAATGTTAATGTTTTAAACAAACAAAGGTAATCAGGTTTTCCAGAGGGAAAGATTTAAGGTTCTTATGAGGAAGTCTAAAGCAAGAGAGGACATAAAGAATTACTTCTTTGGGAATTGTAGTGGGGATAGAGAAGAATCAGCAAAACAGCATCTGTCCTGACATCCTTCTGCTAGTTCAGCTCATACAACCTCACTCCAAGAGTCCTGGCACTTCTCTTTGTAGTGGCTGCCTCTGCTAGTACATATGTCTTCTCACAGCATCCCCCTTTTCAGCTCCATTTGTGTCTGGTCTGGAGCTGGGATTCTCTTCAAGTCTGACTTCTGCCTGAATGACTGAAGGTCATTCTAAAGATCTTCTAAAGATCACCTTCTAAAGATCACCTAGGTATGTTTGTCTTAAGCCCGTGCTTTACTTCTAATTCACTCAACAGATTATTTATACCTAACAAAGGATCACCTGAAATGCCTAAATTTTTAATTTACTTTGTTTATTGCCTCCCCTTTTTTGGTAATTAGACCTTGAACTTTCAAGGACCAATTCTTTTATAAGTTCATATACACCATATCCATGATTTGTTCAATAATTTTCTAATTGATGCCATTTATTACCTCAAAAGCCCTGATATAAATATATTGTTATCTTTGGGAACATTCCCCCCTCTCTCATTTTTTGTTTCTTTGTGGTGTATATTCAATAGGGGAACAGCTGGATCAAAGGGAACAACTTAAATAGCTGTTCTACTGTAGTTGCAAATTGTTTTTTCCAGAACAGTTGTATCAATTCACAGCTTTAATAGTGTTAGTGTGGCTGTCTTTCTGTGGCACCTCTAAAATGGAATATCTTTATCTTTACCTATATGTAGGGCACAAAGTGAAAATACAGAGCTTTTAAAACTAAATTTCTCTTATTATTGGAAACTTGGAATATTTTTAATATGGTTTTGGTAGTTTATATTCTTTGTTTTTGAAAAGTGTTCAAATATTTTGACCACTTATCTATTAGGAAGTGTTCCTTTATCTTATATTAATTCTTGACAGATCTTTGATATCATGAAAAGTGGAATGACTTGAAATTCCACTTAAACATCCACTTAGGGCTTGTTTTGGTATATTGTACAAGACATCTAAATCCATTTATTGTTAAATGTTTTTGAGTTTTTCCATCAATTCTTTTTTTATTCAATTAAACAAATGCTTTATTAACTTCTGGTTTACTCCATTCATTTCCACCAGATTATGAGTAACATTTTCCCCCATTTTTCCCTACTCACCACCCCAGAATAACAGTCCCGCTAGATATCCCCTCATCCAATCTGCTCTCTCCCATATCTTCTCCCATACCCCCTTCGACTTTGCCATTAGGGCAAGGTGAATCTCTGAGCCCCACTACCTGGACGTCTTATGAAACATTTAATTTTAAAACTTCAATTTTCAGATCCATTCCCTTCCTCCCTTGTCACCCACTCCCTCTGAGAAGATAAGCAATTCAGTATGTGTTGTACATGTATATATATGCAAAACATTACCATAGTAGATATATAGTAAAAGACTGCTTATATTTCCCTCCCACCCATCTCACCTCCCACCTAGCCCATTCCCTACTTTCATCCTGTCCCTCTTTGATAGTGGGTACTTCCAACCTCCCCTCACCCCAGAATGCCCTCCCCTCCATCATCCCTCCTCTCATCCCCCTTTCCCCTACTCAGGAGAGTGAGTGAGCGTAATATATTCCATTTAGTATGTATGTGATTCTCTCCTTGAGCCAACTTCAATGAGAATATGCTTTTGCCTTTTTGCCTTCCTGTTCTTCCCCTCCCCTGCAAGTACTTCCCCTTGCCTCTTCTACATGAGATAGTTTACCCTACTCTGTCTCTCTCCATCTCCTCTTGCCACTTTCCTCTCTCACCTCTTGACTTCACCCCTTAAGAATCATCCCTTCCTTGGGATGACTAGGTGTCGCAGCAAGCAGAGTTCCGTCCCGGAGCCACCGAGGCCAGATCCGGCCCCAGACACCCAACACACAAACAAAAACACAGCCGTGTGACCCCCGGCATGTCACCCAACCCCCACAATTGCCCTCAAAAAAAAAAAAAGAATCATCCCTTCCCATCAAATTCAACCTGTGCCCTCTATACATGTATACCTGTGAACATATGCCATGTACCCTTCTTCAATTATTTTCATAGTGAGAAAGGTTTCATCAAACACAGTTATTGTTTTTCCATGTAGGAATGTAAATAGGCTGACTTTGATAAGTTCCTTTTGATTTCTTTTCCTTGATTACCTTCTCAAGGATCTCTTGCTTCTTGTGTCTGAATGTCAAATTTTCTATTCAACTCTGGTTTTTTCATCAAGAATGCTTGAAAGTCCTCTATTCCACTGAATGACCATATTTTACCCTGAAACAAGATACTCAGTTTTTCTGGGTAGGTGACCCTTGGGTTCATTCCCAGCTCTTTTGCCCTCTGGAATATCATATTCCATGCCCTTCAATCCCTCAGTGTAGAAGCTGCCAGGTCCTGTGCTATTCTGATTGTGTTTCCACAATAGTGAAATTGTTTCTTCCTGGTTGCTTGTAGTATTTTCTCCTTGATCTGGGGATTCTGGAACCTGGCTATAATATTCCTGGGAGTTTTCTTTTTGGGATCTTTTTCAGGAGGTGATTGGTGAATTCTTTCAACCTCTATTTCCCCCTCTGGGTCTAACACATCAGGGCAATTTTCCTTGAGAATTTCTTTAAGGATGATTTCTAGGTTCTTCCTTTGATCATGGCTTTCAGGTAGTCCAATAATTTTTAAATTATCTCTCCTGGAACTATTTTCCAGGTCAATGGATTTTCCCATGAGATATTTCACATTGCTTTCTATTCTTTCATTTGGGTGGATCTGTTTAATAGTATTTTGATTTCTCATAAAGTCACTAGCTTTCATTTGCTCCAGTCTAATTCTGAAGGAATTAATTTCCTCAGTGAGCTTTTGAGATTCTTTTTCCATCTGGCAAATTCGACTTTTTAAGGCATTCTTCTCCTCATTGCCCTTTTGGGCCTCCTTTGCCATTTGAGTTAGTCTATTTTTTAAGGTGTTATTTTCCTCAGTCAGGCTGTTGACTGTCATTTCATACTTGTCTTGCATCTTTTTCATTTCTCTTCCCAATTTCCCCCACTTCTCTTATCTGCTTCTTAAGGTCCTCTATGGCCTGTAGCCAGCTTGTATTTTCATTTGGGGCTTTTGGTGCAGCAGTTCTGACCTCACAGTCCTCCTCCATGCTTTGAGCCTCTTTGCCCCTAAAATAGGAGTCCAATGTTGAACTTTTCTGTTTATTTTGTTTCATTGGCCTAGGCATGTTGCCACTTAATTACTTGATTTTTAGGCTTGTTGCCACAGTAGGACTCTGCCACCAGACAGGGGAGCTTCTGCCCAAATATGGGGTCTTCACAACTTCTGCCAGTTGGGTGGCCTCTGTAAAGCCTCCACCCACTCTGGCAAATTGGATACCCACCCCAAACTTCCCCCGCCCCTCCAGACCACAATCCAAAACCAGGCAGTTTAAAGCAAGAGCAATTAACCCCCAGACTGATTGCTGGATCTCCCTACAGTTCACAGACCAGGAGCTAGAGCCACCGCTGACGCTGCAAAACGGCTTCTGTGCCATTGTTTCTTCAGCAGCTTTTTGCCCCCAGGGGAGGAAGCCACGGGTTCCCCAAATACTGGTCCCAAGGTCCATAGGGCACTAACCTAAATCTAACTAACATCTAAATCCATTTTTTGCTAAATGTTTTTGAGTTTTTCCATCAATTCTTATAAAAAATCGATACTTCCTGAATGAACAAGTTGTGGTATATGAATGTAATGAAACACTATTGTTTCATAAGAAATTATGAGCAGGCAGATTTCAGAAAAACCTGGAAAGACTTGAATGAACTGATACTGAATAAAATTAGTGAAACCAGAAGAACATTGTACATAATAATAACAACATTGTGTGATGACCAACCTTGATATATTTAACTCTCCTCAGCAATTCAATGATCTAAGACAATTCCAAAAATCTCATGATGAAAAATGCTATCCACATTCAGAGAAAGAACTATGGAGTCTGAATGCAGAGAAAAGCATACTAATTTCTTTTTTCTTTCTTTCTCTTTTTCCCTTTTGTTCTGATTTATCTTTTCACAACATGACTAATATGGAAATATATTTAATATGATTGTACATGTATAGCTTTTATCAAATTCCATTCCATCTTGGAGAGAGGGAAGAAAAAGGAAGGGGGAAATTTGGAATTCAAAATCTGATGAAAGTGAATATTTAAAACTAAAACTAAATATATTTTTTTTGAAAAAAAGAAATCCTTCCCCCAACAGTTCGTGTTCTTTTGTGTGCTGAAGACTGGGCTACTAAATTTAATTGCTTATGTTTCTTGCTTATCCAGTTTGTTCTACTCATCTAAATTTTTAGTAATTTTATATTATTTTAATTAATATCTTGTGATTTCACATCACTCTTCATTTCTAGATACATGCTTCCCCTCCCTTGTCTAGTGAGCTATCACTTTGAAAAAGAAAGAAAAAAATAGTCAACAAAAACCAAACAAATTATCTGAGATTGGTTACATGTACAATATTCCATATGAGGAAGGTGTATTTTCTTGATTGTTCTTTAGGGCTAAGGTTGGTCATCCTTTAGGGCTAAGCTTGATAATCATAATTAGTCTCTTTAAAAAAAATTCTTTGTATTTACATTGTTATAGACACTGTATATATTGAGTTTTTTGGTCCTCCTGATTCCTTCCTACTTTGGTTAATATAACTTTGTTCATATACCATTCTTCTTTGCATTTTTCATATTTATATTTTATAGCATAGTAATAGTTTGTATAGCATAGTAATAGTTTTTATAGTATAGTAATAGTTTTTTTATAGCATAGTAATAGTTCATTACATTCAACAGGACCAGAGACCATGCCCCAGAGGAATTATTCTCTCAATTCTGTATGAAGGATACAAAACAAATCCACATAGGATCAGAGATTTAAAGCTTATGTGGAAACTCACATGACATCTACTAAAATCCCCTCATTTTACAACCAAATCCCTGAGGCCAGAAAGGATAACTTATTAATTCTTTATGTTAAATTTATGTCTTGTTTTTCATCCTGAATTTAGTATTAGTTTTATTGTGTTGTTATCTATTAAGGCTATGGTTAGTATTTCTGCCTTTTTACATTTGGGTTTTTTTTTTTATTTCTATTACATGCCTTATTTGGTATTTTATTTTTCTCAGTTACATGTAAAATAATTTTAACATTCGTTTTTAAAATTTTGAGTTCCAAATTCTCTCACTTTCTCTCTCCCCACCCCCTCCATTGAGAAGGCAAGCAATTCAATATAGGTTATACATGTGTAGTCACGCAAAATATTTCCATAATGGTCATGTTATGAAAGAAACTATAGACAAAAAAAAAACCTCAAGAAAAATAAAGTTTTTTAAAAAGTATGCTTCAATCTGTATTCAAATAAATCCTTCAGAGTGTCTTGGATCATTGTATTGAGAATAGTTGTCATTCACAACTGATCATCTTACCATATTGCTGTTACTTTGTACACAGTACATTTCACTTTGCATCAGTCCACATATGACTTTCCAGGTTTTTCTGAGAGCATCCTGCTCATCATTTCTCGTTCAATCATTCCCCAATTGATGGGCATCCCCTCAATTTCTAATTTGTTGCCCACAGAAAAGAGCTGCTATAAATATTTCTATACATATAGATCCTTTTCCTTTTTTTTTTTATATCTTTTGGTTTACAGACCTAGTAGTGATATTACTAGCTCAAAAGGCATGCATGGTTCTATAGTCCTTTCAGCATAGTTCCAAATTGCTCTTTAGAATGGTTGAATCAGTTTACAACTCCACCAAGAGTGCATTAAAGTCTCGTTTTTCCCACATTCCCCCCAAGATTTGTCATTTACCTTTTCTTTCCTATTATCCAATCTAACAGGTATGAGGTAGTACCTCAGAATTGTTTTAATTTGCATTTTTCAATCAGTAGTGAGTTGGAGTATTTTTAATATGACTATAAATATCTTTGATTATTTCATCTGAAAACTTATCAGACTTTTGATGATTTCTCAATTGGAAAATAGCTCTTATTTTTATCAATTTGACTCAGTTCTCTATATGACTGAGAAATGAGACCTTTATCAAAGACATTTTTTCATTTTTTACAATTATTATTGTTAACAGTATTTCCTTCCACCCTATCCCCCCATTTATTCTATTCACTCTATCCTTTTACCCTGCCACTCCTCAAAAGTATTTTGTGTCTGACACCTCCCTGCCCCAATCTGCCCTCCCTTCTATCACCACCTCCTTACTCTTCTCCCCTTTGCTTCCTACTTTTCTGTAGTGTAAGTTAGATTTTTATACCCAATTGAGTATGCATGTTTTTCCCTCTTTGAGCCAATTCTGATGAGCATAAGGAAGGGTCACTCACTTCCCCTCAATTTCTCCCTCTCCTCTTCCACTATAAAAGTTTTAACTTGTCTCTTTCGTGTGAGATAATTTACCCCATTCTACCTCACCCTTTCTCTTTATCCCAGTACATAACTTTCTCACCCCTTAATTTTATTTTTTAGATATCATCACTTCATATTCAACTCACACTTCTACCTTCTGCCTATACATACTCCTTCTAACTACCCCTAATGATGAGAAAATTCCTATGAATTACAAATACCATCATCCCATGTAGGAATGTAAAAAGTTTAAACTTATTAAGTCCCTTATGATTTTTCTTTCCTGTTTATCTTTTTAATCCTTCTCTTGAGTCTTGTATTTGAAAGTCTAATTTTCTATTCATCTCTGTTCTTTTATTTTCAAGAACGTTTGAAGTGGGGTGGCTAAGTGGCAAAGTGAGTAGAGCGTCGGCCTTGGAGTCAGAAGGACCTGAGTTCGGATCTGGCCTCAGACACACAAACAAAAACCTACCTGTGACCTTGGGCAAGTTACTTAACCCCAATTGCCCTCCAAAAGGTAAAAGGCAAAAAAAAAAGAATGTTTGAAATCCCCTATCTCATTGAATATCCATTTTCCCCTGAAGGACTATACTCACTTTTGCTGGGTAGGGGGATTCTTCATTGTTATCCTAACTCCTTTACCCTCCAGAATATCATATTACAAGACTTAAGATCCTTCAATGTAGAAGATATTAAAGCTTGTGTTCTCCTGACTGGGACTATACAATACTCGGATTGTTTCTTTCTGGCTGCTTGTAATATTTTCTCCTTTACCAGGGAACTTTGCAATTTGACTATGATATTCCTGGAAGTTTCCATTTTGAGATCTCTTTCAGGAGTTTATCAGTGGATTCTTTCAATTTTTCTTTTACCCTGTCATTCTAGAATATCAGGGCAGTTTTCCTTGATAATTTCATGAAATATGATGTCTAGTTTGTTTGTTTTTTTTTTAATTACAGCTTTCAGGTAGTCCAGAATTTTTAAATTATCCTTTCTGGATCTATTTTCCAGGTCTGTGGTTTTTCCAAGGAGATATTTCACATGGTCTTCTATTTCTTCATTCTTTTGTTTTCATTTTATTGTTTCATGATTTCTCATAAATTCATTAACTTCTATTTGCTCCATTTTAATTTTTAAGGAATTATTTTCTTC
Source organism: Gymnobelideus leadbeateri (assembly GCA_011680675.1). Lineage (NCBI taxonomy): Eukaryota > Metazoa > Chordata > Mammalia > Diprotodontia > Petauridae > Gymnobelideus > Gymnobelideus leadbeateri. The sequence goes on from WOXC01008556.1 coordinate 27,987, forward strand.
AGTGAGTTTTGCACCTCCTTTTCCATTTGACCAAATCTGCTTTTTGAAGGCATTCTTCTCCTCATTGTCTTTTTGTACCTCTTTTACCATTTGGCCTAGCATATTTTTAAGGTGTTATTTTCTTCAGTATTTTTGTGCTTGTGTGTGTCTCCTTTATCAAGCTGTTGACTTGTTTTTCATTATTTTCTTGCATCACTCTCATTTCTCTTCCCAATTTTTCCTCTACCTCTCTCACTTCATTTTCAAAATCCTTTTTGAGCTCTTCCATGGTCTGATACCAACTCATATTTTTCTTGGCAATATTGGATGTAGGAGTTTTGATTTTATTGACTTCTTCTGAGTGTGTATTTTTATCTTACTTGTCACCATAGTGACTTTCCATAGTCAGAGATTTTTTTCCTGCTGCTTGCTCATTTCCCCAGCCTATTATTTGAATTTTAACTCTTTTTTAAAGTAGGGCTCTGGTTCCAGGGTGGAGGGTACATTGTCCTAAACATCAGGGGTTTTGTGTAGCTATTTTCAGAGATACTTCTAGGGAACTGTAAGTTTTCAGTTCTTCCGAGGTGGTATGATCTAAGGAAAGGTGTTTAATACTCTCATGACCTGTGTTCTGGTCTGTGAGGGACCACAAGCACTCTTTTCTGCACTGAAATTGTAAAGAGGGTCCCCACTCCACTAAGGCTACAAGCTCTGATGTTCTAGTGTTCTTCCTCACCCTGGCACTGCCACCCAGAACTGAAACCTGGGCCTGAGTAAGGGCAAAGCAACAGAGTCCTGCTTCAGTGCTAGGAAAAAGACCCCTGTAATCTCCTTCTGATCAGTTCTTTGACTACCTAGCTGTCTGTGATCAGAAGGCTGCCACTGCTGATAAGTTAGTCACTCCTAAAGCCTGCTCCTGGGGCAAGAGCTGTGCTGCCACAAATTATTCTGGACTGTGCTCCACTCTCACCCAACTCCAATAGACCTTTCCTTCTGACTTTCTAAGTTGTATTTACTGTCTGTGGGCAGAGAGGACTGAAAACTGCCACTGCTGCCAGTGATTTAGTAACCACAAGGCCTGCTCCAGATTTGCTTGGGCCCAGTCTGTGCTGGCTCACCCTGTGCTAGAATGTACTCCTCTCTCACCCTAGTGCACCAGACCTCCCTTGCCAAACTTTCAAGTTCTCTTTGGATGGAAATTTATTTCACTCCATCTCTGTGTGGGTTTTGCTATTCTAGAATTTGTTTAGAGTAATTTTTAAAGGTATTTGGAGAGTTTGGGGGAGAGCTCAGGTAAAACCCTGCCTTTACTCTGCCATCTTGTCACTGCCTCTTTTTTGAAATTTCTCTATGCTTTTATTTGAAATCTCTTTTTGTGGGGATGCTATATGGAACAGAGAAATATATTTATGAATAATACTTCAACTCAGAAGGTTCCATATTTTGACTCTAAATTTTCAAAAATTTTTTCTAATTCTATATTTCCCCTCATTTACCTCTATAAGATTTGTCCAATTCTGAAAGACACATTAAAATCTCCTACTGTTATGTTTTTTTTAAACAAATGCTTTATTAACTTCTGTTTTACATCATTCATTTCCACCAGATTTTGAGTTACAATCATTTCCCCCCCATTATTCCCCTACCCAACCTCCCAGAATAGTAGTCCCACAAGATACCACTTCCTCCAATCTGCCCTCTCCCATACCTTCTCCCATACCCCCATCGACTTTTCCATTAGAGGAAGATGAATCTTTGTGTCCCAATGCCTGCACATCTTATCTCCCTATTACAAGCGAAAGAGTATTAATAATAGTATTTATATATATTTGAAACGTTTAATGTTACGACCTCGAATTTCAGATCCATTTCCTTCCTCCCTTGTCACCCATTCCTTCTTGGAGATAAGTAATTCAGTATATGTTGTACATGTCTAGCTATGCAAAACATTATCATAGTAGATATATTGTACAAGGCTGCTTATAATTCCCTCCCACTCATCCCACAACCCACCTGGTCCATTCCCTACATAATCCTGTCCCTCTTCTATAGTGGGTACTTCCAACCTCCCCTCCCCCCAAGGATGCCCTCCCATCCTTCATCCCTCCTCTCATCCCCCTTCCCCCTATCCTGCTGCAGGTTGAGATATCCCATTTAGTATGTATGTCATTTTCTCCCTGAACCAAATTCAATGGGAATGTGGTTTTGTATTTTTAGCCTTCCTTATTCTCCCCCTCCTTTGCAACCACTTCCCCTTGCTTCTTCTACATGGGATAGTTTACCCTACCCTGTCTCTCCCCATCTCCTCTTGCCACTTTCCTCTCTCACCTCATAATTTCATCCTTGAGTATTCTCCCTTCCCAACAAATTCAACCTATGCCCTCTATCCATATATAACTGTAACCATATACACACACATTCACATATGTATTCATATGACCACACACACTTCTTCCATTATTTTCATAGTGAGAAAGATATCATCAGTCACTGTTATTACTTTTCCATATAGGAATGTAAATAGTTCAACTTTGATAAGTTCCTTTTGATTTCTTTTCCCTGATTACCTTCTCAGGCATCTCTTCCTTCTTGTGTCTGGATGTGAAATTTTCTATTCAACTCTGGTTTTTTCCTCAAGAATGCTTGAAAGTCCTCTATTCCACTGAATGACCATATTTTCCCCTGAAACAAAATACTCAGTTTTGCTGGTAGGTGACCCTTGGGTTCATTCCCAGTTCTTTTGCCCTCTGGAATATCATATTCCATGCCCTTCTATCCCTCAGTGTAGAAGCCGCCAGGTCCTGGGTTATTCTGATTGTGTTTCCACAATATTGAAATTGTTTCTTCCTGGCTGCTTGAAGTATTTTCTCCTTGATCTGGGGATTCTGGAACCTGGCTATAATATTCCTGGGAGTTTTCTTTTTGAGATCTTTTTCAGGAGGTGATCGGTGGATTCTTTCAACCTCTATTTTGCCCTCTGGATCTAAAACATCAGGGCAGTTTTCCTTGAGAATTTCTTGAAGGGTGATTTCTAGGTTCTTTCCTTGATCATGGCTTTCAGGTAGTCCAATAATTTTTAAATTGTCTCTCCTGGATCTATTTTCCAGGTCAGTGGTTTTTCCCATGAGATATTTCACATTGCCTTCTATTCTTTCATTTGTTTGGATCTGCTTAACAGCATCTTGATTCTCATAAAGTCACTAGCTTCCATTTGCTCCAGTCTAACTCTGAAGGAATGAATCTCCTCAGTGAACTTTTGAGATTCTTTTTCCATCTGGCAAATTCGACTTTTTAAGGCATTCTTCTCCTCATTGCCCTTTTGGGCCTCCTTTGCCATTTGAGTTAGTCTATTTTTTAAGGTGTTGTTTGCCTCAGTCAGGCTGTTGACCCTCATTTCATACTTTTCCTGCATCCTTCTCATTTCTCTTTCCAATTTTTCCTCCACTTCTCTTATTTGATTTTTAAAGTCCTTCTTAAGGTCCTCTATGGCTTGCAACCCGCTCATGTTTTCCCCTGGGGCTTTTGGAGTAGGACTTCTGACCTCACAGTCCTTTTCCCACTCTATGCCCCCAAAATAGGAGTCTAGGGTTGCATTTTTCTGTTTCCTTTGCCTTGGCCTGTTGCCACTTAATTGCTTGACTTTTGGGCTTGTTGCCACACTATGGCTTTAAGGCCAGCTAGAGGAATTTTCGTCCCGAACGTGTGGGGGGCCAACTTCCGTTTCTGGCAAGCTGTAAACACACCCACAACTTCCACCCTAGATCACAATCCAGATCCAGGGAGGTTAAAGCAAGAGCGATTACCCCCAAGACTGATCGCTGGATCTCCCCACGATTTGTAGGCCTGGAGCCAGACCTGCCTCTGAAAACTACAAAATGGGGTGTCTTCTCAGCGGCTTCTAGCCCCCAGGGGAGGGAGCTGACGCATTCCCCAAATACAGGCCCCAAAGTCCATTGGACACTAACCTCTTACTTTGTCCTAGGCATGTCTATGTTGATAATTCTGGAATTTCCACAGCTCCTGGTGTTCTGGGGTTCCTCCAGCCGGCTGCTGGCCCTGCCTCCCTGGGGCTAAACCTCGGCTCAAGTGGACCTGGGCTCGGCTCGGCTCGGCTCCTGCACTCTGTGCTCTGCGAGCTGCCGGCTCCCAGACCGCTGCACTGGTCCTTCCTGCAGGGCTGCTGGGCTGTCCTCAGCGGGTGGTTAGCTTCTCTGTGTCTTTCTGTGGGTGTTGGGGCTCCAGAAGTTGTTCACAGTCCTTTTTTACATAGTTTGTGGGGAATCTGGGGGCAGAGAGGCTTGGAAGAGCTGCTTCTACTCCGCCATCTTGGCTCCGCCCCTCCCTAGTCTATTTTTTTAAGGTGTTGTTTTCCTCAGTCAGGCTGTTGACCCTCATTTCATACTTTTCCTGCATCCTTCTCATTTCTCTTTCCAATTTTTCCTCCACTTCTCTTATTTGATTTTTAAAGTCCTTCTTAAGGTCCTCCATGGCCTGCAACCCGCTCATGTTTTCCCCTGGGGCTTTTGGAGCATGACTTCTGACCTCACAGTCCTTTTCCTGCTCTATGCCCCCAAAATAGGAGTCTAGGGTTGCATTTTTCTGTTTCCTTTGCCTTGGCATGTTGCCACTTAATTGCTTGACTTTTGGGCTTGTTGCCACACTATGACTTTAAGGCCAGATAGAGGAATTTTCGTCCCGAACGTGTGGGGGGCAACTTCCGTTTCTGGCAAGCTGTAAACCCACCCACAACTTCCACCCTAGATCACAATCCAGATCCAGGGAAGTTAAAGCAAGAGCGATTACCCCCCAAGACTGATCGCTGGATCTCCCCACGATTTGTAGGCTGGGAGCCAGAAATGCCTCTGAAAACTACAAAATGGCGTGTCTCCTCAGCGGCTTCTAGCCCCCAGGGGAGGGAGCTGACGCATTCCCCAAATACAGGTCCCAAAGTCCATAGGACACTAACCTCTTACTTTGTCCTAGGCATGTCTATGTTGATAATTCTGGAATAGCCACAGCTGCTGGTGTTCTGGGGTCTCTCCAGCCGGCTGCTGCCCTTGCCTCCCTGGGGCTAAACCTCGGCTCACGTGGACCTGGGCTCGGCTTGGCTCGGCTCACCTGGGCTCGGCTCCCGTGCTCTGAGCTCTGTGCTTTGTGCACTGCCAGCTCCCAAAGTGCTGCGTTGGTCCTTCCTACAGGGCTGCTGGGCTGTCCTCAGCAGGAGGTTAGCTTCTCTGTGTCATTCTGTGGGTGCTGGGGCTCCAGAAGTTGTTCAGAGTCCCCTTTTACATAGTTTGGGGGGTATCTGGGGGCAGAGTGGCTTGGATGAGCTGTTTCTATCCCCATTTTACTTTCTAAGGAGTTTTCTTCAGTGAGTTTTTGTCTCTCATTTTCTGTTTGGTCAATTCTACTTTTTAAGGAGTTGTTTTCTTCAATGTACTCTTTTTCTATTTGGTCAACTGTATTTTTTAAAGATTTCTTTTCTGCAGTCAATTTTTGTACTTCCTTTTCCAATGTATTGACTCTTTCTTGCTTGCCTCTCATTTTTTTTTCTGCAATTTTTCTTCTACCTCTCTTATTTGACTTTTAAAGTTCTTCTTGGGCTCTTTCAAAAAGGCTTTTTGGTCTTGAGACCAGTTCACATTCCCCTCTGAGGTTTCAGATATGGGTATATTAATGATGTTGTCCTCTTCAGAATTTGTGTTTTGAGCTTCCCTATCCTGATCGAAGAATATATGGTCATTGTCTGTTTCTGCTTTTTACTTGTGATGCTTGCTTACTTCCTGCCTTTTAAAGTTGAGCTCTCCTGCTAGAGCACAGAAGGCACTGATCCAAGCTTCTTGTGCTGGGTTCCACGAACCTGGCCACTGGCTTTGTGTGCTAGGGCATCAGGTTCTGGCAGCTGGAGAATATAGGGGTCTGGCAGCTTACCCAGTGCTTAGCTGGGGTCAGCAACACTGAAACTCTTGGAGTCTGGAGTCTGGAGGATGCTTGTTCACTTGGATTGCTCTGAAGCACCAGAATGTTTGGCTGCTGGAGGACACTTGCTTGCTGGCACATGGGGTAGTTTTCCAAGCTGGAGTCTACTGGTTCCCCTTCCTGTACATTTGGGGGATCCTGGTGTTGGCACTTGCTTGCTCTATCACCTCGGGCTCAAGGTCTCTTACTGGTTTGCTGAGGTGGGACTTGCTGCCAGTTTGTTAGGACAGCTCCCATCCTGTACTACTTCCCTCCTACCAGAGTAAAAGGGACTTGTCCCGTTAATCCCCCAGTTTTCCCAGACTAAAATACTGCTGTTCCTTATCTTTCTGCTGGTTCAGCTCTTCTAGGGTATTTCTTTCCTCTAGGGTGATATTTTCTTGGTTTTTAGAGGTCAATAAGGGAGAGTAAGGTTAATGTACTGTTTACTCCACCAACCTGGCTCCCAGAAATCTAGTGTCTCTCTTTTTTTTTAAACAAGAAGTTTATTTAAAGAACAAGATATTTGACTTGAAGGGAAAACTATCTAGGATCAATTTCTTTATAGTAATTTATCCCTACTGAGAGACAGAGATTGCCCTACATGTAACAGCCACGTACAAAAAAGTTATAAAATCATCTTTGGTTTTACAATGATAAAAGAAAAACATTGAAATTATCCAATCAAACAAGGTATGCAAGGATTTTTTTGTGGGTTTGTTGTTGTTGTTGTTGTTGTTGTTATTGTTAAACAGTGAGAGCAAAATAACTTACTGGAATATAAAGATAAAAGTTGAATGAGCATGCCACTAATGGAGAAAAGGGATATTTTCATAGAACCAGTTTGTTTTTTCTCCTCCCCATCTCCATTTGATGTTGATCAAAACATACCATCGGCCATTTAGTTAAAAAAAATACACATTAAGCCTGTGCACATACACCAGTTAATTTATGTACAATAAAGGAATGGGGAAGGGAATCAAAGAAGAGAGAAAACTATACTGCAGTAGTCAGGATGTGAATGAACCCAATATTGATTTTCTAATTGTGAATGTGTTTTCCTTGGGAGCACAGTTCTGGAGCAGAGTTGTAGATTCTCTTTTTAGTAAGTGCCTCCTGTCCGCTGCTGGAATACACCAATTGTATCTTCATCTTCCATTTCCAATTGTGCAGGTGTGTCTGTTTCATTGATTGGTTGCCCATCAAATCGGAATCTGATCTGCCTCATTGGCAAGCCCTGTCATTCACAATAGGCTTTAATTAGTTTACTAAGTGGTGTGTGCCTCTTAATCTTAAATTGCACCACTGAACCATCTTGCCCTGCCACCTTCAAATTAATGTGGTCGTTGTTTTCAGTCTTGACTCCTTCATTCTGCTTTTCGTCGGCCATGGCGAGTCCGGGGGTCTCCTCAGCCGCAGCTTCACAAAAGAGGCACCAGGATGGTCCTATCTACGGGATCGGAGGGAGAAGCAGCAGTGGCAGCAGCAGGATCAGGAGGAGGAGGGGGAGGAGGAAGAAGATGATGGTGGTGATGGTGGGGAAGAGGAGGAGAAGAAGAAGGAGAAGGAGGAGGTGGAAGAGGAGGAGAAGAAGCCAGTGTCTCTTTTTAAGCTGTTAATTTGACTCTTTTCATAATTTTCTTGCATCACTATCATTTTTTTCCCAATGTTTCCTTTACCATTTTTATCTCTTCTTTTAACTCTTCCAGTAATCCTTTTTGGCCTTGGGTTCAAGGAGCATTTTTCTTTGAGGTTTTGGTTGTAGCTGTTTTCACAATTGTTTTCTGCATTTGTGCCTTGGTCTTTCCTGTCACCATAATAGCTTTTTAATAATCAAGTTCTTTTTGTTCTTGTTGTTCACTCTTTTTTTTTTTTTTTTTTGCTTTTTGGAGGGCAATTGGGGTTAAGTAACTTGCCCAAGATCACACGGCTAGGTGTTTGTTTGTGTGTGTTAAGTGTCCAAGGCCAGATCCGAACTCAGGTCCTTCTGACTCCAGGGTCAGTGCTCTACTCACTGCACCACCTAGCCATCAAAAGAAATCCAGTTTTTTTGTTTTGTTTTGTTTTGTTTTTGCTTTTTGGAGGGCAATTGGGGTTAAGTGACTTGCCCAAGGTCACATGGCTAGTTTTTGTGTTGAGTGTCTGAGGCCAGATTTGAACTTGGGTCCTCCTGACTACAGGGATAGTGCTCTATTCACTGCACCACCTAGCCACCCCTGTTCACTCATTTTTTTTTTTTTGCTTTTTGGAGGGCAATTGGGGTTAAGTAACTTGCCCAAGGTCACACGGCTAGGTTTTTGTTTGTGTGTGTGTTAAGTGTCTGAGGCCGGATCCGAACTCAGGTCCTTCTGACTTCAGGGCCGACAATCTACTTTCTTCTCCACCTAGCCGCCCCTGATCACTCATTTTTTCCAGCCTATTTCCTGACTTTGAACTTTATGCTAAAGTTGGTCTCTGCTCACCTGGGGGTGGGGTGACACTGTCCCAAGCTTCTGGCTTTTTCCTACTGCTATTTTCAGAACTAGTTCTTGTGGTCTACAAGTTTTCTTTTTTCCCAAGGTGGCAATATCTCTGGAGAGGTGTTGTCATTGCTCTCCTTATCTGTTCTCTGGTCTTTACATAATAAGGCTCCTTCTCCCCTGCAGCCCTAAGTACAGTCACTCATCTCTACCCTGGTACTGCAACCAGGGTCCCTGATTCCTTGTGACTGACCAGATGCACTCTTCTCTGCCTTGGAACTGTAACCCAACACGGTGTATGAGGGATAGAGTTGTAAATTGAAACCAATTGTACCCAGTGCCAGCAAAGCATGCCCTATATTCTCTTTTTGACCAGTTGTCTGACTCCCTTACCATTATCTGGGTTAAGAGTTGCTTCCCTTTCATGGCTGCTTCCAACTTCTGCTGCCCTGCTCTGAGCTGGCTCCTACTCTGATATCATGAACTTCTGTCAGCATCATAAGTTCTCTTAGGCTAGAAAAATGTCTCATTCTGGCCTTTTGTTGGCTCTGGTACTCCAAATTTTGATTTGAAGAGTTAAAGTTTTTTGAAGGGGAATGTCGGGAGAGTTCAGCTGGATTGCCACCCATATTCCACCATCTTGACTCTGGTCTTCATCCTATGATCTTTTGAGAAAATCTCTAACCCCTAACCCCTTATTTCAACATGAAAAAAGCTTTGACAGATAAACTTTCATTAGCAGCAGCAGCAGAAACAGCAACTCCCTGGAACTGGAAGTCAGAGGTTTCCTGCTTCATCCATAATCTTCTATTACAGTCCAGAGAGGATTATACTCTCCCAATAATAGTAACAGCAATGCACAAGATCACAGGACTGATAACTGCTAAAGATCTTGTATGTGTGTTAAAATTTTCCCTCAGATATTTATTAGTCACATTACCCTGGTCAAGTCACTTTACCTTTGTCTTTCTCCATTTTTCAGCTATAAAATAAGGATAATAATAACATTTACCTCATAGTGTTGCTATGAGGGTCAAATGAAGGAATATTTGTAAAGTGTTTAGCACAGTGCCTGGCACACAATAGGTACTTAATAACTGCTTGGTTATTTCCCCCATTTTGGTAACAGATGAAGCAACTGAGACCAAGACCTATTAAGTGACTTTTCCCTAAGGTTTCACAGAAAGAAGACTGGGGTTAGAACTCAGATCCTCTTCATTCAAGCTCAGTGCCCATTCCATTGCACCAAATTGCAGAGGTATTGGTGGGATAGTCAAATCACCAACACCCTCACTACACATACCCTCAAAGCATGATGATTGACTCTCTTCTCTCTCTCTCTCTCTCTCTCTCTCTCTCTCTCTCTCTCTCTCTCTCTCTCACACACACACACACACACACACACACACACACACACACACACACACTGCTCCTTCCTAGGGAAAATTCCATGTCTTCCAGAGGAAATGAATTGATAAGAGCAATTGTAGCTCTGTGTATTATAGAAAAGAAGCACATATTTTCTTAATTGTTATAGTTCATAGCATCTAAGATTGAGAAATGAATAGTACCCCTCTTTAGAAATATTCTGAACACTGGGGATATGGAAATACTCACTCATTTTTACAGGTTAATTATGACATAGACCCATAGAAGAAAAATGAGTAAATGAGTGTGGGGAGAAGAGAACTTCCTGTGGTATGTGCACCAGTTTCTTCTTCCTGTGGAGTTAATAAATCACTGTTTCACATTTATTCCTTCCCTTCTCCCACAAATTAGCACCCGTGGCACTAGGAGTTATCTGTGCTGACTTTCCAATAAGAGACATTTCCCCTGGCCTAATTTTAAAAATTCTAACATAGTGGTGTCTCAGTTAAGCGGCAAGGCTATGTAATTTATTAGTTGAGTTCTTGGCCAGGAAGTCTTAAAACAAACACAAAAATATAAATTACTGATGTGTTTAACAGTTGAAAGGCACAGTACTATAACTGAATAATAGTAAATTAATTCATTTAATAAGAACTAAATATAAGGAATAAAACAAAATCTCTGCCTTCCTGAACCTTCCCATAGAACCACAGAATGTCAGACTTAAAAGGGACCATAGAACCATAAAATGTTAGTGCTAAAAGGGACCATACAATTATGCAACCATAGACTGTTTGAGCAAAAGTGATTTTTAACATCATTTAACCCAAACTCCTCTCATTTTATAGATGAGGATACTGAAATCCAGAAAGAAGTAATGATTATTATGGTTACACAGCTAATGAATGGTAGAGCCAAGACTCAAATCCAAATCTATTCTCTCTGCCTCTGTCTCCCCCCCACCTCTTTCTTTCTGTCTCTTAGTCTCTCTGTCTTTCTGTCTCTCTGTCTCTGTCTCTCTCTGTCTCTGTCTCTCTCTGTCTCTGTCTCTGTCTCTCTCTCTGTGTCTCTGTCTCTGTCTCTCTCTCTCTCTCTGTCTCTCTCTCTCTGTCTCTCTCTCTCTCTCTGTGTCTGTCTCTGTCTCTGTCTCTCTCTGTCTCTGTCTCTGTCTCTGTCTCTGTCTCTCTCTCTGTCTCTCTCTCTCTCTCTCTTTCTCTCTCTCTCACACACACACACACACACACACACACACACACATGAATGCATGCACATCCACACACTGGTCCTTCCTAGTAGGGAAAAGGTTTTATGCTTTACAGAGCAAATTACTTTATAAAAGCAGTTGTAGTTCTATGTATTATAGAAGGGAAGCACTTATTTTCTTAATTAAGTTATAATTTGATGATTTTCTTTTTCAGCTGTCTCTCTGTGAAAGTCCTTAAAGCTATGAAATTCCAGAAGGAGCCTAATTAGAAGCTGGAACTACTTAGTTTCCCTTCCTAGATCACTGCCATGTCATGGAGGAGGGTCTTGTGTAGCTCAATGAAGCTATGAGCTATGCCATGCAGGGCTATCCAAGTTTCTCAGGTCACAGTGGAGAGTTCTGACAAAAGGTTATCCACTGGAGAAGGAAATGGAAAACCACTTCAGTATCTTTGCCAAGAAAACCCCATTGAGAGTGTTAAAATGCTAAAAGATATGACACCAGAAGATGACCCATCCCCCAGGTCGTGTTATATGGTGTCCAACATGTTAGTGGAGAACAGAAGGGTCTGGCATACTATGGTCCACAGGGCCATGAGGAGTCAGACAGAACAGCAACCTATTTACTTTGGAAGAAGTAGAAAAAGAGATAAATAGAAAGGGATACATTATAAGTAAAACAGGTAGTTACTTTGTTATTATGACATTTTAACATTTAATTAGAAATTTAATTTAGGAACCCATGCTTCAGTGCTTCCTGTTCTTTCTTGCAAAAGGAGAATATGACTTTTAGAGGGTGAGTCACAGTAATGATTTTTATTCATTTTAAGAATTTTAATATAAGAAACTGAAGCTGACCTAAACATGATCATCATCTAAAGTGGAGGTTTCTGGATATCGACTCATATGTGTCACTATTATTATATCTTGATTATTCAGGAGGTTGATTTTCCAATTTGTGGGTCATCTTGGGTCTTTGCTTTCACAGTGTCCTAGATAGAGAGCTTGAAATGACCTCAGAGATCATTAAGACCAACCCTCTCATTTAATAGATTAGGACATTGAGGCTGAGAGAAGTTAAGTGATTTGGCAAACATCACACAGAAAATAAATGATAGAACCAGGGTTTAAATCCCATACCCTCTCTCCAAATCAAGGGTTCTTCCAAGACCAGAACAAAAACAGAACAAGAAAAAGGTCAAGGATTCAAGGAAGCAGAACACAGTGTGAGAAACTTTTCTAAGATGCTCCCAACATACTGCAGATTACTGAGTGTGTTTTCTACGAGCCCAGGCCCAAGGTAGATAGATGATGTTTGTTTCAAAATAGTATTCTTGAGATCCTCAGTCTGCAAACTGTATTGAGGATGAGCAGTACCATGGTGAGGAAAAGCTGCCCAGTAGAAATCCTTCCTTTAGTCCTGATGTCATAACAATTGTTATGTTTATATTCTTACAGCACAGTGTATTTGTGACCAGGCTGTTCATTTTTTGGGGAAGCACAAATTGGGGAGGAGTGGGAGACGGAAAGAATTAAGGGGGGGATTGCCAAGAAACAGTCAAGACTAATAGGTGTTAGATTTATAACAATCTCTTACTGATCTACTCTTTTCCCCTACATCTCACTATTTACTCTCCAAGAATACAAAACATCCAGTGATTGTGAGACTCTTTATTACTGGTTGGTTGCTTAGAAAAATAGGCATAATATACAGGTGTAATCAGAGTCGCAAAGTGTTATGTGAGTTCAGATTAGGGATAGATTACTTCCAGATGGGGAGTCCAGGTAGATCATAGCATTTAAACTAACCTTTGAAGTGTGGATAGCAATTGGATGGGTAGAAATAGAGGCAAAGGGCACTCTGAGCAGAGAGAATTGGAAATGTGCTCTGGAAGTGGTAAGTCTAATTTGCCCATGTACTATAAGGTAAATGAAAGGAAGTAGTGGCAAATTAGTCTAGAAAGGTAGACTAGTATCATATTGTGAATGCATTTATATGTCAAAAAAAGTTTGCATGCTATTATAAATTGATGAATTAACAAGCATTTATTAAACCCCTACTAGCTGCCAAACACAGTGCTTGGAGATCCAGACAAAAACAAATTGTTCATATAGAACATAGGACTCTAAAAGCAAAAAGTACACATATGAAAATCATTCTCAGAAAAAGAATTGTAAATCATTAACAACAATATAAAAGACTTCTCCAAATCACTAATAATAATATAATTTTTTTTAAAAAAAACAGAATAATTAAGGTTTTACCTCATATACAGAAAACTGAAAAGGGGGCAAAAGTTGGAAATAGCAATTGTTAGAGGATTGTGGGTCAACCAAATATTCAGACAGCCAACTAACATTTATTAAGTGCCTACAATTTACCATGTATATATATATATATATATGTATGTATGTAATATATATGCACATACATATATTATATATGTGTGCATATATGTATACAAAAAGATATTTGTGTATGAGTATATGTATAGAAAAAGACATATCAATATATCTATATACATACATAAAGAGGAGCTAGGTAGCACAATGGACCAAGTACAAGGCCTAAAGTCAAGACATCTTCATGAGTTCAAATCTGACCCCACACATTAGCTGTGTGGTCTTGGGTAATAAAACAGGTGATTTAACCCGGTTTGCCTCTGTTTCCTCTTCTGTAAAATGAGCTGGAGAAGGAAAGGGGAAACCACTCCAGTATCTTTGCCAAGAAAACACTAGTACTATTAAAAAGTCAGACCCAACTGAAAACAACTAAACAATAATATACTTCAAAAAATTTGGGACATAATTTTTTTATTGTAGCAAAGAAGTGGGAATGAAGCAGTTGCCAATAGATTGAGGAATGGTTAAATAGTGGTACAGATTCCCACAACAGAGGGAGACAGAATGAAGACATTCTTCATCCATCCAGCACACCTACCACTGTGAGCATAGGTTCTAAGAACTGTTGCAATAATAACAACAAAAATAGCATAGTGCTTTAGGGCTTACAAAGCACATTGCAAATATTATCTCAATTTATCTTTACAACTACTCTGGAAGTAGGTGATATTATATTAATGTCCTTTTTTGCCCAATATCATACTGTTCTATAGAAGATCTTTAAAAAGACTTTAAAAATCAAATCAGAGATGGAGGAAAAAACTAAAAAAGAAAATAAGAAAAATCAAAGAAAAACAAGAAGGGTATGAAAGTAAAGTCAAGTTCACCTATAACTCTCTTCCTCTTCTTTTTTTTCCAAAATTTTATTTTAGACTCAAATGCCAGAACATAAATAGAGAATAGATAAAAGAAACAAAAACATATCATAAATTTAAATATTGGAACTTAAATACAAAGTTAGAAAGAAAAAATAAGCATGGAGTGTGCATAGCAGTGCATAAGAGGGGATTCAAAATATATAACAATAAATTTTCATTTCAAGAAAGCCTATATAACAAATAATAGTTGCTGTATTGAGAATTGTCCATCTTTTCTTTGCTTCCTTGTGAGTTTCTTTTGCTTTCTGCTGTGCATTTTTTCACTTTGTTCTTTTTTCCCCTCCCCCAACTCTACCCTAAGAAGGCTACAGTAAAGTTTAGATATGTTTCTCCATAGTTATAGATATATACATATACACATATACATATATACATACATATAGAGACATACACTTTCCCAAACTTATTGTATTGTTGATTTTTGTTTTTATGTATGTGTATATCTCTTGTTTCCTATTCGTCCTGCCTCCTCTACTTTACTTTTACCACACCTTGCCCTCCTATGACTTGCCTATGCTCCCTCCAAGGATCCCTCTTCTATCCTCCCATTCTCATAAATATAAACACCCCTCTTTACTCCTATTTATATATTCCTTCACCCTCCCCTCTAAATATCCCTCCGTTGTCCTCTCTCCCCTACCTATGCCCCTACCATTTTATTTCTTCTAAATTTAGGAGATTTTTGTACTCTTTTAAATATATATGTATTGTTTCCCTTTAAACCCATTCCAAATGAAAGTAGGTTATCAGGACTACCAACCCTCCTCCCCCATCTAACTTCTGTATATCAATTCTTCCACATACATGTCATTTGTATAAAATAATTACTCTTTTAAGCTGTTCCTAAATGGCTTTACTTTTTTTTTTTTTTTTTTTTTTTTTTTTTTTTTTTTTTTTTTGCTTTTTGGAGGGCAATTGGGATTAAGTAACTTGCCCAAGGTCACACGGCTAGGTTTCTGTTTGTGTGTTCGTTAAGTGTCTGAGGCCGGATCCGAACTCAGGTCCTTCTGACTCCAGGGCCAACGCTCTACTCACTGCGCCACCTAGCCGCCCCAATGGCTTTACTTTTAAAATTCATATTATACTCAGATTTATCCCAATGTTTCTTATGAACTACCCAATTATTAATAAGAATCAGACATACATTATATATATATATATGCATATGTATGTAAACAGTTTGTCCTTATGGTTCCCTTATAATAAGTATTTATTATGTACCTTATGTTTATATTGGTTCTTCTATGTTGAATTATCTATTAAGTTCAGGATTTTTTAACAAAGTCTTGAAAGTATTAGAGTTTATCAAATACCCATTTTTTTTTGTTCAAGTAATAGTTAATTTTGCAGGGTATGATATTTTTGACTGCAGTTCCAGTTCTTTTGCTCTTTGATATGTTTTGTTCCAAGACCTGCAGTCCTTTAAGGTCTCTGCTGCTAGGTCTTGTGTAATTCTATTTGTGGCATCATCATATTTAAATTGTCTTAATCTTCATGTTTCTCATGTTTTTTCCTTGAGCTGGGGGTTTGGGAATTTGACGATGAAATTTCCTCACAGGATCTCTTTTAAGTGGTGATTGATGATTTTTTTCTATTTCTACTTTCCCCCTTGTTCTAATGCTTCAGGACAATTTTCTTTAATTATTTCTTGTATTATTGTATCAAGATTCTTTTTTTAATCATAACTTTCAGGTAGTCAATAATTTTTACACTTTCTCTTCTTAATATATTCTCCAAGTCTGTTTTATTTATAAAATA
Source organism: Gymnobelideus leadbeateri (assembly GCA_011680675.1). Lineage (NCBI taxonomy): Eukaryota > Metazoa > Chordata > Mammalia > Diprotodontia > Petauridae > Gymnobelideus > Gymnobelideus leadbeateri. Next base: position 43,993 of record WOXC01008556.1, read on the forward strand.
TTTCACTTTCTCTTCTATTGTTAATTATTCATATTTTTGATCATTTCTTTTTTTTTTTTTTTTGGAGAGCAATTGGGATTAAGTGACCTGCCCGAGGTCACATGGTTAGATTTTGTGTTAAGTGTCTCAGGCCAGATTTGAATTCAGGACCTCCTGACTCCAGGGCCAGTGTTCTATTCACTGCACCACCTAGCCATCGCTGTTTAATCATTTCTTGATCTCTTATAATTCTTGCCCATTTTTTTAGTTTTATTTTTTATTAAACAAATGCTTTATTAACTTCTGTTTTACATCATTCATTTCCGCCAGATTTTGAGGTACACTTATTCCCCCCACCCTGTTTTTCTGCTACCCACCCTCCCAGAATAGCAGTCCCATAAGATATCGCTTCCTCCAATCTGCTATCTCCCCTATCTTCTCCCATACCCCCTTTGATTTTTCCATTACAAGAAGGTGAATCTCTTATATCCCAATTACAAGCAACATAGTATTAATAAGAGCATTTTTATATATTTGAAACATTTAGTCTTAAAACCTCGAATTTCAGATCCATTTCCTTCCTCTCCTGTCACCCATTCCCTCTGGGAAGATAAGTAATTCAGTATATGTTGTACATGTCTAGCTATGATAAACATTACCATGGTAGATATATTGTACAAGGCTGCTTATAATTCCCTCCCACTCATCCCACCCCTCACCTGGTCCATTCCCTACTTGATCCTGTCCCTCTTCTATAGTGGGTACTTCCAACCTCCCCTCCCCCCAAGGATGCCCTCCCATCAATCATCCCTCCTCTCATCCCCCTTCCCCCTATTCTGCTGCATGTTGAGATGTCCCATTTAGTCCGTATGGGTTGAGATATCCCATTTAGTATGTATGTCATTCTCTCCCTGAAACAAATTCAATGAGAATGTGGATTACCCTTTTTTTTCCCTTCCTATTCTCCCCCTCCCTTGCAACCACTTCCCCTTGCCTCTTCTACATGAGATAGTTTACCCTACCCTCTGTTTCCCCATCTCCTCTTGCCACTTTCCTCTCTCACCTCATAATTTCATCCCTTGAGTATTCTCCCTTCCCAACAAATTCAACCTATGCCCTCTATCCATATATAACTGTAACCATATACACACACATTCACATATGTATTCATATGACCACACACACTTCTTCCATTATTTTCATAGTGAGAAAGATATCATCAGTCACTGTTATTACTTTTCCATATAGGAATGTAAATAGTTCAACTTTGATAAGTTCCTTTTGATTTCTTTTCCCTGATTACCTTCTCAGGCATCTCTTCCTTCTTGTGTCTGGATGTCAAATTTTCTATTCAATTCTGGTTTTTTCCTCAAGAATGCTTGAAAGTCCTCTATTCCACTGAATGACCATATTTTCCCCTGAAACAAAATACTCAGTTTTGCTGGGTAGGTGACCCTTGGGTTTATTCTCAGTTCTTTTGCCCTCTGGAATATCATATTCCCATGCCCTTCTATCCCTCAATGTAGAAGCTGCCAGGTCCTGGGTTATTCTGATTGTGTTTCCACAATATTGAAATTGTTTCTTCCTGGCTGCTTGGAATATTTTCTCCTTGATCTGGGGATTCTGGAACCTGGCTATAATATTCCTGGGAGTTTTCTTTTTGGGATCTTTTTCAGGAGGTGATTGGTGGATTCTTTCAACCTCTATTTTGCCCTCTGGATCTAAAACATCAGGGGAATTTTCCTTGAGAATTTCTTTAAGGATGATTTCTAGGTTCTTTCTTTGATCAGGGCTTTCAGGTAGTCCAATAATTTTTAAATTGTCTCTCCTGGATCTATTCTCCAGGTCAGTGGTTTTTCCCATGAGATATTTCACATTGCCTTCTAATCTTTCATTTGTTTGGATCTGCTTAACAGCATCTTGATTTCTCAAAAAGTCACTAGCTTCCATTTGCTCCAGTCTAACTCTGAAGGGATGAATCTCCTCAGTGAACTTTTAAGATTCTTTTTCCATCTGGCAAATTCGACTTTTTAAGGCATTCTTCTCCTTATTGACCTTTTGGGCCTCCTTTGCCATTTGAGTCAGTCTATTTTTTAAGGTGTTGTTTTCCTCAGTCAGACTGTTGACCCTCATTTTATACTTTTCCTGCATCCTTCTCATTTCTCTTTCCAATTTTTCCTCCACTTCTCTTATTTGATTTTTAAAGTCCTTCTTAAGGTCCCCTATGGCCTGCAACCCGCTCATGTTTTCCCCTGGGGCTTTTGGAGCAGGACTTCTGACCTCACAGTCCTTTTCCCGCTCTATGCCACCAAAATAGGAGTCATGGGTTGCATTTTTCTGTTTCCTTTGCCTTGGCATGTTGCCACTTGATTACCTGACTTTTGGGCTTATTGCCACACTATGGCAAGATAGAGGAATTTTCGTCCTGAACATGTGGGGGGCAACTTCCATTTCTGCCAAGCTGTAAACCCACCCACAACTTCCACCCTAGATCACAATCCAGATCCAGGGAGGTTAAAGCAAGAGCGATTACCCCCCAAGACTGATCGCTGGATCTCCCTACAATTCGTAGGCCAGGAGCTGGAGCTGCCTCTGAAAACTACAAAATGGCGTGTCTCCTCAGTGGCTTCTAGCCCCCAGGGGAGGGAGCCGGCGCATTCCTCCAAATACAGGTCCCAAAGTCCATAGGACACTAACCTCTTACTTTGTTCTAGGCATGTCTATGTTGATAATTCTGGAATAGCCACAGCTGCTGGTGTTCTGGGGTTCCTCCAGCCAGCTGCTGGCCCTGCCACCCTGGGGCTAAAACCTCGGCTCATGTGGACCTGGGCTCTGCTTGGCTCTGCTTCCTGCACTCTGCATGTTGCATGCTGCCAGCTCCCAAAGAGCTGCGCTGGTCCTTCCTGCAGGGCTGCTGGGCTGTCCTCAGTGGGAGGTTAGCTTCTCTGTGTCATTCTGTGGGTGCTGGGGCTCCAGAAGTTGTTCAGAGTCCCCTTTTACATAGTTTCGTGGGAATCTGGGGGCCGAGTGGCTTGGATGAGCTGTTTCTACTCCGCCATCTTGGCTCCACCCACCGGAAGCCTCCTTTCTTAAGGAAAAGAGTCTTCTGAATTAAGTATGATGTTCTATAATTATGTTTGAATATTGAATAATAGTTTTCTTCGAAATATATCACACTTTTTGCCTACTTCTTAGTTTGATAATTCCTCTCCATTTTGCTCTTATCTGATTAGAACTGGAGTACTGTGTTCACTTCTAGGTGCCACAGTTTAAGAAAGACATGGCTAAGCTAGATACTATCTAGATGTGGACAGTCAGAAATGTGAATTCTCTATCATATGAGGTTCGGTTGAAAGAATGCAGTATGTTTACTTCAGTAGGTTATTTTTAAATTTTTTTACAGATAAACCTTACCATTTGGGCTTTATGTCCCCTGCTCTAAGAAAGAGAGGCTTTTTAAAGGTCATGCTAAAGGTGGTTTTGAGAATCTGAACTAAACAGCTTGTACATTCTTAAGATATCAACCTCCTCCCAGGTTTGCTGAATGTGTGCCAAAGCTGACATGTATACACCAAAGGAAGAAAATTCAGAAAAATTGCTCATAAACTCACAGGCCTATACTCTGGCAAATCAAGACCTCCAAAGCCTTTAAAAACAGATCAGATAGATCAGGGGTCTCCAAATAACAGATTTAGGTCAAATTCCCAGTCACTTGTTTTTGTTTGTTATGCAGTTATTTTAGTCATGTCTTATTCCTTGTGACCCCATTTGGGGTTTTCTTGGTAAAGATAGTGGAGTGGTTTGTGTTTCCTTCTCTAGTTCATTTTCCAGCTGAGGAACTGAGGTAAATAAGGTAAAGTGACTTGCCCAGGGGTACACACCTAATTAGTGTCTGAGACCAGATCTGAAGTCAGAAAAATGCATCTTCCTGACTCCAGGTCCAACACTCTATCCACTGTTCTACCTAGTTGCACCATTTATTTCTTGTAGGCCTATTTAAAAAGACAATTACATTTTATTTCAAAATGTAAAAGCCATTCTTAGCTCTAGGGGCCATACAAAAACAGGCTTGAGAATCAGAGGCCACAGTTTGCTGATCTCTAAACTAGATTGTTATCTGTGTCTGAAAGGAGGTGATAATTCTACATAGACAGGAAAAATGTAGTCTCAAAATTGCCGTGCTGCTGAAAATTCACTACCGCTTATTCTCCACAGAAATTAGAACTCTCTATCTTCCTGCATGGGGATTTAGAGGTTCTCATTAGTCCTGGGAGGAAATCAAGAAGCAATAGTCTTTCAGAGTCTTTCTCTACCATCTTCTGTCCCAGTCGTGTGTACTATACTGCTTCATTTGGTTAAGTAATTTATGACTTAGGCTTTCTCTTTTTTTTTCTTTTAGTGGGCCATTGTTAGCATAGAATCATTCATTCATATAACATTCATTACTCACTAAAGGGGAGTGAACAGGAGAGACTGAACACTTTTCTAACCTCTGAAACTTGCTCTTTGAATCCAGTGCAACTGATGATAGGAACTGTCTGGAATTATTATTTTAACTTATTGATCTTATCATCTGAGGGAACATTAGAAGAACATGATTACATTTATCCAAGTTACTGACAAAAATGGTTAGACAACACAAGGCCAGTTTCAAACCTCTAGGGTACTCCTCTGGAGACTCCTGCCAAGGTAAAAGACTGATGTATATGTTAGGTTGAAATTATATGTTTGAAGCTGTCAAGTGCAAATTCTGAAGTACTTCTGTTAAATACCTGGGTCACACAGACACTCTTAGAAGAAAGAAGCACTTCTAGAAAATAGCATGGCAGAAACTTAACATAGACCAAAATCTTATACCATATACCAAAATAAGGTCAAAATGGGATCATGATTTAGACATAAAGGGTGAAACCATAAACGAATTAGAAGAGCAAGGGATAGTTTACCTTTCAGATCTATGGAGAAGGAAAAAAAATATGACCAAACAAGAAATAGAGAACATTATAAAGTGTAAAATGGATCATTTTCATTATATTAAATTAAAAAGGTTTTGCACAAAGCTAATAGAACCAAGATTAGAAGGAAAGCAGAAAGCTGGGTAACAATTTTTACTGCCTCATTTCTAAAATATTTACATAACTGAATCAGATTCATAGGAATACAAGTCATTCCCCAGTTGATAAATGGTCAAAGGATATGAATAAGCAGTTTTCAGAGGAAGAAATTAAAGCAATCTATAGTCACATGAAAATAAAATGCCCTAAATCACTATCAATTAGAGAAATGCAAATCAACGGAAGTCTGAAGTACCACCTCACACTTATCAGATTGGGTGATATGAAAGAAAAGGAAAATGATAAATGTTGGGAAAGATGTGGGAAAATTGGAACATTAATGTGTCTTTGGTGGAGTTGTGAACTGATCCAGCCATTCTGGGGAGTAATTTGGAACTATGCCCAAAGGGCTATAAAAATACATAGTCTTTGATCCTGCAGCACCATTACTAAGCATGTAACTGAAAGAGATCATATAAAAAGGAAAAGGATCCATATTTACAAAAATATTTATAACAGCTCTTTTTTGTGGTGGCAAAGAATTGGAAATTGAGGAGATGCCCACCAATTGGGGAATGGCTGAATAAGTTGTGGTATATGAATGTAATGGAATACTATTGTTCTATGAGAAATTATGGGCAGGCAGATTTCTGAAAAACCTGGAAAAACTTAAATAAACTGATGTTGAATGAAATGAGAAGAACCAGGAGAACAATGTGCATGGTAACAGCAATATTGCACAATGATCCATTTTGATAGACTCTTCTCAGCAATAAAATTATCTCAGACAGTTAAAAAAGACTCATGATGGAAAATGCTATCCACTTCCAGAGAAAGAACTATGAAGTGTGAATGCAGCTCAGAGCATATTATTTTGCTTTTTTCTTTCTTTCTCATGGCTTTTCCCTTTTGTTCTGATTCTTCTTTCACAACATGACTAATATGGAAATATGTTTCTATATGATTGTATGTGTATAACCTATATCAATTGCTTATTGTCTTGGGGAGGGAGGAGAGACAGGGAGGTAGAAAAAAATTGGATTTGAAACTCAAGGAATTGTGGAAATGAATCTTGTAAACTAAAAGTAAACAAATTAATAAAGATCAAAAAATTGAAAAAATTGGAACTCCAAATGTTATGAAAGAGAATGTTGAAAACTCTCTTTATATGTAATTAGAAAAAATAAAATATTATTAAGTTGGGGTGGAGGAAGAAAATAGAAGCTATTACCAAGTGGTTATGCGCAGAGAACTGGTTATGAAGAAAAGACTTTTCTAAGATTTTGTGGAGATTATTAGGAGTTTGTGCCAATGTTATCATTGCTGAACCTGTCAGAATCATGAGCAAAATTTTAGCAGTAGAAGGGATATTAGTAGCCGTTTAGTATGACTTGGAGCCAAAAAGGTATGCCCTAGTATAACATGTCCATTTTGCTTGAAGACTTCCAAAGAGAGGGAACTTCCTACCTTTCAAGGCAGTTCATCCTTCATTTTGATATCCTTAATGATTAGGAAATTTATCCTGAAATGGAGCCTAAATTTCCCTCTTTGCAACTTCTACCACTGTTTCTGGTACTGCTTTCTGGAACTTACCAGAACAGGATAATTCCTCTTCCAAATGATAGACCTTAAAATATTTGAAGGTAGCTATCATGTATCCCATGAGTCTTCTCTTCTCCAAAACAAATACCATTAACTTTCAACTAATCCTCATAAAGTATAGAGAATTTAATTCTCCCTTTCTGTTTGTCCATCTCTGGACAATATCTAGTTTAGCCAAATACTTTGTAATCTATGATATCCAGAATGAACCCAATTCTCCAATTGTGGTATGACTAAAGAAAAACATAGAAGAGCTATCATTCTCTCATTCCTGGAAGCTATGCTTCTAATTTTCTATATGACTTATTTTATTTTAAATTCACAGAATAAAATAACAATATTCATAACACAGTACAATAAAAAAAGATAATCGCACATGAAACTGCAAATCTACCATGTATAATTTGCTACTCCCTCCAAACATACAACAAAGTTATCATGTAAATTTCTCTTTTCTTTTCTTTTTTTTCCTCCTCTCCTCCTCCCCTTAATGTACACCAAGACTACAATTACTTTTTTGGTTACCATGTCACAGGGCTAAGATTATATTTTATATTGAAGTTCACTGAAACCCCCAAATTTTTTCAGAATTACTGTTGTCTAATCATACTTCCTCCATCTTTTTCTTGAAAAGCTATTTTTTTTACCCAAGTATAAGTACATTATCTATATATTGTCATTCAGCTGTTTCAGTCATGCCCAACTCTTTATGACTCTATATGGGGTTTTCTTGGTAAAGATGTTGGAATGGTTTGCCATTTCCTTCTGCAACTTATTTTACAGATAAGGAAACTAGGCAAAGAGAGTTAAGTGATTTGCCCAAGGTCATACAGCTACTGTGTCTGAGACCAGATTTTAAATCAAGAGGATGACTCTTCCTGACTCCAAGCTCAGCACTCTATCAACTGAACCACCTAGATGCACCAATTATATGACTTCATATTTATCTATCAGATTTTATCTTATTAGATTCAGCTCTAGACTGTCAACAGCCTGACTCCTTCATCCACAAACTGAGTTAGTAAACAAACTTTACATTTATCTAAGTCATTGACAAAAAAGGTTAGACAACACAAGGCCAATTACAGATCTCTAGGATACTCTTCTGGAGATTCCTGCCAAGGTATCATTGGATGATTGATGACTATTCTGTGAATCAAGCCCTTAAATAACATCCAAATCCACTTGACTGCATTGCCATCTAGTTCATATCTCTCCATTGTTTCCACAAGAGCATAATAAAATAATTTTAATAAATCCTTTGCTAAAAACTATGGTTTAAAACCATATGATTTTATCAAATCAGTTAAACTATCATTGGCCCATGGAAACTCTCAAAGACTCTAAGTTATAGAGCAATTGTGGATATACGTTGATAAATAAAGCTTCCTTATTGGGGAGTTCTCTATACTGCTGAAATGACAGAAAATTTAAAAATGATACATTCCAGTCATGGGTTTCATTTCCCTCCTCTTCCCCAAGGTCTAAGTGATATATATATATATATATATATATATATATATATATATATATATATATATATATATATTTCTGGCCTAGGGCCAGAAATATTCCTCTTTCTCAGTTCAAATCTAGCCTCAGACATTTACTTAGCTGTGTGACTCTGAGCAAGTCACTTAATGCTGTTTGCCTCACCTTTCTCATTGATTTGGAGAAGGAAATGACAAACCACTCCCACATATTTGCCAGGAAAAGTCCAAACAGGGTCATGAACAGTTAGACATAACTGAAAAACAACTGAACAATTATAGCTACATAGAGAATGGTCACTTGGCTGTTGGCAGAAATACAAATAGCACCTACTTCAAGTCCCAGTAAAACTAGCTTTATTCTTAATGCTGAATGATATTCTGAGACTCATTTATTTTAACAATTTATGTTTGTTTACATTTCGTCCCTCTGTAACTTTATAAGATCTTTACAACTTTTTATTACCTATTAACAGCTTATACATATCAGAATTCTCTCCTTTTCTCTCAACCAAAGGATTGGAATCCCATCCTACTTCCTCTCCCTTTCTTCACCAACCACCTATTTGTTTTACCCATGTGTCTCACTTACCTTTTTTATTTTGCTTTGATAACTACTTTCTTTTTTTTCTTTCTTCCAGTGTCCTTCTCTTCAGCTTTCACCATCTTTCTATTTCTCTCATTACCATGTCATAGACAAGTCAAAAATAATACAGATCGGGGGGCGGAGCCAAGATGGCGGAGTAGAAACAGCATTTCCAATGTGCTCTGCCCCACACAAATTTCAAACAATGTGAAAGGGGACTCCAAACAACTTCTGGAGCCACAGTACCCACAGAACGGCACAAAGAAGCTAACCTCCTGCTGAGGACAGCCCAGCAGCCCTGCAGGAAGCGGCCAGAGCAGGTCTCTGAGAGCAGGCAGCACAGCACTCTGAGAGCAGGCAGCACAGCCCGCATTGAACCTACAGCGCAGCTCAAAGAGCTGAGCCCAGGTCTGAGGTTTTAGCTCCAGGGTGGCCAGGCCTTCAGCCGGCTGGAGGAACCCCAGCACACCAGCAATTGTGGCGATTCCAGAATTATCAGCACAGATATGCCTAGGACAAAGTGAGAGGTTAGTGCCCTATGGACTTTGGGACCAGTATTTGGGGAACACGTGGCTTCCTCCCCTGGGGGCAAAAAGCTGCTGAAGAAACAGCAGCACAGAAGCCATTTTGCAGTGTCAGTAGTGGCTCTAGCTCCTGGTCTGCGAACTGTAGGAAGATCCAGCAATCAGTCTGGGGGTTAATCGCTCTTGCTTTAAACTGCCTAGATCTGGATTGTGGTCTGGGGGGGAAGTTTGGGGTGGGTATCCAACTTGCCAGAGTGGGTGGAGGCTTTACAGAGGCCACCAACTGGCAGAAGTTGTGAAGACCCCACATTTGGGCAGAAGCTCCCCTTTCTGGTGGCAGAGTCCTACTGTGGCAACAAGCCCCAAAATCAAGTAATTATGTGGCAACATGCCTAGGCAAATGAAACAAAATAAACAGAAAAGTTCAATATTGGACTCCTATTTTAGGGGCAAAGAGGCTCAAAGCATGGAGGAGGACTGTGAGGTCAGAACTGCTGCACCAAAAGCCCCAAATGAAAATACAAGCTGGCTACAGGCCATAGAGGACCTTAAGAAGCAGATAAGAGAAGTGGGGGAAAATTTGGGAAGAGAAATGTAAAAGATGCAAGAAAAGTATGAAATGACAGTCAACAGAATATGGGCAGTCTTTTGCAGTATATATACTATGGTAATGTTTTGCATGGCTATACATGTACAACACATACTGAATTGCTTATCTTCTCAGAGGGAGTGGGTGACAAGGGAGGAAGGGAATGGATTTGAAAATCGAGGTTTTAAAATCAAATGCTTCATAAGATGTCCAGTCATTGGGGCTCAGAGATTCACCTTGCCCTAATGGCAAAGACGAAGGGGGTATGGGAGAGGATATGGGAGAGAGCAGATTGGATGAGGGGATGTCTAGTGGGACTGCTGTTCTGGGGTGGTGGGTGGGGAAAAATGGGGGGGAAATGTGGCTTATAGTCTGGTGGAAATGAATGATGTAAACCAGAAGTTGGTGAAGCATTAGTTTAATTTAAAAAAAAAAAGAAATAAAAAAATAATACAGATATGGGGATTTTTCTTCAACTTTTGCTTCATTTCTCCCAAATTTCTCCTCCCTCAATTCAATGACTGGCCTTCTTAACCAAGTCAAAACTGCTGCAAATCATCAGCACATTTCCCTTTTTCTTCCTTTTTTTCCTCAGGTCCTCTTTTACTCTGTTCCTCTTCCCTCAATCTTTTTCCAGAGATACTAAAAATGACACGACTTCCCTCAAATGTACGTGCTTTCTAAGTACTAGAAGCAAAAGAGAAGGACAGGACATTATAATCTGAACCCTTTGAAACTATAAGTGAGAAGAAATCAAAATAAGTTTTTAGGGATTTTGTCAATGGCTTGACATATGCACTAGTGTACGCTTATTTATATTTAAGTATATAGAGGATTTTTTCCCAAAAAGCATGCCTGGGGATAGACTTGGCAATTTACAAGGACACATGTGGATCAGCACTAATGCTTTGAGATGGTGAGGAAATCCTCTTTTTAGCCACTTAGCAAAAAGAACTACTGACTCAGTAATTTTTTTGTCTCTGTTGTTACTACTTGTGAAATTTAATATATGCTAAAAATGCATACTAAACCAAAGATATTATTTGTATATGCAATTTTCTTTTCTGTTTTTATATTGAAATTTTTATGATTATTAAGCAACTATTTTCTTCTTTTTCCCTCCTAAAATCATATATCCACAATTTATAAGGAATTAACTAAAATTTGAAGAATAAGAGCCATTTCCCAATAACTAAATGGTCAATATATATTATCCTGTAGTTTCAAAGGATGAAATCCAAGCAATTTACTACCATTTAGTGATTGCTAAATGGTAGTAAATTTAGTGATTGCTCCCAATCACTAACAATTAGAGGAACAGAAATCAAAGAGACTCTGAGTTTCTACCTCACTAACATCAGTCAGATTTGCAAAGAAGATGAAATATTAAAATGACAAATGTTGGAGGAGCTATGGGAAGACAGGGACATTAAGGCCCTGCTGGTGGTGTTTTGAACTGGTATAAACATCTGGAAAAGTAAATTTAAATTCTGATAGAAAAATCACTAAACTATGCATAGTATCTTGACCCAGCAATAACAATTTGAAGCATGTGCTCCCAAAGAAATCAAAGAAAGAGGAAAAGTACACATATGTGCAAAAATACATATAGTAGCCCTTTTCTTTAAGAAGAAACATTTTTCTTTTCATTTTTTTAACTTCTGGTTTACATCATCCATTTCCACAAGATTATGAGTTGCATTTCCCCCATTTTTTCCCTACCCACCACTCCCATTAGATATCCCCTAGATATCCCCTCATCCAATTTGCTCTCTCCCATATCTTCTCACATATCCCCTTCGACTTTGCCATTAGGGCAATGTGAATCCCTGAGCCCCAATGCCTGGACATATTATGAAACATTTAATTTTAAAACTTCGATTTTCAGATCCACTCCCTTCCTCCCTTGTCACCCACTCCCTCTGAGAAGATAAGCAATTCAGTATGTGTTTGACATGTATAGCTATGCAAAACATTACTGTAGTAGATATATTGTAAAAGACTGCTTATATTTCCCTCCCACCCATCTCACCTCCCACCTGGTCCATTCCCTACTTTGATCCTGTCCCTCGTTGATTGTGGGTACTTCCAACCTCCCCTCCCCCCCGGAATGCCCTCCTCTCCATCATCCCTCCTCTCATCCCCCTTTCCCCTACTCAGGAGAGTGAGTGAGGGTAAGATATTCCATTTAGTATGTATGTGATTCTCTCCTTGAGCCAACTTCAATGAGAATATGCTTTTGCCTTTTTGCCTTCCCCTCCCCTGAAACTACTTCCCCTTGCCTCTTCTACATGAGATAGTTTACCCTACCCTGTCTCTCTCCATCTCCTCTTGCCACTTTCCTCTCTCACCTCACTTCACCCCTTAAGAATCATCCCTTCATTTGGGCAGGTGGGTGGCGCAGCGAGCAGAGCACCAGCCCCGAGCCCGGATCCAGCCCCAGACACCCAACACACAAACAAAAACACAGCCTCTTGACTCCGAGCAAGTCACCCAACCCCAATTGCCCTCCAGAAAAAAAAAAAAGCATCCTCCCTTCCCATCAAATTCAACCTGTGCCCTCTATCCATGTATACCTGTGAACATATGCCATGTACCCTTCTTCAATTATTTTCATAACGAGGAAGGTTTCATCAAACACAGTTATTGTTTTTCCATGTAGGAATGTAAATAGTCCAACTTTGATAAGTTCCTTTTGATTTCTTTTCCTTGATTACCTTCTCAAGCATCTCTTGCTTCTTGTGTCTGAATGTCAAATTTTCCATTCAGCTCTGGTTTTTTCATCAAGAATGCTTGAAAGTCCTCTATTCCACTGAATGACCATATTTTGCCCTGAAACAAGATACACAGTTTTGCTGGGTAGGTGACCCTTGGCTTCAATCCCAGATCTTTTGCCCTCTGGAATATCATATTCCATGCCCTTCTATCCCTCAGTATAGAAGCTGCCAGGTCCTGTGCTATTCTGATTGTGTTTCCACAATATTGAAACTGTTTCTTCCTGGCTGCTTGTACTATTTTCTCCTTGATCTGGGGATTCTGGAACGTGGCCACAATATTCCTAGGAGTTTTCTTCTTGGGATCTTTTTCAGGAGGTGATTGGCGGATTCTTTCAACCTCTATTTCCCCCACTGGGTCTAAAACATCAGGGCAGTTTTCCTTGAGAATTTCTTGAAGGGTGATTTCTAGGTTCTGTCTTTGATCATGGCTTTCAAGTAGTCCAATAATTTTTAAATTATCTCTCCTGGATCTATTTTCCAGGTCAATGGTTTTTCCCATGAGATATTTCACATTGCCTTCTATTCTTTCATTTGTTTGGATCTATTTTATAGTATCTTGATTTCTCATAACGTCACTAGCTTCCATTTGCTCCAGTCTAACTCTGAAGGAATGAATCTCCTCAGTGAGCTTTGGAGATTTTTTTTCCAACTGGCAAATTCGACTTTTTAAGGCATTCTTCTCCTCATTACCTTTCTGAGCCTCTTTTGCCATTTGAGTTAATTTATTTTTTAAGGTGTTATTTTCCTCAGTCAGGCTGTTGACTGTCATTTCATACTTTTCTTGCATCTTTTACATTTCTCTTCCCAAAATTTCCCCCACTTCTCTTATCTGCTTCTTAAGGTCCTCTATGGCCTGTAGCCAGCTTGTATTTTCATTTGGGGCTTTTGGTGCAGCAGTTCTGACCTCACAGTCCTCCTCCATGCTTTGAGCCTCTTTGCCCCTAAAATAGGAGTCCAATATTGAAATTTTCTGTTTATTTTGTTTCATTTGCCTAGGCATGTTGCCACTTAATTACTTGATTTTGGGGCTTGTTGCCACAGTAGGACTCTGCCACCAGAAAGGGGAGCTTCCGCCCAAAGGTGGGGTCTTCACAACTTCCGCCAGTTGTGTGGCCTCTGTAAAGCCTCCACCCACTCTGGCAAGTTGGATACCCACCCCAAACTTCCCCCCCAGACCACAATCCAGATCTAGGCAGTTTAAAGCAAGAGCAATTAACCCCCAGACTGATTGCTGGATCTCCCTACAGTTCGCAGACCAGGAGCTAGAGCCACTACTGACACTGCAAAATGGCTTCTGTGCTGCTGTTTCTTCAGCAGCTTTTCGCCCCCAGGGGAGGAAGCCACGTGTTCCCCAAATACTGGTCCCAAAGTCCATAGGGCACTAACCTCTCACTTTGTCCTAGGCATATCTGTGCTGATAATTCTGGAATCGCCACGATTGCTGGTGTTCTGGGGTTCCTCCAGCCGGCTGAAGGCCTGGCCACCCTGGAGCTAAAACCTCAGACCTGGGCTCAGCTCTTCGAGCTGCGCTGTAGGTTCAATGCGGGCTGTGCTGCCTGCTCTCAGAGAGCTGCGCTGGCCGCTCCCTGCAGGGCTGCTGGGCTGTCCTCAGCAGGAGGTTAGCTTCTCTGTGCCCTTCTGTGGGTGCTGTGGCTCCAGAAGTTGTTTGGAGTCCCCTTTCACATTGTTTGAAATTTGTGTGGTGCAGGGCACATTGGAAATGCTGTTTCTACTCCGCCATCTTGGCTCCGCCCAAAGAAACATTTTTCTAGTTATCAAGCATGTACTTTTTTCCTTCCCACCTCACCCTCAGGTGAAAAAAAGAGGTGCAAAACTCTTAAAACAAGGGGGGTGGAGCCAAGATGGCAGAGTAGAAACAGCTCGTCCAAGCCTCTCTGACCCCAGATTCTCCACAAACTATGTAAAAAAGGACTCTGAAAAACTTCTGGAGCCCCAGCACCCACAGAACGACACAGAGAAGCTAACCTCCCGCTGAGGACAGCCCAGCACCCTGCAGGAAGGACCAGCGCAGTGGTCTGGGAGCCGGCAGCGCGCAGAGCGCAGAGCGCAGGAGCCGAGCCGAGCCGAGCCGAGCCCAGGTCCCCCTGAGCCGAGGTTTTAGCCCCAGGGCGGCAGGGCCAGCAGCCGGCTGGAGGAACCCCAGAACACCAGGAACTGTGGCGACCCCAGAATTATCAACATAGACTTGCCTAGGACAAAGTAAGAGGTTAGTGTCCTATGGACTTTGGGACCTGTATTTGGGGAATGCGTCAGCTCCCTCCCCTGGGGCTAGAAGCTGCTGAGGAGACACGCCACTGTGTAGTTTTCAGAGGCATTTCCGGCTCCCAGCCTACAAATCGTGGGGAGATCCAGCGATCAGTCTTGGGGAATCGCTCTTGCTTTAACCTCCCTGGATCTGGATTGTGATCTAGGGTGGAAGTTGTGGGTGGGTTTACAGCTTGCCAGAAACGGAAGTTGCCCCCCACACGTTCGGGACGAAAATTCCTCTATCTGGCCTTAAAGCCATAGTGTGGCAACAAGCCCAAAAGTCAAACAATTAAGTGGCAACATGCCAAGGCAAAGGAAACAGAAAAATGCAACCCTAGACTCCTATTTTGGGGGCATAGAGCGGGAAAAGGACTGTGAGGTCAGAAGTCCTGCTCCAAAAGCCCCAGGGGAAAACATGAGTGGGTTGCAGGCCATAGAGGACCTTAAGAAGGACTTTAAAAATCAAATAAGAGAAGTGGAGGAAAAATTAGAAAGAGAAATGAGAAGGATGCAGGAAAAGTATGAAATGAGGGTCAACAGCCTGACTGAGGAAAACAACACCTTAAAAAATAGACTAGCTCAAATGGCAAAGGAGGCCCAAAAAGGCATTGAGGAGAAGAATGCCTTAAAAAGTCGAATTTGCCAGATGGAAAAAGAATCTCAAAAGTTCACTGAGGAGATTCATTCCTTCAGAGTTAGACTGGAGCAAATGGAAGCTAATGACTTTATGAGAAATCAAGATGCTGTTAACAGATCCAAACAAATGAAAGATTAGAAGGCAATGTGAAATATCTCATGGGAAAAACCACTGACCTGGAAAATAGATCCAGGAGAGACAATTTAAAAATTATTGGACTACCTGAAAGCCATGATCAAGGAAAGAACCTAGAAATCACCCTTCAAGAAATTCTCAAGGAAAACTGCCCTGATGTTTTAGATCCAGAGGGCAAAATAGAGGTTGAAAGAATCCACCGATCACCTCCTGAAAAAGATCCCAAAAAGAAAACTCCCAGGAATATTATAGCCAGGTTCCAGAATCCCCAGATCAAGGAGAAAATACTACAAGCAGCCAGGAAGAAACAATTTCAATATTGTGGAAACACAATCAGAATAGCCCAGGACCTGGCAGCTTCTACACTGAGGGATCGAAGGGCATGGAATATGATATTCCAGAGGGCAAAAGAGCTGGGAATGAACCCAAGGGTCACCTACCCAGCAAAACTGAGTATTTTGTTTCAGGGGAAAATATGGTCATTCAGTGGAATAGAGGACTTTCAAGCATTCTTAGGAAAAAACCAGAGTTGAATAGAAAATTTGACATCCAGACACAAGAAGTAAGAGATGCCTGAGAAGGTAATCAGGGAAAAGAAATCAAAAGGAACTTATCAAAGTTGAACTATTTACATTCCTATATGGAAAAGCAATAACTGTGACTGATGATATCTTTCTCACTATGAAAATAATGGAAGAAGGGGGTGTGGTCATATGAATACATATGTGAATGTGTGTGTATATGGTTACAGTTATATATGGATAGAGGGCATAGGTTGATTTTGTTGGGAAGGGAGAGTACTCAAGGGATGAACTTATGAGGTAAGAGAAGAAAGTGGCAAGAGGAGATGGGGAGAGACATGGTAGGGTAAACTATCTCATGTAGGGGAAGTGGGTGCAAAGGAGGGGGAGAATAAGGAAGGGTAAAAAGGCAAAACCACATTCACATTGAATTTGGTTCAGGGAGAAAATGACATACATACTAAATGGGATATCTCAACCTGCAGCAGGATAGGGGGAAGGGGGATGAGAGGAGGGATGATGGATGGGAGGGCATCCTTTGGGGGAGGGGAGGTTGGAAGTACCCACTATAGAAGAGGGACAGGATCATGTAGGGAATGCACCAGGTGGGGGGTGGGATGAGTGGGAGGGAATTATAAGCAGCCTTGTACAATATATCTACCATGATAATGTTTTGCATAGCTAGACATGTACAACATATACTGAATTACTTATATCCCAAGAAGGAATGGGTGACAAGGGAGGAAGGAAATGGATCTGAAATTCGAGGTCATAACATTAAATGTTTCAAATATATATATAAATACTATTATTAATACTCTTTTGCCTATAATTGGGAGATAAGATGCGCAGGCATTGGGACACAAAGATTCATCTTCCTCTAATGGAAAAGTCGATGGGGGTATGGGAGAAGGTATGGGAGAGAGCAGATTGGAGGAAGCGATATCTTGTGGGACTGCTATTCTGGGAGGTTGGGTAGGGGAATAATGGGGGGGAAATGTAACTCAAAACCTGGCGGAAATGAATGATGTAAAACAGAAGTTAATAAAGTATTTGTTTAAAAAAAAAAAACAAATAGGCACTATGAAGCAAAACAAATTTCCATATTGGTCATGTCCCAAACTATATGTCCTATTCTGTACATTAACCCATCACGTCTCTGAAAGAAGGTGAATGATATTTATCATCATTAGTCCTTTGGAATCATGGTTTATTACTGTGTGAATTCGAACTCTTAAGTCTTTCAGAATTGTTTGCTTTTACAATATTGATGCTATAGTATAAATTATTCCTCTGGCTTTGGCCACTTGCCTCTCCTTCAATTTATTCAAGTCTTTTTATGTTTCTAAAAAACTTCCTTCCTCATTTCTTAAAATATAGTAATATTGTATTAAATTCATATACCATGATCTATTCATCAGTCCACAAATTGATGGGCATCCTCTTAGTTTCCATTTTCTCTTGTGGTTTTATTATTTTTTTTTGCCACTGCTATAAGTATTTTTGTACATAGAGGACTTTTTCCTCTTTCTTTGCTATCTCTAGAAGGTAAGCCTAGTTGTAGTGGTATTGCTAGGCCAAAAGCTATGCAAAGTTTAGTAACTTTTGGGGGCATAGTTCCAAATTGTTTTCCAACATGCCTGGAACAACTTGACACTTTGCTAACAGTGTATGAATAATACTTTCTTGCACTTCGTCAACATTTGCCATTTTCTTTTTAGTCAACTTTGCCCATCTGATGGCTACTCAGTAGAACATCATTCATTTCTCCAATTACTAGTTATTGGGAGAATTTTTCATGTAGTTATAGATAGCTTGTATTTCTTCCCTTGAGAACTGTCTATTCCTATCTTTTGACCATTTATCAAGAGGGAAATGGCTCTTTAATAAATTTGAAATTGTTCCTTATATATCTTGGAAATGAGAACTATATCAGACTTTTTCCCCAGTTCACTGTTTCCCTCTTAAACTTAGATGTGTTGAATTTGTGTGTGCAAAAATATTTTAATTTTATGTAATAAAAATGTCAATTTTATCTCCTTAAATCCTTTCTATAACTTATTTAATCATGAACTCTTTTTAAATCATAAAATACTTAATAAGATATATTTTGGGGGAATATAGTGTATATAAAAATTAAGATCACAATATGAAGCTATTTCAACCCACTCTTAAGTTACTCTTGCAATGTATTGTAGATGTATTGCCACTGATAATAGGACTTACTGGAAGTATACATTTTTAGCTAACACAAAAGTGGTTCATTTTAATGAAACTGTTTTTACACTATGAGAAAAATTTGAATACCTCTAATATGAAATATATTTCATCCTTTTTCTAATTTGTTTATGATGTTTTAATGTCTAAGTCATGCTTATCTTGGCACATGGTGTTGTTCTGCTGTCCAGTTTTTTTAGCAGTTCTTGTCATCTTGTGATTCAGTGGAGCTTGAAAAAGTAAAGACTGTTCTATGTGATTCTCTTCCTTCTACTCAATGTGTGGCAAGTAGCTTTTCCTTCCTGTGTTTGCTGCGTCGTTTTAAAGAGGTGCTGTCCTTTCTCCACGTAGCAGAAATGTTGAACTTTGATCACATGCAGTTAAAACACAAGTAATGGACCAGATTGCCATTCATCAGCATACATAAAGGGTAGACAGCATGTTCCACCACACCTACTCCATATTATATGCATTCCTATGCTGTGACTGATCCTACCTGAAGCACAAGAAGCAATTGTTCAATGCATCTTTCTTTTTTTATATTAATTTATTTGTTTATTTTTAGTTTACAAGATTCAATTCCATAGTTCCTTGAGTTTCAAATTTCCCTTCCCTCCCTCCCCCCACACCCCACAATGGCAAATAGTCCAGTATAGGATCTGCAAATACGTTCACAATAGACATTAGTCAAGTTATAAAAGTGTATTGTACTAGATGGGATGAAAAATGGTAAGGAAGAAATAAAACCAAACAATGAAAAGAAAAAGATCAATTAGTTTTCTTCCACCAGGATTCAAGCACAGTTCTTTCTAATTCTTTCTCTGGATGTAGACATCTCTCTCCTTCATGAGCCTTTTGGGATTGACTTATATCACTGCATTGTTGAGAAGAGTCCAGTCTGTCATAGTTGGCCATCACACATATGTTGTGTCTGTGATTGTTTACAAATTTCTCCTGGTTCTACTCTTCTCACTCAGCATCAGTTTGTATAAGCCTCTCCAGGTAAATATGAAAACCGTCTCCTCCTCATTTCTTATAGCACAATAATATTCCATTACATGCATATACCACAACTTGTTTAGCCATTTCTCAATTGATGGACACCTCTTTAATTTCCAATTCTTTGCCACCATGAAAAGAGCTGCTATAAATATTTTTGTACATATGGGTCTTCCTCCCAGCTTCTATGATCCCTTTGGGATATAACCCTGGAAGTGGTATTGCTGGGTCAAAGGGTATGAAATTATTTATAGCCCTTTGGACATAATTACAGATTGCTGTCCAGAATGGTTGGATAAGTTCACAACTTCACCAAGAATGCATTAATGTTCCAATTTGCCCACATCCTCTCCAGCATTTATCATTTTCCTTTTTTGTCATCTTAGCCAATCTGACTGGAGAGATGTGGTACCTCAGAGTTGTTCTGATTTGCATTTCTCTAATCAATAGTGATTTAGAGCATTTCTTCATATGCTTATAGATACCTTTAATTTCTTTCTCTGAAAACTGCCTGTTCATATCCTTTGACCATTTATCAATTGGGGAATGACTTATATTTTTAAAGATTTGACTCAATTCTCTGTATATTTTAGAAATGAGTCCTTTATCAGAGACATAGGTTATAAAAGTTCTTTTCCAATTTCCCACTTCCCTCTTGATCTTGGTTACATTGGCTTTGTTTGTACAGAAGCTTTTCAATTTAATGTAATCAAAATTATCCATTTTGCATTTTAAAATGCTCTCTAATTCTTGATTGGTCCTAAAGTCTTTCCCTCTCCACAAATCTGACAGGTAAACTATTCCTTGCTTTCCCAGATTACTTACAGTACCATCCTTTATACCTAGATCATGCAACCATTTAGACTTGATTTTCATATATGGTGTTAGATAATGGTCTATGCCCAGTTTCTGCCATACTGTATTCCAGTTTTCCTAGCAGTTTTTGTCAAATGGTGCATTCTTATCCAAAAACTGGGGTCTTTGGGTTTATCAAACAATAGATTACTCTACTCATTAATTTCTGGATCTCATGAACCCAGTCTATTCCATTGATCCACTACTCTATTCCCCAGCCAGTACCAAGCAGTTTTGATGACTGTTGCTGTATAATACAGATTAAAAGTGGTATAGCTAGTCCACCTTCACTGGCATTTCTTTTCATTAATTCCCTTGATATTCTATACCATTTGTTCTTCCAAATAAATTTTGTTACTATTTTGTCTAACTCTATAAAGTAGTTGTTTGGTAAATTGATTGGTATGGCACTAAGTATATAATTTAGGTTGGGTAAAATTGTCATTTTTTTATTATATTAGCTCAACCCATCCACGAGCAATTGATATTTTTCCAATTAGTTAGATCTGACTTTATTTGTGTGAGAAATGTTTTGTAGTTGTGATCATGTAGGTCCTGGGTTTGTTTTGGCAGGTAGATTCCCAAATATTTTATAATGTCTACAGTGACTTTAAATGGGATTTCTCTATCTCTTGCTGTTGAATTTCATTAGGGACATACAGGAATGCTGAGGATTTATGTGGGTTTATTTTATATCCTGCAACTTTGCCAAGTTTATTTATTGTCTGAAGTAGTTTTTTACTTGATTCTCTAGGATTCTCTAAGTATATCATTATATCATCTGCTAAGAGTGATAGCTTGGTCTCTTTGCCTAATTTGATTCCTTTGATTTCTTTTTCTTCTCTAATTGCTACTGCTAACGTTTCTAGTACCAGATTGAATAAAAGGGGTGATAGTGGACACCCTTGTTTCACTCCTGATCTTATTGGAAAGGCTTCTAGTTTATCCCCATTGCATATAATACTTGCTGATGGTTTTAAATAGATGCTATCAGCTATTTTTAGGAAGGCTCCATTTATTCCTACACTTTATAGTGTTTTTAATAGGAATGAATGTTGTACTTTGCCAAAAGCCTTTTCTGCATCTATAGATAATCATGTGTTTTCTGCTAATTTTATTTTTGATATGATTAATTATACTGATGGTTTTTCTAATATTAAACCATCCTTGCATTCCTGGAATAAATCCTACCTGATCAAAGTGTATTATTCTTGTGAGAATTTGTTGTAGTCTTTTAGCTAATATTTTATTTAAAATTTTTGCATCTAGATTCATGATGGAAATTGGTCTATAATTTTTTTTTCTCTGTTTTGTCTCTTCCTGATTTAGGAATCAGTACCATATTTGTGTCATAAAAAGAATTTTGTAGGACTCCTTTTTCACTAGTTTCCCCAAATAGTTTGTAGAGTAGTGGAATCAAATGTTCTTTAAATGTTTGATAGAATTCACTAGTGAACCCATCAGGCCCTGGGGATTTTTTCCTAGGGAGTTCATTGATGGCTTGTTTGATTTCTTTTTCTGAGATGGGGTTGTTTAGGTAATTCACTTCCTCTTCAGTTAATCTGAGCAATTTGTATTTTTGTAAATATTCATCCATTTCTCTAAGATTGTCATATTCATGTGCATACAATTGGGAAAAATAATTCCTAATTATTGTTTTGATTTTTCTCTTCATTGGAGGTAGATTCACCCTTTTCATTTTTGATACTCATAATTTGATTTTCTTCTTTCTTTTTTTTTATCATATTGACTAAGGGCTTATCAATTTTATTGCTTTTTTTTTTCATAAAACCAGCTCTTAGTTTTATTTATTAATTCATTTTCTTAATTTCAATTTTATTAATCTCTCCTTTAGTTTTCAATATTTCCAATTTAGTACTAAATTGGGGATTTTCAATTTGTTCTTTTTCTAGCTTTTTTAATTGCATGTCCAATTCATTGACCTCCCTTTTCTCTAATTTATTCATGTATGTACTCAGGGATATACAACTCCCCCTAAGAACTGCCTTTGCTGCATCCCACAAATTTTGGTATGTTGTGTCATTATTATCATTCTCTTGAATGAAATTACTGATATTTTCTATAATTTCTTGTTTGACCCACTCATTCTTTAGGATTAAAGTGTTTAATTTCCAATTACTTTTTTTTTCTTTAAACAAATACTTTATTAACTTCTGTTTTACATCATTCATTTCCGCCAGATTTTGAGTTACAATCATTTTCCCCCCATTATTCCCCTACCCAACCTCCCAGAATAGCAGTCCCACAAGATATCGCTTCCTCCAATCTGCTCTCTCCCATACCTTCTCCCATACCCCCATTGACTTTTCCATTAGAGGAAGATGAATCTTTGTGTCCCAATGCCTGCACATCTTATCTCCCAATTATAGGCAAAAGAGTATTAATAATAGTATTTATATATATATTTGAAACATTTAATGTTACGACCTCGAATTTCAGATCCATTTCCTTCCTCCCTTGTCACCCATTCCTTCTTGGGATATAAGTAATTCAGTATATGTTGTACATGTCTAGCTATGCAAAACATTATCATAGTAGATATATTGTGCAAGGCTGCTTATAATTCCCTCCCACTCATCCCACCCCCCACCTGGTCGATTCCCTACATGATCCTGTCCCTCTTCTATAGTGGGTACTTCCAACCTCCCCTCACCCCAAGGATGCCCTCCCATCCATCATCTCTCCTCTCATCCCCCTTCCCCCTATCCTACTGCAGGTTGAGATATCCCATTTAGTATGTATGTCATTTTCTCCCTGAACCAAATTCAATGTGAATGTGGTTTTGCCTTTTTAGCCTTCCTTATTCTCCCCCTCCTTTGCACCCACTTCCCCTACATGAGATAGTTTACCCTACCATGTCTCTCCCCATCTCCTCTTGCCAATTTCCTCTCTCACCTCATTATTTCATCCCTCGAGTACTCTCCCTTCCCAACAAAATCAACCTATGCCCTCTATCCATATATAACTGTAACCATATACACACACATTCACATATGTATTCGTATGACCACACCCCCTTCTTCCATTATTTTCATAGTGGGAAAGATATCATCAGTCACAGATATTGCTTTTCCATATAGGAATGTAAATAGTTCAACTTTGATAAGTTCCTTTTGATTTCTTTTCCCTGATTTCCTTCTCAGGCATCTCTTACTTCTTGCGTCTGGATGTCAAATTTTCTATTCAACTCTGGTTTTTTCCTCAATAATGCTTGAAAGTCCTCTATTCCACTGAATGACCATATTTTCCCCTGAAACAAAATACTCAGTTTTGCTGGGTAGGTAACCCTTGGGTTCATTCCCAGTTCTTTTGCCCTCTGGAATATCATATTCCATGCCCTTCGATCTCTCAGTGTAGAAGCTGCCAGGTCCTGGGCTATTCTGATTGTGTTTCCACAATATTGAAATTGTTTCTTCCTGGCTGCTTGTAGTATTTTCTCCTTAATCTGGGGATTCTGGAACCTGGCTATGATATTCCTGGGAGTTTTCTTTTTGGGATCTTTTTCAGGAGGTGATTGGTGGATTCTTTCAACCTCTATTTTGCCCTCTGGATCTAAAACATTAGGGCAGTTCTCCTTGAGAATTTCTTGAAGGGTGATTTCTAGGTTCTTTCTTTGATCATGGCTTTCAGGTAGTCCAATAATTTTTAAATTGTCTCTCCTGGATCGATTTTCCAGGTCAGTGGTTTTTCCCATGAGATATTTCACATTGCCTCTAATCTTTCGTTTGTTTGGATCTGCTTAACAGCATCTTGATTTCTCATAAAGTCATTAGCTTCCATTTGCTCCAGTCTAACTCTGAAGGAATGAATCTCCTCAGTGAACTTTTGAGATTCTTTTTCCATCTGGCAAATTCGACTTTTTAAGGCATTCTTCTCCTCATTGCCCTTTTGGGCCTCCTTAGCCATTTGAGTTAGTCTATTTTTTAAGGTGTTGTTTTCCTCAATCAGGCTATTGACCCTCATTTCATACTTTTCCTGCATCCTTCTCATTTCTCTTTCCAATTTTTCCTCCACTTCTCTTATTTGATTTTTAAAGTCCTTCTTAAGGTCCTCTATGGCCTGCACCCCGCTCATGTTTTCTCCTGGGGCTTTTGGAGCAGGACTTCTGACCTCACAGTCCTTTTCCCGCTCTATGCCCCCAAAATAGGAGTCTAGGGTTGCATTTTTCTGTTCCTTTGCCTTGGCATGTTGCCACTTAATTGCTTGACTTTTGGGCTTGTTGCCACACTATGGCTTTAAGGCCAGCTAGAGGAATTTTCGTCCCGAACGTGTGGGGGGCAACTTCCGTTTCTGGCAAGCTGTAAACCCACCCACGACTTCCACCCTAGATCACAATCCAGATCCAGGGAGGTTAAAGCAAGAGCGATTACCCCCAAGACTGATCGCTGGATCTCCCTACAATTTGCAGGCTGGGAGCGGGAGCTGCCTCTGAAAACTACAAAATGGCGTTTCTCCTCAGTGGCTTCTAGCCCCCAGGGGAGGGAGCCGATGCATTCCCCAAATACCAGTCCCGAAGTCCATAGGACACTAACCTCTTACTTTGTCCTAGGCAAGTCTATGTTGATAATTCTGGAATCTCCACAGTTCCTGGTGTTCTGGGGTTCCTCCAGCCGGCTGCTGGCCCTGCCGCCCTGGGGCTAAAACCTCGGCTCACGTGAACCTGGGCTCAGCTCGGCTCCTGCGCTCTGTGCGCTGCCGGCTCCCAGACCACTGCACTGGTCCTTCCTGCAGGGTGCTGGGCTGTCCTCAGCGGGAGGTTAGCTTCTCTGTGTCGTTCTGTGGGTGCTGGGGCTCCAGAAGATTTTCAGAGTCCTTTTTTACATAGTTTGTGGAGAATCTGGGGGCAGAGAGGCTTGGACGAGCTGTTTCTATTCCGCCATCTTGGCTCCGCCCCCCCAATTACTTTTTAGTCTATCTTTCCATGGGCCCTTTATTGCATACAATTTTTATTGCATCATGATCTGAGAATGATGCATTTAATATTTCTTCTTTTCTGCACTGAATTGTGAGGTTTTTATGCCCTAGTGCATGGCCTATTTTTGAGTATGTACCATGCACTGCTGAGAAGAAAATAAATTCCTTTTTATCCCCATTCAGTTTCCTCCAGAAATCTATCATATCTAGCCTCTCTAAAATTCTTTGAATGCTGTAGCCTCTGGGTGTCTAGTTTGTGGCTAAGGCAGGAATCTCAGAGAGGTATGTTCATGTGCCCAGAGTAGTCTGTGGGGGAGGGGTGGTTTGGCCATGTCAGATTTCTGCCCCTATACCCCTGGGCTATAGCTCAGGCAGGCTTTTGCTGGTCATGTGAGGTGGGACTAGTTGGGACACCTCCCTCTCTTCTCTTCAGACTCCTGGCTGTCTCAGCTACATCCCTTCTTGAAGACTCCTAAGCCTGAGGCTATTTCTACTAACTTGGGATTTCAATCTGGGTGGGAGACTTATCTTAGGGTTTTCTACTTCATGAAGGAGGGATGGGAGGATCGGACCAACTAGAATTTACTTTGCCATTCTAGCCCCTGTATTATACAGGCAGGCAATTTCTAAACTTCCAGACTGGGGGCCAATAGCTGCAGGAGAAGCTGCTGTCTCCGCTGGGGGCCCAAGCACTCTCCTACCTGCTCCAGTGATCCGTCCTATTCTCTCGTGAGATGACAGTGAGATGGCTGTGATTTGTCCTTGGTTAAGTGTGCAGGCTGGGGCTTCTTCTCTCTCTGTTGTAGTCTGCTTGTCTAATCTTAAGTCTGAGCTGTGCAAACCCCACGTGCTCTGTGCTCACCCTGTCCAGATGCACTGGGCACTTTCCTGGACTGGATTCTGCCACACTTCATCTCCAAGTGGATTTTGTCACTCCAGAATCCATTCAGATTCACTTTTTAAGGTTTAGTGACAGGTTTCATGGAAGAGCTTAGAGAAGTTACTGCTTCCTTTCTGCCATTTTGGTTCCACCTCCCTCAATGCATCCTTCTTTATAGATATGAAAGAACTACTGATTATTATAGAAATGAATTAGAATAGAACCCCAGAGCTTGGAAGAGATGCTATAGGTCTGAGATTTATGTATGAAGTAGGAGACCACATTCTGATGTGTTCAAAAGAAAGCACCACTAACTCTTACTTCAAACTAAAGGTATGGAGATACTGTGGTGTAGCATCATCATCAAACTGTGTATGGAGGCCAAATTCCATACCAATCAATTATAAACTCTATTATGGCTTCACAAGGTTAGCTATTGAACTCAATAAATTAGATCCCGTCTTGGAAGATTTCTTTCCTCCCATGGATCCTGAATTCTGGCCAGATAGAGGTTTTTGGGAACAGAGAATTTAGAAGCAACAGTTGTTAAGAAGCAGAGAGTAGAAGAGTTCCAAAGATCATACAGGTGATACATGCACCTGGAACCTATACCAATTTTTTTTTTCCAAGAGAACCATGGGTTTCTAATTGATGATATTATCTGAAGTCTTTCTGGAAATGATGATAAAAAGAGGCCCCTCCACTCTAAGTAAAGGAACTGGTCAATGAGATAATGAGATTCAAACAGACTGGTCAATGAAATACTGAAACTAACAGGGGTCCCTCTCCCCTTGGAAAATGGGCTGAACAATGGAATAATAATGTGGCTAGATATTTGCAAAACTCTGAACTATCCCTGGCTCCATGCCTATGTATCCCTGGTTACCTCACCTTCCTGTCCCTGATTACCTTACTTTTCTGTTCCTAATTACCCTATCTCTCTACCCACAGCAGGTTTTCCTCTATTAGAATCCCTAGTTTCTCCTGACTGGGCATGGGAGCTGCCTCCCTTAAGGAACTACCGCCCTTAAGCTGGGGTCTCCCTTAAGCTGCTGTCTCCCTTAAGGGACTGCTGCTTCCCTTAAAGGAATGACTTCCTAGAGGAGATGATTCCCTTAAGGAACAACCTTTTTGCTGTTTTACCTGAAATAAATGTCTTTACTTGACTTGGAGACAGCCTGAGTGAATTGTTTCAAGACAATCCCAACACACACACCTTGTACCTCATCATTTTCATCCTGAATTCCAACAAAATGATACCTATTTGGAACTTTGAAAGGACCCTGTCTTTAGCAAAGTAGAAAATCTTATGCTCTTTTTTGTCTTTATTAATTACTTCGTTTATTTTGAGTTTACAAGATTAAATTCCCCAGTTCTTTGGGTTTCAAATTTTCTTCCCCCTTCATTTTTTCCCTCCCCCCATGGTGGCATAAAATCAGTTATAGGATCTGCAGATACTTTCACATTAGACAGTGGTCAGGTTATAAAAAAGGATTGTATGGGACCCCTGCTTTTTTTACTTTAGCTGAGGTATGATATATTTTACTCTAGCCTTTTACCTTTACCCTGCGTGTATCCCTCTGTTTAAGATGTGTTTCTTATAAACAGCATATTTAGGTTTATGATTTTTAATCCATTCTGCTATCTGCCTCTGTTTTATAGGAGAGTTCATCCCATTCACGTTCACAGTTATG
Source organism: Gymnobelideus leadbeateri (assembly GCA_011680675.1). NCBI lineage: Eukaryota > Metazoa > Chordata > Mammalia > Diprotodontia > Petauridae > Gymnobelideus > Gymnobelideus leadbeateri. The sequence goes on from WOXC01008556.1 coordinate 71,735, forward strand.
ATTATTATCTGTCTCTTTCCCTCCATCCTATTCCCTCCCCTGTTTATGCTTTTATTTTTCTCCCCTTCTCCCTTCCCCTCCTTAAGAATTTTCCTTTTGGGGGCAGAGCCAAGATGGCGGAGTAGAAACAGCATTTCCAATGTGCTCTGCCCCACACAAATTTCAAACAATGTGAAAGAGAGCTCCTAACAACTTCTGGAGCCACGGCACCCACAGAACGGCACAGAGAAGCTAACCTCCTGCTGAGGACAGCCCAGCAGCTCTGCAGGGAGCGGCCAGCGCAGCACTCTGAGAGCAGGCAGCACAGAGAGCTGGGAACCGACAGGCAGCCCACAGAACCGAGCCCAGGTCTGAGGCTTTAGCCCCAGGGCGGCCCGGCCTTCAGCCTGCAGGTGGAACCCCAGAACACCAGCAATCGTGGCGATTCCAGAATTATCAGCACAGATATGCCTAGGACAAAGTGAGAGGTTAGTGCCCTATGGACTTTGGGACCAGTATTTGGGGAACACGTGGCTTCCTCCCCTGGGGGCAAAAAGCTGCTGAAGAAACAGCTGCACAGAAGCCATTTTGCAGCGTCAGTAGTGGCTCTAGCTCCTGGTCTGCAAACTGTAGGAAGATCCAGCAATCAGTCTGGGGGTTAATCACTTTTGCTTTAAACTGCCTGGATCTGGAATGTGGTCTGGGGGTGGAGTTTGGGGTGGGTATCCAACTTGCCAGAGTGGGTGGAGGCTTTACAGAGGCCACCAACTGGCAGAAGTTGTGAAGACCCCACATTTGGGCAGAAGCTCCCCTTTCTGGTGGCAGAGTCCTACTGTGGCAACAAGCCCCAAAATCAAGTAATTAAGTGGCAATATGCCTAGGCAAATGAAACAAAATAAACAGAAAAGTTCAACATTGGACTCCTATTTTAGGGGCAAAGAGGCTCAAAGCATGGAGGAGGACTGTGAGGTCAGAACTGCTGCACCAAAAGCCCCAAATGAAAATACAAGCTGGCTACAGGCCATAGAGGACCTTAAGAAGCAGATAAGAGAAGTGGGGGAAATTTTGGGAAGAGAAATGAAAAAGATGCAAGAAAAGTATGAAATGATAGTCAACAGCCTGACTGAGGAAAATAACACCCTAAAAAATAGACTAACTCAAATGGCAAAAGAGGCTCAGAAAGGCAATGGGGAGAAGTATGCCTTAAAAAGTCGAATTTGCCAGATGGAAAAAGAATCTCAAAAGCTCACTGAGGAGATTCATTCCTTCAGAGTTAGACTGGAGAAAATGGAAGCTAGTGACGTTGTGACAAATCAAGATACTATTAAACAGATCCAAACAAATGAAAGAATAGAAGGCAATGTGAAATATCTCATGGGAAAAACCACTGACCTGGAAAATAGATCCAGGAGAGATAATTTAAAAATTATTGGACTACCTGAAAGCCATGATCAAAGAAAGAACCTAGAAATCATCCTTAAAGAAATTCTCAAGGAAAACTGCCCTGATGTTTTAGACCCAGAGGGCAAAATAGAGGTTGAAAGAATCTACAGATCACCTCCTGAAAAAGATCCCCAAAAGAAAACTCCCAGGAATATTATAGCCAGGTTCTAGAATCCCCAGATCAAGGAGAAAATACTACAAGCAGCCAGGAAGAAACAATTTCAATATTGTGGAAACACAATCAGAATAGCACAGGACCTGGCAGCTTCTACACTGAGGGATCGAAGGGCATGGAATATGATATTCCAGAGGGCAAAAGAGCTGGGAATGAACCCAAGGGTCACCTACCCAGCAAAACTGAGTATTTTGTTTCAGGGGAAAATATGGTCATTCAGTGGAATAGAGGACTTTCAAGCATTCTTGATGAAAAAACCAGAGTTGAATAGAAAATTTGACATCCAGATACAAGAAGCAAGAGATGCTTGAGAAGGTAATCAAGGAAAAGAAATCAAAAGGAACTTATCAAAGTTGGACTATTTACAGTCCTACATGGAAAAACAATAACTGTGTTTGATGAAACCTTTCTCATTATGAAAATAATTGAAGAAGGGTACATGTCATATGTTCACAGGTATACATGGATAGAGGGTACAGGTTGAATTTGATGGGAAGGGATGATTATTTTTTTTTGGAGGGCAATTGGGGTTGGGTGACTTGCCCAGGTTCACGTGGCTGGGTTTTTGTTTGTGTGTTGGGTGTCTGGGGCCAGATCCAAGCTCGGGTCCTTCTGGCTCCGGGGCTGGCTCTCTGCTCGATTCGCCACCTAGCCGCCCCAAGGAAGGGATGACTCTTAAGGGGTGAAGTCAAGAGGTGAGGGAGGAAAGTGGCAAGAGGAGATGGAGAGAGACAGGGTAGGGCAAACTATCTCATGTAGAAGAGGCAAGGGGAAGTAGTTTCAGGGGAGGGGAAGTACAGGAAGGCAAAAAGGCAAAAGCATATTCTCATTGAAGTTGGCTCAAGGAGAGAATCACATACATACTAAATGGAATATCTTACCCTCACTCACTCTCCTCAGTAGGGGAAAGGGGGATGAGAGGGGGGATGATGGAGGGGAGGGCATTCTGGGGAGAGGGGAGGTTAGAAGTACCCACTATCAAAGAGGGACAGGATCAAAGTAGGGAATGGACCAGGTGGGAGGTGGGACAGGTGGGAGGGAAATATAAGCAGTCTTTTACAATATATCTACTATGGTAATGTTTTGCATAGATATACAAAAAAAATAATAATAATAAAAAAGAATTTTCCTTTTGATGACCACCTTCCTCAGGATTCCCTTCTCATCAGCCCCCCTCCATTTTCCTCCCCTTCCCCCTTAGTTCTTCCCTCTCTTCTAACCATTCCCCTTTTCATAGCCCTTCCCCCCTCCTACTGCCTGTAGGATATTTTTATACTTAATGTAGTATGTTATTTCTTCTTCACATGAAGAGTGACAGGAACAGATCGCATGCAAAGCTCCTCTCCCTCCCCTCTTTCCCTCTATTATCATACATTTTTGTGTCTCTTCTCCATAGAGTCCTATGCTTAACTGGTCGTGTTATTCCCTCCTCACACCAGAACCAATGAGGGAAAAGCTCATATAATAGTCATGTCCCTCCCTTCTTTCCCTCTGCTATATTGTTTATATGCTTCTTTGTGTGGCATAATTTACCCTTTATCACTTCATTCTTCTTCTTCCATTGCAGTCCCTTTGTAGCCCTTAATAAGGTTTTATTGTTATTTTGTGTAATTTATACTCATACCCTCTACTTGTCTATAAACAGTTTGCTCTTGCTAAGTAACTGTGTGTGTGTTTGTGTGTGTTTGTATTTTCCTTGTTTGCCTTTCTATGTCTCTCTTGCATCTTGTAATTGTAGTTTGAATTTTCCATTGAGCTCTGGCTTTTTCATTAGGAAGGTCTGGTAATCTGTTATATCGTTGAATGACCATCTCCTTTTCTGGAAAAATATGTTCAGTTTCACTGGATAGGTATCCTTGGTTGTAACCCAAGCTCTTTTGCTTTGCAAAAAATTGTATTCCACTTCTTCCAATCTTTCAGTGTAGAGGCTGCCAGATCCTGTGTGATCCTCACTGTGGTTCTGGGATATTTGAATTGTTTCTTTCTGGCTACTTGTAGTATTTTCTCTAGTAGTTCTGGAGTTTGGCCACAACAATATTTTATACTCTTGTAATGCTACATAACACCACAGTACACATATCACACTATGGATGACTAAATAATTATGTACAATGATTTTTCTTCTTTCTCAAAAATATTTATTTATTTTTAGTTTTCAACATTCACTTCCATAAAATTTTGAGTTCCAAATTTTCTCCCCATCCCTCCCCTCCCCCACCCCAATATGGCATGCAATCTGATATAAGTTCTACCTATACATTCATATTGAACATATTTTCACATTAGTCATGTTGTAAAGAAGAATTAGAGCCAATGGGAGAAACAACAAGAAAGAAGAATCACAAGAAAGAGAGAGCAAACAGTATGCTTTGATCTGAAATTAGGCTCCATAGTTGTTGTGTTGGGTTTTGTTTTTTTTTTCTTGTATGTAGATAGCATTTTTCATCATGAGTCTTTTGGAGTTGTTTTAGATCCTTGCATTGCTAAAAAGAGATGTCTATCAAAGTTAGTCATCCCACAATGTTGCTGTTACTGCATACAGTGTTCTCCTGCTTCTACTCAATTCATTCAGCATCATACAATGATACTTCTTATAGCTAAGCATGGTTTGTGGATTTATAGAAAAGTTGCCATCTACTTTTCTGTTCATTTTTATAGTGAATTTTCAAAAGTGTATTAGATCAGTCCCTGCCTACTTTGCAATCCTTTCTGTTTTGCTGCAACAATACTACTTAAAACACCCTCACCTTCAAAATTGCAGAATAAAGGTAGCAGATAAAGTAATTCAAAGTTCAAAGAGTTTGTAAAGACAAAAAAATAAGCTGCAACTGGCGCTTAAAGTGGCCCCTCACACCACCCTCCCCCACAAAATAATTTCATTAATTTTTTTCTAAACTTGTCCTCTTAATAAGGTGGATAGAAGATCAAGAACAAAAGTCCATTTCATAGTGAAATCCATTAAGGGTGGAAACTTTAGGTTGAGAAAAGAGTACCTCTTTTTTCAGATTTTCATCCTTCCTGTCCCCTGAAGCATTTGAGTACTCAGTCATCTCAGGACAGTCTCCTCTTTCTAGATCCCCTGAAGAAATAGTACTATGACCCACCCTTTTCCATTCGGAAAGGACTGTCTCTATCGAAGCTAAGAAGTTCTTGCAGTCCTTGCAAGGAATGGTCAAGGAAGAAAACCATTTGTGAGTATTAATATGATGTTAATACCATATATATGAGAGAAGAGAGGGAGAGGTAACAAGCACCTATGTGCCAGACACTGTACTAATTAAGCACTTTTAAATGTTATCATATTTTATCTTATTTGATCCTCATAACAACTTTGGAAGGTATTTGTTATAATTATCAACATTTTCCCATTGAGGAAACTGGGGCAGACTGAAATTAAGTGATTGCCCACGGTCACACAACTAGTAAGTTTCTGAGTCCAGTTTTGAACTCAGGTACTCCTGACTTCAAACCTAATGCTATCCACTGTGTAAGTTTTCAGTGTTTGTACCTTAAATCAATTGTGGAGTAGAATCATGTATGAGGAAATGGGGGAACTTTGCCAGCTTGAACATTCTATATCTGTCTCTGTCTCTCCCTCTCTCTCTCTCTCTCTCTCTCTCTCTCTCTCTCTCTCTGTCTCTTTCACACACACACACACACACACATACACACACACACACACACACACACACACACACCAAAGTAATGCATAGTGTAGTATTAATATTTTTGTTCAAAACAAGAATCAAGAATTCTAGAGTTATGCCTTATGACTCTCAGGGAGACAAGCAGCCTTATCATTTTAGTCATCCCCTGCCAAATGTACAGGGAATGCTGAGGCCTAAGTAGAAGGCAAAGTGAAGTTAAGATGTGGCCCTTCTACTGTATGCCTATAATGCTAATAAAAATTACACCAGAATATTTACCTTATTTCTATTTTTGTTTGTGCAAGAACCATTTTTACCTATTATTTTGTTTGGGAGTCTCAGAAGATAATGCCATTTAAGACTGATAACCAGGATGTTTTTTTCTGAGAGATAAGCTAAAGGAGGAGTATTATGTAGCTATAACTTCAGCTCAGAACTCTGAAAAGAGAAAATTATAATGTGATGTTTGAAGTTAATCTAAGGAATTCTGCCAAGGACACAGGTTCTTGCTGCCAAATAGTAAGAAAATTGGGCAACCTGACAATCTACAAAATGACCTGAGAGACTAGTCACAATCTTGCAAAAACTACACATCACAGCTTACTCTTATTTACAGGGTAGTGGACTCTCTGGTTTTCAGGAAAGAAAGGAATAATGAAGAATTGGTCAAGAAGGCTCCAAGGTGGAGCCATAGAGCAGATACAGATATACTGATAGAGGTAGATAATAAGGAAATTATTTGCAAGATAACAGGAAAGTTAGTCCAATTGTTCTCAGTCAGAAAGAGATCCATGTTTCAACAAGAGAGAGAACTACAGCCAGAATCTATGACTTTCCTGCCTTCTATTCCAGTGTTGGAGACCCCTATGGAACAAAGAGCATCCACAATAACTGAAGATAGTCATAGTCAGCCTATGTAATTCACAAGTTGAGAAATATTACCATATAATCATTGGGCTTTAAGATACTTTGGGGCCATTTGCAAGATCAGAAGTAGAATTATAGTAGACCAATATGTCTAAGAATACCAAAGCTGTAGAAAAGCAACAGGTCTTAGTAAAATTATCTACTAAACATATGATGTTCAAGGCATAATAAGTGAAGAAATTACACATTTAGCTAGGCAATGACTATTAGTGGAATGCTTGTAATTCACACTTTTCATTCCAGTGGTATTGGAAGATATGTGTTGGTTTGCTTGGAGGTATGGTTGTTGGGAGATTTTGCTCTTAATGTTTGCTCTGTATATCACAATGATTGGTATATTAAGGAAATTCTTTTTACAAACTGATACATTTTATTTTTATATTACCTAGAATTTCCAATGTGTCCCTCTCTCCTCATGTCCTTCCCAAATAGTCATCCTTCATAACAAAGTTTTTTTTTTAAATAACATATCAAACAAATCTGACATTGTATGCAGTTTCACATTTATAGTTCTCATCTCTATGAAAATAAAAACACAAAGTAGAAATAAGTGCTTTTTCACATTTCTTCTTTAAGTCAAACTTGATCTTTATAATTTCAAAGCAACCACATTTTGATTGTTTTGCTGCTCTTGTTCCATTCATATTTTTGTAGTCACTGTGATCATTTTTCCTTAATTCAATTTTTATCGAATCATGAACATTTTCCATGCTTCTCCATATTCTTTCTATTCACAATTTCTTACAACATAGTAATATTCCATTACATTCATATACCATAATTTGTTTAGTCATTGACAGGGCATCTACTTTGTTTCCAAATCTTTGCTATCACAGTAAGTACTGCAACAAATATTTTAGGGTATACAAAACCTTTTATTTGTTCACTGATCTCCTTGGGGTATATGCCAACTTATGAAATTTCTGAGTCAAAGTATATGGACATTTTAGTAACTTTTTAAAGCATAATTCCCAATTGCTTTTCAGGATGGTTGGACCAATCCACCAAGTGGATTGTGTTTAGTCTGCCTGCTTGTTTGTTCTTTACCCAACTCTCTAACTTGGACATTTCCCAATTTATGTCACCTTTGCCCATTTGTTGAATGTGAAGTGAAATTTCAGAGTTCCTTTGAACAGTATTTTTATTAGTGATTTGGAATATTCTTTCATATGCTGTTAATAGTTTGTTATTATTTTTGAGAACCATTTGTCCACATCCTTTCACTACTCATCTATTATAAAATGGCTTTTGGACACAGGTATTACTTTTAGATGCATATATGTTAGATATTAGACCCTTATCAAGTATATTTCTTACAAAGATGTTTTTCCTAGTTAACTGCTTCACTTCTTCTAGTTGCATAAATTTTAGTAATGTTTTGTTTTTATTTTCACTATCATGTTATGCCTGGCAATCAGCTGATTTTTTCCATGGAGAATTCAGAGTGGGAATAAGGACGTAGAGAATTATTGTGAGTAGTCTGAACCCTGAACTGAATAGATTCTTTAGGTAACAGTTTGGAGTGCCTGTCAAAGGCAAATTATTGGAGGCTTCCAAAGTTTTTGTTTTAAGGAGGTGACATAATCAACACAAGGCAGTTAGATGGCACAGTGGATAGAGTGCAGGAGATAGACTCCAGTGACCCTGAGTCAGAAAGACTCATCCTCCTGAGTTCAAATCTGGCCTCAGATACTTACTAGCTGTGTGACCCTATCTGTATCAGTTTCCTCATCTGTAAAATAAGCTAGAAAAGGGAATGGCAAGCCATTCCAGTATCTTTGCCAAGAAAACCCCAAATACAGTCACAAAGAGTTGGACATGAACTGAAAAAGAACTACACAACAAAATGAAGAACACTGCTATCTTTTCTACCAGAGACGTGAAAACCATGTTGTCCACTGGGGAAATACGTTTCCTTCTTCCTATTTTCTCTCCAGTTTTGGAAATCTGAACCATGACTAAATAAACTCTGATATTTTTCCTGTAAGTGGATTGTCAAATCTATTGCTCTGTAGCCCCGCTCATTACCTCTGTAACTCTTCAGACCAAAGTGCCTCTTCCTGGCCACCATTCCAACTCTATGTGTGATTCTCCCATGGGAAAGTTAGCTTCTTGAGGGCAAGGTCTTATTTTGCTTTTCTATTTCTATTTCCAGAGTTTTATAAACAGTAAGTGTTTAATAAAACTCTGTCATTCTTTTGTTGGGTCATTCCTTCATTCATTTATTCTTAGATTCTTAGAACAAAAAAAAATGTTAGAGTTAAAGGGGATGTTAAAGACAATCTAGTCCAATTATCCTTATTATATGGATGAGGAAAATCAAAGTCAGAAAGTCTAACTGATTCAGTCAGGGTCCCACAGCTAATGAATGATAAAGCTGGGTTATAGCCTAGCTCTCCTGACCTCTGCTCCAATGCTCTTTTTTCTACTATCAATAGCTTCCCCCCTACTTTGAATTCCATTCTCATTTTCTAAGTCCAACTTCGTTCCCTACCCACCTGCCTCTCCTCCACAAACCACTAAGTGATATCTCTCCACTTAATCAACCTACCCTTTATTCCATTATTCAAGTGAAAGAGACAGACCTGTCATCCAAAGAGATAGACTGCTGACCCTTGATAATGGTCCATTTTAACAGGACAAGCAAACACAATTTTGTTGCTTTTGGGGATTATCTACACTTGCTAGTGAATAATTGCTTTTCTGACTGCTGTACAGGACTAGCTTTAGGGTAAATTTCAACTTAAGTAGAATCTGTCACACTCCATTTACCAAAAGCTGCCCTCATCTTGGGGGATCTTCCTCCCCCTCTCTCTCAAAAGGGCACCTCTTTCCTTTCCCTGGTTAAAATTTTTCAAGAAAGTATTTGAAGTAGATGACAAGGAAAGAAAGAAACAAGCATTTATTAAGCTTGATAATGGGTACTAGGCACTGTGCTTTAGCTAAAAAAAAATCTGAAGCCAAATTTGAATTCAGGTCTTCCTGACTTCAAGCCCAGCACTCTCATCATTGCACCACCTAGCTGCCCCCTGGGCACTGAGTATCATGAAAGACAGTTTGTCTTGGTCCAAAAAAGTCATACCTACTTATAGAAGATGTGATCCATTTCCTCAGGGAATAAATGTAGTCCAGGCCCCATAGCTTGGCTAATGGCCCCTAACCCAAGGAGGAAGCAGATAGGGGAAGGGATTAGGCCAGGCAAGACACTAGGGGAAAATGAAATTAAGAAAAGGGTGGGAGTCTTGACATAACACAGACCTGCTTGGCATTTTTATAGAAAATAACCAAAGATAGAACCAGGAAGCTCATGTAAGGACAAAGTATGAACAGTAATGGAAGCATCTTGGGGAGAAGCCCTAGTCATCCCATCCTATCTATGGTTCTGAGCAAGGGACATTTTTTTTTCTGTAGTCTCACATTTTCTATATTGGAAAAGGCGGGGGGTGGGACTTTTCTCAAAGAAAAATGTTAAGAGTACTGGTCTAACATGAAAACTAAATCATAGGGAAAATTCTTCCCCCAAGAGAAAACAGTAAAACAGAGAAATGGTTCTTTTCTCGAGAGGAAACAAAGTGAACTAAAGGATTTTCTCTCTGTTTAACTAATTGTTCTCTTGGAGGAAGAATTTTTCTCTATGATTTAGCTTTCCTTCTAGACTCTGGCTTATTAACCTTTTTTGTATGTCATGAATCCCTTTGATAATCTGATAATTGCTATGGACCCCTCCTCAGAATGTTTAAAATTAAAAAATAAAATAAAATAAATTACTTAGCATTATAAGGGAAACCAATTGTATTAAAATGCAATCTTTTTTTTTTCTTTCATAGACCCCAGTTTAAGAGCCCTGAACATAGAGAAAATATCTCTTGATTTAAGGAGGAAACAAAAACCATAGAGAAATCTATTCCTGGAGATGGTGATGGAAAAACTAAAATGGGCTATTAATGAAGCCCCATTCCTAGGAGTTTTTGAAGGGTAGAGAAGTCAGCATACATTGTTACCTAGCATATTCCAGCATCAGGAATTTGCTTTGGCATTTTTAGAGAAACTGATGGTTTTCTATTATCTTTAAGGTCAGGAAAGAAAAGATTATAAGCTAGCTACTCACAGATTTCTTTCATCTGGCCAGGTCACTGTGTAGCCTACTGTTCAGAATGTATATGGATTTTATAGTCATTTCAAAATGGCATAGTTGTGACTATGTTCTACTTATTTTTACAATAGATAAAAGTTGCTCCTACTTAAACAGCAGGAGGGATGACATAATTCTAGGTGGCTTTATAATGTTCTTCACAGTACTTGAATGACAAGGAGACCATACAGAAAATATTCCTTTGTCTGAAGGAGGGCCTCTTAACCTGGGTTCCACAGACTACCAAAGGGATCCATGACACAGAAAAGGTTAAGAACCATAACTCTGGGATCTTCTAGAGGTTTGCTTTTGGAAGAGGACTATTCTTTATAGTTTGTCTTTTCCTCCAGAGAAAGGGAAGGACTAGAACTTGGATTGTGATACTGAGTGCAAATTCATTTGAAATGGGAGCACAGGGGCGGAGCCAAGAAACAGCTCATCCAAGCCACTCTGCCCCCAAATTCCCCCCAAACTATGTAAAAGGGGACTCTGAACAACTTCTGGAGCACCAGCACCCACAGAACGACACAGAGAAGCTAACCTCCCGCTGAGGACAGCCCAGCAGCACTGCAGGAAGGACCAGCGCAGCGGTCTGGGAGCCGGCAGCACGCAATGTGCAGAGTGCAGGAAGCAGAGGTGAGCTGAGTCCAGGTCCGCGTGAGCCGAGGTTTTAGCCCCAGGGCAGCAGGGCCAGCAGCCGGCTGGAGGAACCCCAGAACACCAGCAGCCATGGGGAATCCAGAATTATCAACATATACATGCCTAGGACAAAGTAAGAGGTTAGTGTCCTATGGACTTTGGGACCTGTATTTGGGGGAATGCATCGGCTCCCTCCCCTGGGGGCTAGAAGCCACTGAGGAGACACACCATTTTGCAGTTTTCAGAGGCAGCTCCAGCTCCTGGCCTACGAACTGTAGGGAGATCCAGCTATCAGTCTTGGGGGGGTAATCTCTCTTGCTTTAACCTCCCTGGATCTGGATTGTGATCTAGGGTGGAAGTTTTGGGTGGGTTTACAGCTTGCCAGAAACAGAAGTTGCCCCCCACACGTTCGGGACGAAAATTACTCTATCTGGCCTTAAAAACATAGTGTGGCAACAAGCCCAAAAGTCAGGTAATCAAGTGGCAACATGCCAAGGCAAAGGAAACAGAAAAATGCAACCCTAGACTCCTATTTTGGGGGCATAGAGTGGGAAAAGGACTGTGAGGTCAGAAGTCCTGCTCCAAAAGCCCCAGGGGAAAACATGAGCGGGTTGCAGGCCATAGAGGACCTTAAGAAGGACTTTAAAAATCAAATAAGAGAAGTGGAGGAAAAATTGGAAAGAAAAATGAGAAGGATGCAGGAAAAGTATGAAATGAGGGTCAACAGCCTGACTGAGGAAAACAACACCTTAAAAAATAGACTAACTCAAATGGCAAAGGAGGCCCAAAAGGGCAATGAGGAGAAGAATGCCTTAAAAAGTCGAATTTGCCAGATGGAAAAAGAATCTCAAAAGTTCACTGAGGAGATTCATTCCTTCAGAGTTAGACTGGAGCAAATGGAAGCTAATGACTTTATGAGAAATCAAGATGCTGTTAAGCAGATCCAAACAAATGAAAGATTAGAAGGCAATGTGAAATATCTCATGGGAAAAACCACTGACCTGGAAAATAGATCCAGGAGAGATAATTTAAAAATTATTGGACTACCTGAAAGCCATGATCAAGGAAAGAACCTAGAAATCACCCTTCAAGAAATTCTCAAGGAAAATTCCCCTGATGTTTAAGACCCAGAGGGCAAAATAGAGGTTGAAAGAATCTACCGATCACTTCCTGGAAAAGATCCCAAAAAGAAAACTCCCAGGAATATTATAGCCAGGTTCCAGAATCCCCAGATCAAGGAGAAAATACTCCAAGCAGCCAGGAAGAAACAATTTCAATATTGTGGAAACACCATCAGAATAGCACAGGACCTGGCAGCTTCTACACTGAGTGATTGAAGGACATGGAATATGATATTCCAGAGGGCAAAAGAACTGAGAATGAACCCAAGGGTCACTTACCCATCAAAACTGAGTATTTTGTTTCAGGGGAAAATATGGTCATTCAGTGGAATAGAGGATTTTCAAGCATTCTTGAGGAAAAAACCAGAATTGAATAGAAAATTTGACATCCAGACACAAGAAGCAAGAGATGCCTGAGAAGGTAATCAGGGAAAAGAAATCAAAAGGAACTTATCAAAGTTGAACTATTTTCATTCCTATATGGAAAAACAATAACTGTGACTGATGATATCTTTCTCACTATGAAAATAATGGAAGAAGGGGGTGTGGTCATATGAATACATATGTGAATGTGTGTGTATATGGATAGAGGGCATAGGTTGAATTTGTTGGGAAGGGAGAATACTCAAGGGATGATATTATGAGGTGAGAGAGGAAAGTGGCAAGAGGAGATGGGGAGAGACAGGGTAGGGTAAACTATCTCATGTAGAAGAAGCAAGGGGAAGTGGTTGCAAGGGAGGGGGAGAATAGGAAGGGAAAAAAAGGCAAAACCACATTCTCATTGAATTTGGTTCAGGGAGAGAATGACATACATACTAAATGGGATATCTCAACCTGCAGCAGAATAGGGGGAAGGGGGATGAGAGGAGGAATGATGGGGGGGCATCCTTGCGGGGAGAGGAGGTTGGAAGTACCCACTATAGAAGAGGGACAGGATCATGTAGGGAATGGACCAGGTGGGGGGTGGGATGAGTGGGAGGGAATTATAAGCAGCCTTGTACAATATATCTACTATGATAATGTTTTACATAGCTAGACATGTACAACATATACTGAATTACTTATCTCCCCAGAAGGAATGGGTGACAAGGGAGGAAGGAAATGGATCTGAAAATCGAGGTCTTAACATTAAATGTTTCAAATATATATATAAATACTATTATTAATACTCTTTTGCTTATAATTGGGAGATAAGATGTGCAGGCATTGGGACACAAAGATTCACCTTCCTCTAATGTCAAAGTCGAAGGGGGTATGGGAGAAGGTATGGGAGAGAGCAGATTGGAGGAAGCGATATCTTGTAGGACTGCTATTCTCAGAGGTTGGGTACTGGAATAACGGGGGGGGGAAATGATTGTAACTCAAAATCTGGTGGAAATGAATGCTGTAAAACAGAAGTTAATAAAGCATTTGTTTAAAAAAAATTAAAAAAAAAAAAGAAATGGGAGCACAGAGGAAAAAGTCTTTCATTCAAGCTAGTAAAGGGGGAAGTTCCTCTCCTGGAGTTCAGCCCTATCTCTCTATGAACAAGCTAATATTTCTGTCAACAACAGGAAATAAACAGAAATCGGGGAGTAGTCAGCAGGGACACTGAATTGAGTGAAGATTACCTCAGATTTTTTTCCAGTGCTGCCCCATGTATACAACCATAATATACTGCATGGTATGGGAGTAGCAAGCCAGAGGTCTGCAGCTAAGAAGAAACATACTATTTGGATGTTGGTTCCCTGAGAAAAAAACACCAGTCAATCCAATCTAGTAATATCTCTAATTTTATCTCTAACATTCTACATTCTAAAACCCCTACTAGCTCTGAAAATCTATAATTTAGGTTCATTCTTACTAATATTATGTTATCATTGTTATTAAGAATAATTGTTTAATAGTAGGAAAAACAACAATTATAAAATGTATTATAGATTTAGCTCACTTGCTCCATGTAATACCTTATGAAATAGGTGCTATTATTATCCCCATTTTACAGATGAGGAATCTGAGGGAGGGTAAAGAACTTGTCCAGGGTCACAAAACTAATAAATGTCTGAGGCAAGATTTTAACTCAGGACTGATCTATCTACTATGCCACATAGATTCTTTGAGTCTCATGAGGGAAAAAAAAATTATAGATTTAGAAACACTTTCAAGGAGCTTTGTGCCAAAATGAGTGGACAAATTTAGGACAAATGAGTTGAGGAGACCTGGGTTTAAAGAGCGTTCAGGGACAGCTGTACTTTCATATATAGACCCTGCATTTCAGACCTATAGTTCACAATTTCCTTCTACTCACCCAGAAAACCAGCGGAGCTGTCTGAGCTCATCTTATTTCCCTAAGTCTATTTTTAAAATTCCCAGGTAGGAGTTAGCAACATTTTAGCTAAAAATAGAGGCCACAGATTTTATGATCAGAGAAAATGAGTCCATCATATTTTTTTAAAAAGCACACACATACTATTTATAGTGTGGGAAATTTTTACAGCTGAAACATGGTCTGAAAATTCTCAATTATTTTCCTCTTGACCTTATATGAAAATTTAGCAGTCAAGGGGTAAGAATGTCATTTCAAATCACTTGTATTCTGAAAGCCCACCTTGTAGAAGAAGGGATCATTCAAAATGTATGAAATCGACAATTCTTTGGGAAAAAGAAGTGACACGGATGGAAATTCAAGAATGTTAGATTTCCTATGATCTTAACAATGTGTTTCAATGACAAAAGCATTTAAAGTAATTCATCCTAATGTCCCCACTGCACCTCAGAAGACAGCCCAGGAAAAAAAGGGCTCACATCAATGAACAGATGTCAGATCTGGCACCATGATGTTCTCAGGGAGGAGAGCCCTAAGAAACAAATGCTTTATTCACATGCCTCACTTTCAGGACTCTGTATGATATAGTCACTCCCAGCACCCCACAACCTTCTCATTCTCTCCCTCCTCTATCAATTCAGTACATTAAGATCAGTTATTAAAGATCACTCAAATACAGAGAATGGGAAAGGAAGGATTCAGGTGAAATTGGAAGACACACTCCCTATCTGGTGTGGATAAGTTGGAAAAACAAAGCTATAGTATCTTTATAACTCTTAACTTATCTGATGGTTATTAAGAAAATTTGTATAAGCAAGTCCTATGAAGGAAAAATAAGAAACATCTTTGAGCTAGAAAGGAGTGGAGAGGGGAAAATCTTGGAAAGGGAAGAGATCATGGAGATTGCATGTCCCTACCTAGGCACTCTAGAGAGGGAGCAACTGAGGCCCAGAAGGGGTATGGACAGGGCAAGCAGGGCCCAGTGGCAAGGCCTGGGTTGAAGTTTTAGTCCTTTGGCTCTGGATGCAGGGTTCCTTCAATCACACCCTATTCTGCCTTCTTCAAAAATTAATATTTTTGTATCTAGTTGGTTAATATGGCAATGTGAAGGGATATAAGCAGATTCAGCTTCCCTTAGGGATACCTATTAACAATAATTAAAGCTCCAAATGAAATTTTAAAACTGAAAAAAAAAACACAGCAGCTTCTTCATCTCATAAAGGACAGAAAAAAATGAGAGAACCTGAAGCAAGGACTGCTATGGGGGTAGAGAGGCCTCTGAGAAGAGAAGGAACAAGGAAACAGTGCCAATACCAGCATGCCTGCGGCCTGAGACTGCCCCAAGGGATCAGCTTGAAGCCAGCACCTGGTGAGGCCAAAGTTGGAAAAAATGCTTTGTGCTTTGGTTCCTGCTATATCCCTTCAGTAAATACTCCTTTGTAAAAGCTAAATGATGTGAATTGACTAAATTATGGTGTCAGTGATAATCACTAATAGTGATGATAATGAGAGTTTATTGACTTTTAATTGATTTCTTTTTTCTCAAAAAATTGTCAGTTTCAAGCCTTATAGAACAATTCCACTTCCTGCCTGGGTACCACTAGAACTTTAAGGGGAAGTAATTGTTAGCCAGACTTCTGGGGACTCAAGCTGTTATTGGAAGTTGGAGTTGGGATAAGGATTTCTAGAGTTTGAAGATTACATATATGTTTGTATGTGTATTTACACACTATGTATACATGTATACATATACATATCATACAGTGTATATATATGTAAATACATGTATATGTGCATTCATGTATATATGTCTATTTGCATGTATGTTTAATAGGCACAATATACAAGCAATGAACAATTATCTGAACCTAGAGTTAAATAAAATGAGCAGAGTATAAGCAATAGCATTTAGAATGACATTCAGCAGTTAGATGCCTCAGTGGATAGAGTCAGGAAAACTCAAGTCCAAATCCTGTCTCAGACACTTACTAGCTATATGATTATACGCAAATGATTTATCTTCCATTAGCTTCAGTTTTCCTATCTATAAAATGGGGGAGGGCAGAGCCAAAATGATGCAGTGAAAGTAGGGACTTACCTGACCTCATCCATAAATTCCTTCAGTTACCTCTTAAAAGTGAATCTGAATAAATTATAAGAGTGGCAGAATACACTAGGAGACAGAGTGTGGCAGATTTCCAACACAACACAGAAAATCCTCAAATAGGATTTGTTGACCCAGATGGGGGTGGGAGAGGGGGCTAGTGTAGAGCACAGTGTGTGGAGTATGTGGGTTGCACAGCACAGACCTGGAGCTGGGGTGAGCCTGGGCAAACTGATTCACCCACCACAGGGTTGATTCCCAAACCTCTTACCACAGGGCAGGGGTCTGTCAGAGCTGGATAAGAGATAAGCACGAGGGTTTTGGCAGTGGCAGCAGCTACACGTGGAGCTATCCATCCAGATGTTTAAAAATCACTTACCTCAACTCCCAGAAGCCAAGATGGTGGAGTGAACCATAGCTGCTCTCATCCCTCCTTGTAGACCTTGAGAAACCCAGAGAATATTGCCCCAGTGTAAAATCCTAAAACAGTGGTTCCATGGGGAGGCTTGGGAGATCTACAGGAAGGGTGTGGCTATGGCTAAAGGGCACCACTGCAGGACACAAGATGTCCCAGCAGGATATCCTGAACCCCAGTGGGGTAGAGCCAGAAAGCACTAACAACAGAACCACAGGTGTGTACAACAAGGGGAATCAGCAGACACCAGTATGGCCCCAGCCACCATTGGCTAAGCCTGCTTGAGCTCTGATACAGGGATGAGGAGGCAGAAACTTGAAGTGACCAGACCACTCCCCGCCCCCTCGAATTTCACACTGTGAGGTTTAGTGTAATCCTCTCCTGGGTAAATGCCAAAAGTCCTGACCTTGACCTCAGTCTAGGCACTCACCAACCAGCTCCAGCTCATCAATAGAGGAGCTGCAGCATTATATAGCATATAATTGACAAAACCAGAGGTCACCGAACACAAAACTCGTAACCAGACCCCTAATTTCCAACAAAAGAACTTTAGATCAGAACCCTCTGTGTCCCACAAGCAGAGATCCACTTTTAAAGCCAGGAAAAAAAAGCAATTAAGGTGGAAAAAAACTTAGAAAAAGAAAGATTTTAGAATTCTATTATAATGAAAAGGAAGAGCAAGGTTCAGACTCAGAAGAGGTCAGCACTGACACTACACCCACATCTGAAGCCTCTGAAGGGAATATGAACTGGTCTCAAACCCAAAAAGCATTCTTGGAAAAGCTCAAGAAGGATTTTAAATCCAAATTAAAAATTTAGATGCAAAAATTTTAAATAAAATATTAGCTAAAAGACTACAAAAACTTATCACAAGAATAGTACACTTTGATCAAGTAGGATTTATTCCAGGAATGCAAGGATGGTTTAATATTAGGAAAACCATCAATACCAACAAAAAAAACTAGAATCATTTCCACTAAGATCAGGAGTGAAACAAGGGTGTCCACTATCACCCCTCTTATTCAATCTGGTACTAGAAACATTAGCAGTAGCAATTAGAGAAGAAAAAGAAATCAAAGGAATCAAATTAGTCAAAGAGACCAAGCTATCACTCTTTGCAGATGATATGATGATATACTTAGAGAATCCTAGAGAATCAAGTAAAAAACTACTTGAGACAATAAATAAACTTGGCAAAGTTGCGGGATATAAAATAAACACACATAAATCCTCAGCATTCCTGTATAACTCTAACGAAATTCAACAGCAAGAAATATAAAGATAAGGGGTGGCTAGGTGGTGCAGTGAGTAGAGTGTCGGCCCTGGAGTCAGAAGGACCTGAGTTAAGATCCGGCCTCAGACACTTAACGCACACACAAACAAAAACTTAGCCATGTGACCTTGGGCAAGTTACTTAACCACAATTGCCCTCCAAAAAAAAAAAAGGCAAAAAAAAAGAGATATAAAGATAAATCCCATTTAAAGTCACTGTAGACATTATAAAATATTTGGGAATCTACCTGCCAAAACAAACCTAGGACCTACATGATCACAACTACAAAACATTTCTCACACAAATAAAGTCAGATCTAATTAATTGGAAAAATATCAATTGCTTGTGGCTGGGTAGAGCTAACATAATGAAAAATGACAATTTTACCCAAACTAAATTATATACTTAGTGCCATACCAATCGATGTACCTAAAAACTACTTTATACAGTTAGACAAAATAGTGTCAAAATTTATTTGGAAGAACAAATGGTATAGAATATCAAGGGAATTAATGAAAAGAAATGCTAGGGAAGGTGGACTAGCTATACCAGGTTTTAATCTGTATTATACAGCAGCAGTCATCAAAACTGCTTGGTACTGGCTGAGGAATAGAGTAGTGGATCAATGGAATAGATTGGGCACATGAGATCCAGCAGTAAATGAGTATAGTAATCTATTGTTTGATAAACCCAAAGACCTGAGTTTTTGGGATAAGAATACATTATTTGACAAGAACTGCTGGGAAAACTGTAATATAGCATGGCAGAAACTGGGCATAGACCATTATCTAGCACTACATAACAAAATCAAGTATAAATGGGTGCATGATCTAGGTATAAAGGATGATACTGTAAGTAATGGGAAAGCAAGGAGTAGTTTACCTGTCAATTTTGTGGAGAGGGAAAGACTTTAGGGCCAAACAAGAATTAGAGAGCATTTTAAAATGCAAAAATGGATAATTTTGATTACATTAATTTGAAAAGCTTCTGTACAAACAAAGCCAATGTAACCAAAATCAAAAGGGAAGTGGGAAATTTGGAAAGAATTTTTACAACCTATGTCTCTGATAAAGGACTCATTTCAAAAATATACAGAGAATTGAGTCAAATCTATAAGAATACAAGCCATTCCCTAATTGATAAATGGTCAAAGGATATGAACAGGTGGGTTTCAGAGAAAGAAATTTAAAATATCTATAAGCATATAAAGAAATGCTCTAAATCACTATTGATTAGAGAAATGCAAATCAAAACACCTCTGAGGTACCACATCTCTCCAGTCAGATTGGCTAAGATGACAAAAAAGGAAAATGACAAATGCTGGAGAAGATGTTCGCAAATTGGAATACTAATGCATTGCTGGTGGAGTTGTGAACTTATCCAACCATTCTGGAGAGCAATCTGGAATTATGCCCAAAGGGCTATAAATAATTTCATACCCTTTGACCCAGCAATACCACTTCTAGAGTTATATCCCAAAGATATCATAGAAGTAGGAGGAAGACCCATATGTACAAAAATGTTTATAGCAGCTCTTTTCATGGTTGCAAAGAATTGGAAATTAAAGGGGTGCCCGTCATTTGGGGAATGGCTAAACAAGTTGTGGTATATGCATGTAATGGAATATTATTGTGCTATAAGAAATGAGGAGGAGAAGGCTTTCATATTTACCTGGAGAGGCTTATACAAACTGGTGCTGAGTGAGAAGAGTAGAACCAGGAGAAATTTGTATACAATCACAGACACAACATGTTTCTGATGAACAACTATGACAGACTGGATTCTTCTCAGCAATGCAGTGATGTAAGTCAATCCCAAAAGACTCATGAAGGAGAGAGATGCCTATATCCAGAGAAATAACTAGAAAGAAGTGAGTTTGAATCCTAATGGAAGCAAACTACTTGATCTTTTTCTTTTCATTGTTTGGTTTTATTTCCTCTTTACCATTTTTCTTTCCATCTAGTACAATACACCTTTCTAACCTGACTCTTGTGTAATGTGAAAGTATTTGCAGATCCTATGCTGGATTATATGCCATTGTGGGGTGTGGGGGAAGGGAGGGAAGTAAAACTTGAAACTCAAGGAACTATGGAATTGAATCCTGTAAACTAAAAATAAACAAACAAATTAATAAAAAAAAAGAAGAAATCCAAATTGAAGAGGTAGAAGAAAAAATGCCCAATTATTTAAAAAATAAAATTGGCAAAATGGAAAAAATTTCACTGAAGAGAACAACTCATTAAAAAGTACATTTAGCCAAATGGGAAAGGAGGTAGAAAACCTAACTGGAAAAAATAAATCCTTGAAAGGAAAAACTGGCTGAATGGAAAAGGTTAAAAAACTGAGAAAAACAATTCTTTAAAACTTAGAATCAGGAGACTACACTGGGTAGTTGATTGGGGGTGAGGGAAGCTAGATGCCGAGATGGACGTGTTCCTAATGATCCGGTGCCACAAGATGAAGATCTTCACAGATGCGAAGGAGTCGAGCACAGTGTTTGAACTGAAGCGCATTGTGGAAGGCATCCTCAAGAGGCCCCCAGATGAGCAGCGGCTCTACAAGGATGACCAGCTGCTGGATGACAGCAAAACCCTGGGCAAGTGTGGCTTCACAAGTCAGACAGCCAGGCCTCAAGCACCAGCCACTGTGGGGTTGGCTTTTCGAGCCGATGATGTATTTGAAACATGGCACATTGAGTCTTTCTCCAGCCCTCCAGAACTGCCAGATGTCATGAAGCCTCAAGACTCTGGAAGTGGCACAAATGAGCAAGCTGTGCAGTAAGGGCCCAAGGCCCCACCCCCTAGAGTGACCTAATACAATAAAAAATTTTGGTGTTAAAAAAAAAAAACTTAGAAACAAAAAAGTTGAAGAATGACTCTATGAGGCATCAAGAATCAGTCAACCAGGCAGAGTAGAAACAGCACTTCCAAGGTGCTCTGCCCCACACCACTTCCAAACAATGTAAAAGGGGAATCTGAACAACTTCTAGAGGCCCAGCACCCACAGAACAACACAGAGAAGCTAAAATCCTGCTGAGGACAGCCCAGCAGCCCTGCAGGGAGCAGGCAGCGAAGCACTTTGAGAGCAGGGAGGACAGCCTGCTGGGAATCAATAGTGCAGCACTCTGGGAGCCGAGCCCAGGCCCCTGTGAGCCCCGGTTTTAGCCCCACGGTGGCCAGGCCATCAGCCGTCCAGAGGGACCCCAGAACACCAGCAGCTGTGGCGATTCCAAAATTATCAGCACAGATATGCCTAGCACAAAGTGAGAGGTTAGTGCCCTATGGACTTTGGGACCAGATTTGGGGAACTCGTCAGCTTCCTCCCCTGGGGGCGCAAAGCTGCTGAGGAAATGTGGCACAGAGGTCATTTTGCAGCATCAGTGGCAGGTCCAGCTCCTAGTCTGAGAACTGTAGAGAGATTCAGCAATCAGTCTGGGAGTTAATAGCTCTTGCTTTAACCTGCTTGGATCTGAATTGTGGTCTTGGGGGAAGGTCTGGGGTGGGAATCCAATTTGCCAGAGTGGGTGGAAGCTTTACACAGGCTTCCCAAGCTGCGGAAGTGGTGAAGACCCCACGTTTAGGATGGAAGCTATCCTGTCTGGTGGCAGAGTCCTACTGTGGCAACAAGCCCAAAAGTCAAGAAATTAAGTGGCGATATGCCTAGGCAAAGGAAACAAAATAAATAGAAAAGTGCAACTTTAGACTGCTATTTTGGGGGCAAAGAGGATCAAAGCATGGAACAGGAGGAGGGCTGTGAGGTCAGAACTCCTGCACCAAAAGCCCCAAATTAAAATACAAGCTGGCTACAAGCCATGGAGGATCTTAAGAAGCAGATAAGAGAAGTGGGGGGAAAATTGGGAAGGGAAATGAGAAAGATGCAAGAAAAGTATGAAATGACAGTCAACAGCCTGACTGAGGAAAATAGCACCTTAAAAAATAGACTAACTCAAATGGCAAAAGAGGCTCAGAAAGGCAATGAGGAGAAGAATGCCTTAAAAAGCCAAATTTGCCAGATGGAAAAAGAATCTCAAAAGCTCAATGAGGAGATTCATTCCTTCAGAATTAGAATGGAGCAAATGGAAGCTAGTGACTTTATGAGAAATCAAGATGCTGTTAAACAGATCCAAACAAATGAAAGAATGGAAGGCAATGTGAAATATCGCATGGGGAAAACCACTGACCTGGAAAATAGATCCAGGAGAGATAATTTAAAAATTATTGGACTACCTGAAAGTCATGATCAAAGAAAGAACCTAGAAATCACCCTTCAAGAAATTCTTAAGGAAAACTGCTCTGATGTTTTAGATCCAGAGGGCAAAATAGAGGTTGAAAGAATCCACCTATTGCCTCCTGAAAAAGATCCCAAAAAGAAAACTCCTAGGAATATTATAGCCAGGTTCCAGAATTCCCAGATCAAGGAGAAAATACTCCAATCAGCCAGGAAGAAACAATTTCAATATTGTGGAAACACAATCAGAATAGCCCAGGACCTGGCAGCTTCTACACTGAGGGATTGAAGGGCATGGAATATGATATTCCAGCTGGCAAAAGAGCTGGGATTGAAGCCAAGGGTCACCTACCAGCAAAACTGAGTATCTTGTTGCAGGGGAAAATATGGTCATTCAGTGGAATAGAGGTATTTCAAGCATTCTTGAGGGAAAAAAACCAGAGTTGAATAGAAGATCTGATTCAGACACAAGAAGCAAGAGATGCTTGAGAAGGTAATCAGGGAAAAGAAATCAAAAGGAACTTATCAAAGTTGAACTATTTACATTCCTACATGGAAAAACAATAACTGTGTCTGATGACACCTTTCTCATTATGAAAATAATTGAAGAAGGGTATATGGACATATGAATACATATGTGAATGTGAGTATATATGTTTACAGGTATACTTGGAGAGAGGGCACAGGTCGAATTTGGTGGGAAGAGATGATACTTAAGGGGTGAAGTTATGAGGTGAGAAAGGAAAGTGGCAAGAGGAGATGGGGAGAGACAGGGTAGGGTAAACTATCTCATGTAGAAGAGGCAAGGGGAAGTAGTTGCAGGGGAGGGGAAGAACAGGAAGGCAAAAAGACAAAACCTTATTCTCACTGAATGTGGCTCAGGGAGAGAATCACATACATACTAAAAGAGATGTCTCACCCTGTAGGAGAGTAGGGGAAAGGGGGATGAGAAGGGGGATGATGGAGGGGAGGGCATTCTAGGGGGAGGGCAGGTTGGAAATACCCACTTTCAAAGAGGGACATGATCAAAGTAGGGAATGGATTAGGTGGGGGGTAGGATCGGTGGGAGGGAAATATAAGCAGTCTTTTACAATATATCTACTATGGTAATGTTTTGCATAGCTATACATGTACAACACATGCTGAATTGCTTATCTTCCCAGAGGCAGTGGGTGACAAAGGAGGAAGGGAATGGATCTGAAATTTGAAGTCTTAAAATTAAATGTTTCAAATGTATATAAATACTATTATTAATACTATTTTGCATATAATTGGGAGATAAGATGTTCAGGCATTGGGGCTCAGAGATTCACCTTGCCATAATGGCAAAGTCGAAGGGTGTATGGGAGAATATATGGGACAGAGCAGATTGGATGAGGGGATATCTAGTGGGACTGCTCTTCTGGGGTGTTGGGTAGGGAAAAAAATGGGGAATAAATTGTAACTCAAAATCGGGTGAAAATGAATGATATAAACCAGAAGTTAATAAAGCATTTGTTTAAAAAAAAGAATCAGTCAACCAAAATCTAAAAAAAAAAACGAAAAAAAAGAAAAAAATATAAAATATCTCATTGGAAAAAAGAACTGACCTGGAAAATAGATCCAGGAGAGAGAATCTAAGAATTATTGGTCTACTGCAAAACCATGATGAAAAAAATAGCCGGGACAATCTCTTCCAAGAAATCATCAAGGAAGTCTGCACTGAGGTACTAGAACCAGAAGGTAAAATAGTCATCAAAAGAATCCACTATTCACCTACTGAAAGAGATCCCAAATTGAAAACCCCAAGGAATATTGAAGACAAATTCAAGAATTAACAGGTCAAGGAGAAAATACTGCAAGCAGTCAGGAAGAAAGAATTCAAATATTCACAGGACAAGACCTTGTACCTTCTAATTTAAAATCAGAGGGATTGGCATATGATATATCTTAAGGAAAAGGAACTTGGACTACAACCACTTATCAACTACCCAACAAAATTGAGTATAATCTTTCAGGTAAGGAGATGGTCATTCAGTGAAATAAGATACATCCATACCTTCCAGATGAAAAGGCCAGAGATCAATGGAAAATTTGATGTTCAAATATAAGGCCAGTTGGGGGGCAGAGCCAAGATGGCAGAGTAGAAACAGCACTTCCAAGGTGCTTTCTCACCAGACCTCTTCCAAACCATGTAAAAGGGGACTCTGAACAACTTCTGGAGCCCCAGCACCCACAGAACGACACAGAGAAGCAGACTTCCCCCTGAGGATAGCCCAGCATCCCTGCAGGAAGGGTCAGCACAGCACTCTGGGAGCTGACAGTACAGAGTGTAGTGCCGAGCCCATGTCCATGTGAGCCGCGGTTTTAGTCCCAGGGTGTCCAGTCAGCAGCCAGCTGAATTGACCCCAGAACACCAGCATCTGTGGCAATCCCAGAATTATCAACACAGACATGCCCAGTACAAAGTAAGAG
The DNA here is from genome assembly GCA_011680675.1 of Gymnobelideus leadbeateri. NCBI lineage: Eukaryota > Metazoa > Chordata > Mammalia > Diprotodontia > Petauridae > Gymnobelideus > Gymnobelideus leadbeateri. The sequence goes on from WOXC01008556.1 coordinate 96,576, forward strand.
GTTAGTGTCCTATGGACTTTGGGACCAGTATTTGGGGAACCTGTCGGCTTACTTCCCTGGGGGCTAGAAGCAGCTGAGCAGCGGCAGCACACTCACAATTTTGCAGCTTCAGTGGCAGCATCGGCTCCTGGCCTGCAAATTGTAGGGAGATCCAGCAATCAATCTTGGAGGTTAATCACTCTTGCTTTAACCTGCTTGGATCTGGATTGTGATCTGGTGGAAGGTCTGGGGTGGGCATCCAATTTGCCAGAACCAGAAGTTGGGAAGACCCCAACGTTGGGGACAGAATCTCCCCTGTCTGGTGGCAGAGTCCTACTGCGACAAACAGCACAAAAGTCAAGCAATTAAGTGGCAACATGCCTAAGTGAAGGAAACAAAATAAACAGAAAACTGCAGCATTAGACTCCTATTTGGGGGGCAAAGAGGATCGAAGCAGGGAATAGGAGGAGGACTATGAGGTCAGAAATCCTGCTCCAAAATCCCCAAAGGAAAATATGAGCAGATAACAGGCCATAAAGGACCTTAAGAAGAAGATAAGAGAAGTGGGGGGAAAATTGGGAAGAGAAATGAGAAGGATGCAGGAAAAGTACAAAATGAGGGTCAACAGCCTGACTAAGGAAAATAACACCCTAAAAATAGACTAACTCAAATGGCAAAGGAGGCCCAAAAGGGCAATGAGGAGAAGAATGCCTTGAAAAAGCGAAATTTGCCATATGGAAAAAGAATCTCAAAAGCTCACTGAGGAGACTCATTCCTTCAGAGTTAGACTGGAGCAAATGGAAGCTAATGATTTTATGAGAAATCAAGATGCTGTTAAACAGATCCAAAGAAATGAAAAAAATAGAAGGCAATGTGAAATATCTCATGGGAAAAACCACTGACCTGGAAAATAGATCCAGGAGAGACAATTTAAAAATTATTGGACTACCTGAAAGCCATGATCAAAGAAAGAACCTAGAAATCACCCTTCAAGATATTCTCAAGGAAAACTGCCCTGATGTTTTATATCCAGAGGGCAAAATAGAGGTTGAAAGAATCCACCTATTGCCTCCTGAAAAAGATCCCAAAAAGAAAACTCCTAGGAATATTATAGCCAGGTTCCAGAACTCCCAGAAAAAGGAGAAAATACTCCAATCAGTCAGGAAGAAAAAATTCCAATATTGTGGAAACACAATCAGAATAGCCCAGGACCTGGCAGCTTCTACACTGAGGGATTGAAGGGCATGGAATATGATATTCCAGAGAGCAAAAGAGCTGGGATTGAAGCCAAGGGTCACCTACCCAGCAAAACTGAGTATCTTGTTTCAGGGGGAAGTATGGTCATTCAGTGGAATAGAGGACTTTCAAGCATACTTGAAGAAAAAAACAAGTTGAAAATTTGACATTGAAAAGTAGAAAATTTGACATTTGAAAAGTGGAAAATTTGACATTCAGAGACAAGAAGCAAGAGGTGCCTGCGAAGGTAATCAGGGAAAAGAAATCAAAAGGAACTTATCGAAGTTGAACTATTTACATTCCTACATGGAAAAACAATAACTGTTTCCGATGAAACCTTTCTCAGTATGAAAATAATTGAAGAAGAATATATGGACATGTGAATACACATGTGAATGTGTGTATATATGTTTACAGTTATACATGGTTAGAGGGCACAGGTTGAATTTGGTAGGAAGGTATGATACTTCCGGGGTGAAGTTATGAGGTGAGAGAGGAGAGTGGCAAGAGGAGATGGGGAGAGACAGGGTAGGGTAAACTATCTCATGCAGAAGAAGCAAGGGGAAGTGGCTGCAGGGGAGGGGAAGAACAGGAAGGCAAAAAGGCAAAACCATATTCTCATTGAATTTGGCTCAGGGAGAGAATGACATACATACTAAATGGGATCTATCAACCTGCAACAGAATAGGGGGAAGGGGGATAAGAGGGGGGATGATCGAGGGTTGGGCATTCTGGGGGGAGGGGAAGTTGGAAGTACCCACTATCGAAGAGGGACAGGATCAAAGTAGGGAATGGACAAGGTGGGGGGTGGGATCGGTGGGAGGGAATTATAAGCAGCCTTTTACAATATATCTACTATGGTAATGTTTTGCATAGCTATACATGTACAATACATACTGATTTGCTTATAGTCCCAGAGGGAGTAGGTGACAAGGGAGGAAGGGAATGGATCTGAAATTCGAGGTTTTAAAATTAAATGTTTCAAATACATATAAATACTATTATTAGTACTATTTTGCATGTAATTGGGAGATAAAATGTTCAGGCATTGGGGCAGAGACTCACCTCGCCCTAATGGTAAAGCTGAAGGGGGTATGGGGGTAGATTTGGGAGAGAGCAGATTGGATAAGGGATATCTTGTGGGACTGCTATTCTTGGGTGTGGTAGGGGAAAAATGGGGAAATGTTTTAGCTCAAAATCTGGCAGAAATGAATGATGTAAACCAGAAATTAATAAAGCATTTGTTTAAAATATAGAAATATAAGACTCAACAGAGACATAAAAAGGTAAACAGGGAAAAAATAAACACACACATGCTATTCAATAACTGCAAACTGTTTACATCCCTATATGGGAGGATAACACCTGCTAATCTTCAGAATTGTGATTATTGTGACACTTAAAAACAATATATGTGTGTGTGTGTGTATATATATATATATATATATATATATAGAGAGAGAGAGAGAGAGAGAGAGAGAGAGAGAGAGAGAGAGAGAGAGAGAGAGAAAGGATGTGCGTATAAATTAAGTGATTTGATAATTAAAAAATATAAGTACTGAGTGCAAAGGGATTGTAATGGAAGAAGTGGAAAGGAGGAGGTAGAAATGAGTAAATGACATCACATGAAGAGGCACAAAAACATTATACTAGAGGGAAAGAAGGGAGGGAGATGAGCGTCATATGAGCTTTACTGCCATCGGTTTTGGTTCAAAGAGGGAATAACATACTCTGTTAAGTATAGAAATCTAACATGCCCTACAGGCAGTAAGAGGGGAAAGAGGGGGTGTAGTTTAGAAGGAAGGAAAGAAGTAGTAAGGGAAAAGGGTAGGAAGAGGGTAGCGAGTTGATAGGGAGGGAATATTGAGGGAGGTGGTGGTCAAAAACAAAACTCTTTTGAGATGGGGAAGGGAGAAGGGAGAAATAAAAGCATAAAAGGGGGAGAATAGGATCAATCGGTAATTTCATTCAAGATATTGACAATAATGAGACAACATATCAAAACTTATGGGATACAACAAAAGCAGTACTTAGGGAAAATTTTCTATCTCTAAATGCTCACATAAATCAAATAAAGAGGAGATCGATGAGTTGGGGGTGCAACTAAAAAAGCTAGAGCATTATATGAACATTACTCTCGTATAGAAAAAGAATAAATTAAAAATCCTAAGTTAAATACCAAATGAAAAATTCTGAAACCAAAGGAAAGATTAATAAAATTGAAATTAATAAAACTATTGAACTAATAAATAAAACTAAGCACTGGTTTTATGTAAAAACCAATAAAATTGATAAACCTTTAATCAATTTGATTGAAAGAAAGAAGAAAACCAAATTACCAGTATCAAAAATTAAAAGGGTGAATTTACTTCCAAAGTAGTGGAAATTAAAACAGTAATTAGGAATTATCTTGCCTAATTATATATCCATTAATTTAACAATCTTTGTGAAATGGAAGAATATTTAGAAAAATATGAATTGCCCAGATTAACAGAAGAGGAAGTAAAATACTTAACCCCATCCCAGAAAAAGAAATTAATAAGCCATTAATGAACTCCCTAGGAAAAAATCTCCAGGGCTAGATGGATTTAGAAGTGGATTCTATCAAACATTTAAAGAACAAATAATTCCAATACTTTATAGAATATCTGGGGAAAATGGAGAAGGAGTCCTACCAAAAATTTTTAATGATACAAATATGGTGCTGATCCCTAAATCAGGAACAAACAAATGGACAAAGAAAATCATAAAACAAATTATAAAAATTTACCTAAAGGAATATAGATGCAAAATTTCTAAATAAAATATTAGCAAAAAGATTACAGCAACTTATCATAAGAATAATACACTTTGATCAGGTAGGACTTATTCCAGAAATGCAAGACTGGTTCAATATTAGGAAAACTATCAGCATAATCAATCATATCAACAACAAAACTAGTAGATACCATATGGTTATCATAACATATTCAGAAAAGGCTTTTGACAAAATACAACACCCATTCCTATTAAAAAACACTAGAACACATAGAAATAAATGGAATCTTCCATAAAATCATAAGTAGCATCTATCTAAAATTATCAGCAATTATTATATGTAATGGGAACAAGCTAGAAGCATTTCCAATAAGATCAAGAGTGAAACAAGGATGTCCACTATCACCCCTGTTATTTAATTTGGCATTAGAAATGTTAGCTGTAGCAATAAGGAAAGAAAAAAATTGAAAGAATTAGAATAGGCAAAGAAGAGACTAAGCTACCACTCTTTGCAGATGATCTGATGATATGGGAATCGTAGAGAATCGAGTGAAAACACCTACTTGAAATAATAAATAACTTTAGCAAAGTTGCAAGATATAAAATAAACCCGCATACATCCTCAGTATTCCTTTATATTACAAAGCCCAACAGCAAGAGATAGAAAGAGAAATTCCATTTAAAGTTACTGTAGATATTATAAAATATTTGGGAGTCTACCTGCCAAAACAAACCCAGGAATTATATGATCACAATTACAAAACACTTTCCACACAAATAAAGTCGCATCTAAATAATTGGAAAATTTATTGGAAAAATTGGAAAAAATCAGTTGCTTGTAGTTAGGCTGAGCTAATATAATAAAAATGACAATTTTATGCAAATTAATTTAATTATTTAATTCCATACCAATCAAACTACCAAAATTATTTTATAGAGCTAGAAAAAAACAATAACAAAATTCATCTGGAAGAAGAAAAGGTCCAGAATATTAAGGGAATTATTGGGGGGGAAAGGCAAGGGAAGGTGGCCTAACCATATCAGAATTTAAACTGCATTTTAAAGCAGCAGTCATCAAAACCATTTGTTTGAGAAATAGAGTGGTGGATCAGTGGAATAGATTAGATACAAAAGACACACTAGTCAATGACTATAGTAACCTCCTGTTTGATAAACCCAAAGATTTTAGCTCCTGGGATAAGAACTCACTATTTGACAAAAACTGATGGGAAAACCTGAAAATAGTATGGCAGAAACTGGGTATAGACCAATGTCTTACATCATACGCCAAAATAAATTCAAAATGGGTTCACAATTTAGATATAAAGGCTGATACTATAAGCAATCTGGAAGAGCAAGGAATAGTTTACCTCAGATTTATGGAGAAGGGAAGATTGTATGACCAAACAAATGATAGAGAGCATTACAAAATGCAAAATGGGTAATTTTGATTACATTAATTTGAAAAGGTTTTGTACAAACAAAGCCAATGTAACCAAGGATAGAAGGGAAGGAGAAAATTGGAAAAGAATTTTACAATGTGTCTCTGATAAAGGCCACATTTCTAAAATATACAGAAAACTAAGTCAAGTTTATAAGAACACAAGTTGTTCACCAATTGATAAATGGTCAAAGGATATAAACAGGCAGTTTTCAGAGAAAAAATTGGAGATATCTGTAATCATATGAAAAAGTGCTCTAAATCACTACTGATTAGAGAAATGAAAATCAAAACAATTATTAAGTACCACATCTCACTGGTCAGATTGGCTGACATGACAAAAGAGGAAAACGATCAATTCTAGGGAAGCTGGAACACAAATGTATTGTTGGTGGAGTTGTGAATTGATCCAACCATTCTGGAGAGCAATTTGGAAGTATTCCCAAAGGGCTATAAAAATGTGCGTACCCTTTGACCCAGCAATAGCACTTCTAGGGCTATATCCCAAAGAGATCATACAAGTGAGAGGAAGATCCATATGTACAAAGATATTTATAGCAGTTCTTTTTGTGGTGGCAAAGAACTGGAAAATCAAGGGGATGCCCTTCAACTGGGGCATGGCTAAACAAGTTGTGGTATATGAATATAATGGAATACTATTGTGCTATAATAAGAAATGAGGAACAGATGAACTTCATAATAACCTAGAGAGACTTATATAAACTGATGCCCAGTGAGGGGAGAAGAACTAGGAGAATACTGTACACAGTTACAGACATATTGTATCTGTGATGACTAAATTCGATAGACTTGGCTCTTCTCAGTAATACGATGTTCTGAGACAATGCCAAAATGCTCATGATGGAAAAGAGAAAGAATTACAGAGTCTGGATGAAGTTTGAAGCAAATTACTTGCTCTCTCTCTCTCTCTTTTTTTTTTTTGTTTTGTTTCTTCTCCTCATTTTTCATTCCATTGGTTATAAATCTTCTTTACAACTTGACTAATGTTTAAAGTGAAGATATATGTAGAACCTATATTGAATTACATGCTGTCATGGGAGGAGGAGGGAGGAAGAGGGGAAGAGGGGGAGAAGTTCATCCTAGGCATATGGGGTATAAAGTATAGTTATAGAAAGGTGAATGACGGCAAGATAAGATTGGAGAACACAATTTGACTGGAGGATAGTTTGACAAAGGAGAGGATGCCAAAGTTGGCTTGAACCATATTATGAAGGGTCCTGATGACTAGGGTAAAAAGTTTGGATTATAATGTAGCATCTGTTATATGCTATGGAGATGGGAAACATAAGGATATGCTACCCCAGAGTTTACCAGTTGGTAATTTTTAAAACTTGGCTTTTCCCCCATTCTGGGAAAATGAAGCTGGAAGAAAAGAGTTCAATACACGTCTTATTCCCAACACTCCAGAAAGAAGTGGGAAGGCATAACTAAGTGGCTAATGGACAGTCATCGCTCCCATGCACTGTTCTGTGGCCCTATAAATTCCAGTTGTAGGAAATAGGATTAAGTAGCTGAGAAATGACCCTTCTCTTTGAAAAGTGATGAGGTATATTTGTGATATTGCAGTCTCACTTTTCCCCTCTTTTGCCTGTTCAAGAGGGGATAGATCAAAGCTTGTATTTCTATTAAGCTGATGGATGATATCTTCTCCTTTGTGGAGAGGATAGAGAAATGAGGAAGAAACTGATCCCATTACCCACTTAAGGCAGATTCAGAAATGTCTCCTTACAAGCTTTGTTTTCCAATTGCTTGCCATTGTTTTCATTAATTTTGAATTTTTTTGTCTTTGAATAAAATAAAATCCAATGATCCCTAAATCCCTATCTTGTAATGATTAATTATGGCAATGGGTAGAGATTTATAAAGAGGTTTTGCTCCTTGTTTCAGGATCACATCCCTCCTCACAGGAAAGTCTATAAATTGGGAGAAATTTAATTTTATATGTATATGCCTATTTATGTATGTGGCTATACATATATACATATGTATGTATGTATATACATATGTATGTATATACATGCATACATACATACGTGCATACATACATACATATTTGGATATAGTAGAAAATCCCTAAAGGGAAAAATAAGCAAGCGCAGGGGTAGAATGATCATACTACACTTGAGTCACTCAAATTGTTGACTTGCTGTAAGGAAAACATTCTTTAAATCCCTCATATTCCCTACAAGTGTGCGGTTTTATATATGGCATAATGTTGGGGGAAGGGAGGGAGGAGGAATGTTAGATCTAGAGTGAGGCAGCTAGTAGCCTAGTGGATTACTGGGTCCAGAGTCAGGAAGACCAGAATTCAAATCCAGCATCAGACACTTCCTAGATCTTTCACTGTAGGAAAGTCAATTAACCTTTGATTACCTGACAAAAGGATCCACTTGATTCATCAGAGAAGGAAATAGTAAACCAATTCAAAATCTTTGCCAAGAAAACCCCATAGACAGCTATGGTTCTTAGGATCACAAAGAGTTAGATACGACTGAACAACAAAAGACCTAGAGTAGGAGTTGGGGCTACCAATCCTGCTCCCTGCCTTTTATACCCTCATCAATATTACCAGTAAGAGTACCCCTTAAAGGAAAATTTTGTTACTGTCATTTTTCAGCCATGTCCAACCTTTTATGACCCCATTTGGGTTTTCTTGGCAAAGATATTGAAGCAAATTATCATTTCCTTCTCCAGCTCATTTTACAAATGAGGAAACTGAGGCAAAAAAAGGTTAAGTGATTTGCTCAGAGTCATATAGCTAGTAAATTCTGAGACCAGATTTGAACTCAGGAAGATGGGTCTTCCTAACTCCAGGTGCAGCATTCTATCCAATGTGACAGCTAGCTGCCCTAAGGAAAAAATACCACCTTTAAAACTTTATGTGTTGGCTAATATGGAAATCAAGGAGGGAGAAGAGAGACAGAGAGAATTTGAAACTCAAAATTTTTAGAAACAAATGTTAATATTTTTGTTTACATGTAAATCAGGGGGGAAATTAAATATAAAAAATAAAACCTGACATATGAATATCCCCTGTAATATGTGCCACAAGGGAAAGCTTCCTGATTCAGTGTTACTATAAGAAAAAGTCACTGAAAATGTTTCAGCAAGGCAGTAGTGTGATGAAAACTGAGGATTACAAACTCTTTGTGAGCAAGTGATTAATTAAATGAGGAAGGCGCTGATGGAAACTTTTGATAGAATATTACAATAGTCCAGGTGAGAAATGATGATGACCTAAAGTGGCAGTAGCATAAATGAGAAGAGGATCTGAATTGTATGGTTAACCAATTCAACCCTATGCTGTCTATTCTGGAGTTCCTTTCCCCCTTAAAGGTAACTAGTAACACATTGGATAGTGCGCTGGACTTGAATTTAGGAAAACTGGATTCAAAGCCAGCATTAAATTTGCTAGCTGTGTGACCTGCAAAATGGAAATGATAATAGCACTTACCTCCCAGGGTTGTTATGAGGATCAAATGAGATAACATGTGTAAAGCACTTAGCCCAGTGCCTGGCACATAGTAGGTGCTTAATAAATTCTTATTCCCTTCTTTCCTTTACTTATCCTACTGTCATGAAAATCTTTCCAAACCTTAATTCTGAATGACTCTCCTCCACAAGTCTTCTCAACTCTTACTTGCCAGTTGATGAACAGTACTGGAGGAAGTCTCACAATTATGTTGAATGGTTCTAAAACAAATCTTATGTAATTTCACCTGGGTCCTCACTGTTGCATAATAATCCTTTTAGTTTTCATTGATTGACTTCCTATTGAACTCCCATAGCATGTTTTCCTACTGTTCCTCAATCTATCTATACCACTTCTCTACACTTCTCTTCAAAGGATATCATCTCATACTTTACCAAGGAACTTGCAGTTTTCTCACTCTCCAGTTCTGTATCAATCATTCTCTATTATCTCTTACTCTGGTTTTAGAGAAGTAGTCCTCCTTATCAGGATTAAGTCCTCTATTTGTGCCTTTAATGCCATCTCCTTCCACCTTCTCTAGGAGATTGATTCCGCAATCATTCAGTCATCCCCTCTCTCATGTTAACCCTTTTTATCTCTTGATTCTTAAACTGTTACCTACAGATATGTAGAGATTTTTATCTGACCTTAAAAAAAAGCAGATTCTTCACTTGATCCTGCCATCCCCTCAAACTATCATACTATACCTCTTCTTCAATTCATTGCCAAAGTCTTCTTTTTTTAAAGAAGGAAAGAGAAAGTCCTCTGTAATCATTGGTTCTCTTGACCATTTGGAAGAGAAAAAAGAAGGTTTGGTTTGGTTTTTAGAAGATAGATTACCTGTTGTGATAGGATCCATTTTTCTGACATGGAGAGGCTTTACCTTAACAAAGGCAAACTTGTCCCTGGCACCCGATCAATCTAAGAGATTGGCTCCAGTTAGCTATCTAAAGGCACAAAAGTCCCAGTTGCATACATTTAAACACTTCAGAGTTGATAAATTTATAAAACCCACTCAAGAAAACTTCCTTGTGTTAAATATTTAAGGATTGTGAGTGTTTCATTTAGTCCTTACATAAGAGAGAGTTGCTTCAGATACCTGTGGTGGGTTTGATTCTTTCCTCTATTTCTCACCTCTTGTATCCACTGGATACTCCTAGAAAGTTATTTATACCGTTTACTTCTATTTCCTTCCCACTCACCCCTCAATACTTTGAAATATATCCTCCTTCTCCTGCCCTCACCTAGACTAAAATTCTAAGGTAATTAATGATTTTTTAATAAACAAATCTGATTGACTTTTCTGTCTTTGACTTTCTTGAACTTTTTTTATAATTTGACACTGTTAAAAGCCCCTCCTCTTGGATCCTCTGTCTTCCCTGAGTTTTCCTAAGAGTGGCCAAGAGTTGTTGATTCCATTTCCATACTATCTCTAAATTAAACAAGCACTTATTAAGTACCAAACACCTAATAAGCACTTCTGTTTTATTATCTCTCAGGGACTATTCCTTTTCATTCTTCTTAGCTCCATTATCATCCATGCCCCACCTCTTTTGCATAGGTGTGCCTAGTGTCCTCAACTCTCTCTAATGTAATATTGAAATAGCAATAATTACTTAATTTTGCTTTTATCTACAATTTTGTGAAATTAAGTCTCAAAGTCACCTAAGTTCGAAGTCACAAGATTACTCCCTGTCCCAAAAGTCACCCAACTTAAAAAATGTCACAAAATACCTTTTCCCTTCTTCTCTCAGTGTCTCCACATTGTTTCCCAATCCCCTCCAACCAACCCTCACCCTCACTTTACTGTCTCCTGATCCACTCCTCTGATAAGGAACCAGGTTTCTTAACCCTTTCATCCTATTTTTCACTACCTCCAAGCTACATATTTACTTGGTAAAGACCAAAGTTCTTGGGTTCTTGTCTACTGAGAGCCTTGAACCTGGTTTGTTTTGCAACCACATGCACTGCTAAACAAATTGACTGTCTGGGTGACACTCAGTTACTTATTTCAATGTAATGCTCTCTGTCTCTCCCACATCCCTTTCTTTGTCTCTTTATGTCTATCTTGCCCCTCTTCCCCTCCTTCTCCTTCACCATTTTCAAATTTTCATTTCTTATCACCCTCTCCTTATCTAGCGTTCATTTCTCTCCTAAGAGCAAACCCTGAATCATTAGCTGACTGCTGGACATTTCTTACAGATGACCTATAGGCACATCCAACTTAAAATGTCCAAAACAATTAGGTGTTTTTCCCCAACAAGTTCATCTCTTTTCCTAAATTTCCACTTGCTGTCAAAGGTACCACCATCTTTCAATTCACCAATATTTGCAAATTCTGAATCACCCTTGACTCAATATCCTCCCTCACCCCACATATGTAATTAGTTGACAAGTTTTGCCAATTCTAGCTTCATAACTTTTCTCACATCTGTTCCTTCTCTCCATTCCTATGACCACCACACACATTTTGGCTATCATCGCTTCTGGCCTGAATTATTGCAATAATTTCCAAGTTGGTCTTGCTACCCAAGTCTCTTCCTGTTTTAATTCATCTTCCATAAAGCTACCAAGCTGATCTTGAAGTTTATCACTCTCCTGATCAAAAAGCTTAAAAATACTCTAGGATAAAATGAAAAATGCAAGCTTCTCTGTTTGGCATTTAAAGTCTTAAATGGTCTAGGTCCAACCTTTCCTTCAAGGTCAATTTCATATTATTCTTTCTTACCTAATCTACATTTTTAGTAAAAGTGGACTACTTGCTGCTTTCCATAAGTAAAACCCCATTTCCTTCCTCCAGGCATTTGCATTGGAAAGAAGGAAATAAGCATTTATTAGACCCTACTATACCCAGGCACTATGTTAAGTACTTTCCAAATTTTCACAACAGTCCTAAAAGGTATGTTATTATCATTTCCATTTTATAGTAGCCGAAACTGAAGCAAACAGAGATTGAGTTCTTCAGCTAGAGTGTCCAAGGTTAAATGTCAAATTCTACGCAGCTAGAGTGTCCAAGGTTAAATTTGAACTTAGGCCTTCTTGATTCCAGGCCTTGCACTCTATCCACTGCACTACCTAATCACCTCATTGGCTGTTTCTCTGGTTTAGAATGCTTTCCCTGTTCACCTCTGCCTCTAGGAAACCTTAACTCATTTCTAAGTTCAGTTCAAGTGAGGCCTCCTATGCAAGGCCTTTCTTGATCTTCCAGTAGTTAATGATTTCTGTCTTAAAATTACTTTCTCTTTCCTTTATATGTATTTTATGTGTATCTATTTTTGTAGTATTATTTTCCTTTTGGTTTTTGTCTTTTAGAGGAAATCAGTGGTTAAATGACTTGCCCACACAGTTAGTAAGTGGGGTTAAGGTACTCTATATAGTATTTTCACAAAGAAGAATGTAATCTGCTTGAGGACCTGGTCAATTCAATGTTTTATGTTTGCTCTCTAGTTATTGTCATACATTTATGCACATGAACCCTTTCTCCAGACCCCCACCCCTTCACACTTCTAGCTTTGGAGAAAATAATCAAATGCACACTACCATTCCTAGAAAGGTCATGACAATTTCCCCATGACTCAACTCTGTACCATCCCTGTAACTTCTCAATCCAAAACACCCGTCTTTGGATAACAATATCTTATGTCCATTGCTTCCCCATATTGGAATATATATTTCTTAAGGGCAAAGATTGCTTTTTTTAATATTTCCCCAGGGCTTAGCATAGTACCTGGTATGTAGTAGGCACAAAGCACTTAATGCATTTTCATTCATTCATTCTTCATCCATTTATTCATTTTTGTTTAAGTATCACCAGTACCTTGCATGGTGCTTTGCATATGATAGGCACCTAATAATTGCTTGTCAAATTTAGAAATAATATGGAGGAAGAATCAACAGCTCTTGGTTTCTGATTGGGTATTGGAGGGGGAACAAGGAGAGGGATGAGTAAAAGATAGCACTGAGATTTTTAGCCTGGACGAAGCTTTCAGTAGAAACAGGGAAGTCTGGAATAGATGTAAATTTAGTGAGGATAATGATTTGTTCAGCTGTGGATAGAAAATGCTGAGAAGTATGGACGGAGCTATCCAGTGGACTGTTGGAGATGGGAAACACTCATTGACATTCTAAAGATTCTATAATTCCAAGGTTGGCTTCAACTTTAACAAATTATGGTTCTGTAATTCTAAGAATGCTTTCAGCTTGACATTCAATGTTCTATGACTCTCTGACCTCTGGGCAAAGAGTCTTCCTACATGCTGGATTCCTTACTGTGGCCTTCATAGTTCTGCCTTTTTATGCGCCATTTCTCATTCTGGAAATACAGCCACATTTGCTGAGTGTAGGTAGCACTAAAAAACAAACAAACAAAAAAAAAAAAAACAGTGATCAGTGATTCAGGCTGTTCCTTCCAGCATGTTTTTATATGTTCTTTCTCGTTTAGTAAATGCTCACTCCCTAGGGAACTAGCAGAGACCATTAAGTCTTTCATTAAAGTGTCTATAAGATGAAAGGTGCTAAAGCCTTGAGGATGACAATGGGTGCTGTGAATTAGCAGTGAGACTAGAAAGGAAGTATGAGAGGAGTCATTTAGGATGAAACCAAATGGAGAGGAAACTATGGACCCAGTAAGCTTGAGGAAATGGATGTTCTTGTATCACCACAAAGCAAAGCACCAATGCATCTCTGGAGTAGACAGGACAGAAAAAGTGAAACCCATAAGCAGAGCATAATAGGCCATTAGGTAGTAATGGAGGAGAGAAAAAGAGAGAATGTGGGTGCTTTTTTTGGCCTACTGCTATTTTTCTCCAAAACAGGTTATCAGAACTGGAAGACTAGCCCAGGCCTCCTTCCCACTTCCAGCTCCAGAACCTGAAAATAGGGAGAAACCAAACAAAAGGGGCAGTATGATGTAGTGAAGAGTCCTGCATCTAGTACCTTGTTTCATATATTGACTCTATCCCTTAATACCTGTGTATCCTCGAGTAAGTAACTTAACCTCTCTGGGCTCCAGTTCCTTAAATCTGTACAAGATAGGATTATAGTAGATGAGCTCATCTTTTTCAGCTTTAAATTTATGATTTTATGAGCCAGAAAAGACCAAAGACAACATCTAGCTCAATGGTCTCATTTTACAGATAAGGAATTATTTAAAAAGGTCAAAGAAGCCACACGACTTTCCTTCGACCTTCTTTGGAGGCACCATTGCAATGGAATTCATTCATTCAATTAACATTTATTAAGTACTTACTATATGCCAGGCACTGCACTAAATTTTGTATTTAGAAGACTTGCTTTAATCTCAGTTCTGAAACTTACATATTGTGTCATCTTGGGCAAGTTAGTTAACTTCTGTGACCCTCAGTTTCCTTATCTGTGAAAATAGGATAGTAACATTATTAATAAGAATAAGAATAACTGGGATTTATATGGTGCTTTTAAAGAAGGACAACATTTTAGCTGACACAAAAATTTGCTGGGTTTTTCAAGATATTATTAAAGTCTGGTCCTTGTAGTATTTTGCAAAGTACTTTACATGTTGTCTCACTTGATCATCACAAAAATCTTTTGAGGGAGGTATGTTATTATGCCCTTTTGACAGAAGGAAAAATTCAGACTGAGAGAAGCTGAGTGACTTGCCTAGTTTCATACAGTTACTAAATGTCTGGAAGGATTTAAACTCAGGTCTTCTTGGCTCCAAGTCCAACACTATTGATCTACTGTATTACCTAGCTGTGTGTATATGATAATACTTGCGCTACCTACCTTCCAGGATTGTTAAAAGGAAAATGCTGGGGTGGCTAGGTGGCACAGTAAATAGAGCACCAGCCCTAGAGTCAGGAGGACCTGAGTTCAAATTTGACCTCAGACATTTAACACAAAACTAGCCATGTGACCTTGGGCAATTCCCTTAACCCCAATTGCCCTACTTTCCCCTCTCCAAAAAGAAAGCAAAAAAAAAAAAGAAAAAGAAAAAAAGGAAAATGCTTTTTAAACTTTTAATTTATAGCCTCTCTTTGCCTGCTTATTCCATGGAATTACCTATTCTTTTATAGTTCTTCCACATAGGATCTGGTTTATGTGCTGGAGGCTTTCTTAGTTTTTTAATATTTTGTAAGTACTGGTGGGACACTTGGGCTATTTCACTGCTACACCTCACTCTCACCAAAAAGAGCCTACCCCTTTCTTTCAACCATAGTTTTAAAATAATATTTCTCATATGATATCTTGGGAGCAGGTCATCAATGAAAATACACTGAAGTTTCTTTGCAATTGCTATTATGACCACCCACAATTTTCATCCCTTGCAATTAGTGGTATTCCAGTATTATTGATCAGACAAAAATACTGGGTGGACATTTACATTGAAAAGATGGGCTGCCCAGAGTAAACATTCTCTTGTTCCTCGGGGAAGTTGTAACAAAATTTTCTTAGCCCCTAGCCAGAAATAGTGCTGTAACAAAGCAATTACATATTAAATTTATCTATAATCTCCAGGGAAATTTCCATCTCAATGTCCTCTTCCTGATTGCATCCCTAGTAAGTAAACTCACATTACCAAATATCCTTGGCTAATACTGCTTATAAAGAGAAAGCAAATACTTAGAACAGTAAGACGGTTCGAACCCCAAGACTGATCTCTGGATCTCCCTACAATTAATTGCAGGCCAGGAGCTGGAGCTGCCTCTGAAAACTACAAAATGGAGTGTCTCCTCAGAGGCTTCTAGCCCCCAGGGGAGGGAGCCGATGCATTCCCCCAAATACAGGTCCCAAAGTCCATAGGACACTAACCTCTTACTTTGTACTGGGCATGTCTGTGTTGATAATTCTGGGATTGCCACAGATGCTGGTGTTCTGGGGTTCCTCCAGCCAGCTGCTGGCCCTGCCGCCCTGGGGCTAAAACCTCAGCTCACGGGGACCTGGGCTCTGCTCGCCTCTTCTTCCTGCGCTCTGCACAGTGCGTGCTGCCAGCTCCCAGAGCGCTGCGCTGGTCCTTCCTGCAGGGCTGCTGGGCTGTCCTCAGAGGGAGGTTAGCTTCTCTGTGTCATTCTGTGGGTGCTGGTGCTCCAGAAGTTGTTCAGAGTCCCCTTTTACATAGTTTAGGGGGAATCTGGGGGCCGAGTGGCTTGGATGAGCTGTTTCTACTCTGCCATCTTGGCTCCGCCCCCCAGCATGTAACTTTCAAAGCTATTCTACTCATTCATGCTTCTTTCTGGACTTCTATGCATTTAGAAATGCTTCAATAACCATCTTTCTTTAACTTTTTGTGGGGTTGGGGGAAAGGATTAGATTGGCTACCTGTGCCCTCCACTGTACACTGGCCTCCCATTGTTGGGTGCATATTCTGTGCCTTCTGCCAGTAGAGTCTGGTTTGCCTCTGCACAGAGTCTCTACAGTTCTCTGGGAATCTCCTTATGTTGTTCTGTACTAGAGGGAGAAGTTTATAGGTATTTTTAGTGTCTTTTGCTATTTTTCTTACTGGTATCTTTTTCAAAATTTAGTAGTATGTTTGTAGGAGAATTGGCTTCCTTTAAGTCCCCACATACCACCCCCTTAGATGAAAGTCTTTAGCTTTTCCTTTTACTAGCTCTTCTGGTTACAGATCTTGGTCCCCCTTGGTGAAAGACCTCACCCTAACTTATGTTGACTATCCAACTATCTCTAAATCTTCATCTCTTCTGGCTAAGCCATAATCAGGTAATGGTCATTTGCCCAACAGTCATCAAACACAACTCTAGGTTACAAAGTTTCCCAGTTCTTTAAACTCTATCTTGTTAGTCTATGCAAAAGAGTAGACATAGAAGCAATATATGCTGTGGAAGCCAATCTACCACCTTGGTGGCTTTTTCACATGTGAATGAATACTCAAAGCTTCCTATCTTTTACAAGACCTAAATGAGTTTACTCTCTTAAGTTTGACTTCAGGTTCGAAGTTATCTGCTCCAATCTCTGGTATGATAGAGGTCATCATTTATAAAGTGCTTATGCTGTCTGAATGGGAGGCATCCTTTCAGGAGATATATGACTCACTCATTATCAATCTTTTCTTCATAGCCTTATGGAGGTATTGATGTCATCCAAATATATAAATTTTATAAAATCCATATACCCTTTTTTGTCATAATCTGAAGTTTTAAAGTCTAAATCCAATTCTCTTTTACTATGTCCAGAGGACCTCCAAATATTTATTCATTTCCAATTTTAATTTATATTTATGCTTAAAATTAATGAAAATGCTTCAGTCACTTAAGTTGTCTTCCAGTTTATTTATTAGCTATAAAAGGGAAAGGGATGGGGAAGGGAACACGCATGTATTTAGTGCCTACTATGTACCAGGCACTGTACTAAGTGCTTTATAAATATAATCTCATGAGATATTTAAAACAACCCTGGGAGCTAGTTGCTATTATTATTATGGCATTTTACAGGCATAGAGAGAGAGGTCAAATGAGGCAGAGAGAGGTCAAATGACTTGCTCACACAGCTAGTAAGCGTCTGAGGCCTGATAAGAACTGAGAGCTTCCTGAATTCAGGCTCAGCTCTCCATCTACTGCACCACTGAGCTATAAAGTCACATTTGTTTTTCCTGCTGTTGGAGAATCAGAAAGTGAGGACAATATTTTGGAATCATAGTTAATGTCTGTTACACCTGAATTTTTTTCTTTCTAAAGGCTCTTGTGCTGTTTTTCAAAACCAAATTAACTCTGGATGTGCCGGAGTATACACATTTTAAATATTTGGATATTCATTAACCAGAGAGAACATCCTGTCTTCTAGACAAATGTTTTTATTTTGTGAGAATCCAGACAATTCTCACATTCTCAGCATAATTCCTCACAGCATAAAGTGTCACATTCTCAGCATAATTCCTACCCATTAACTACAGATCTTTATAATAACCTCCATAATAACCATGCAAAACCTCAAAAATACAGCCTTAACATAAACAATATTATAAACAATTAAAACACAATAAACAAAGCAGAACACATTGTCAGTGATCTGATAACCCTAATTAAGTTAAATGCAGCTCTATTATTGACACGGCAAAAACTCCTTGCATGTCTCTTCCAAGTTGGGAATTACATACAGGTTGCATTCAAAATCCTAACACAACGTATGTCATAGCAACAAAGGTGTGACACTATTGTTCATCAGTTCAATGTACAACCCAGATCAACCATACTATGAGAAAAAAATGTCACCAACTAGACCATCAAATCCAATGTATAAAGTTATTCCACAATTCCAGTTTTCCTTTCTAAAATGAAACCACCATAGCAGCCTCTATGAAGTTAATCATAAATATTGTTAGAAATCTCCCCAAATCCTTGGAAAAGAATTGTCTTTTCACAGTCAGTTGTAAAAAACATATGGTTTTTCTTTGCCTGTCCTCTGTTTTTCAGCCAACTTTCCAGATCTCCAATAGTTTACAAATGTCTCCTGATTTAGATATATTAATTTAAAGTTATGTCATTGCATTTCTCTTTGTATATCTATAGTCTTTCCTTTTAGCAAACTAGTGTTCATTTCTTAAACTTAAACTGTTCTGCTTTCAAATCAAGGTCCTATGTTTCCATTGTACTGTTAGATCTAGTTCTTATTTTCCTACTGTTTCTTACTTTTTTTAAATTTAGCAAGTTAGACTGATTTGTTCTTTCAGAAATTATTCTTTACCTAATTACCTTTAAGTGCTTAGGTAAGGACAAATAGAACTCTACAAAATTCTTTGCCAAATAATTCAATTTAATCAAATAATTTATTCAAACTGGCTCCAATGGACAATTTTTGCTTTCTTCCAAAATGAAGCATTGATCTTCTAAAAATACTACCTCCTTTCAATAGCAATAGTTGCTAGGAGTTAGCAATAGCTACTGGGATGAAGTTAATTTAAAACATCTTCCAGGACACATAAACCTACCATTCCTCACTGAAGCATGGATGATAAATAAAGTCAATACTGGACCTTAGTGTGTGTGTGTGTGTGTGTGTGTGTGTGTGTGTGTGTGTGCACGTGTGCGCATGCACGTGCGTGAGCACATGAGAGAAAGAGAGAGAAAAGGAGAGAGAGAGAGAGAGAGAGGGAGGGAGGGAGACACTATGAAGGAATAAAGGAACAGTGGTGCTTGCAAATGTTATATTTTTCAAATTTTCAATTTTTAATTTAGAGCCAACTAAATGCTCCTTACCATTAAACTCAGTATAAACTCTGTGTTGTTCCTACTATAATTAGCAGGATTTTTCCCCTGTCACCTGATTGACCACATCAAAGGAAAATCGATTGACCAGATCAGATTGGGCAAATTTTTATTTTGTTTTTAAACTGACTCCAATTTTTAGCCTTTTTCACTTCAGGGTTAATTTTAAACACACACACACACACACACACATTCCTTAAATATTTATATAAGGATTAGTATATATACAACCTTTATATATGCATATATAAATTGATTCATATGTATATATATGTAATTTTATAGCTAAGGATTAATTTATATCTATAGATAGAAATATATATATGTGTGTGTGTGTGTGTGTGTGTGTGTGTGTGTGTGTGTGTGTGTGTGAAACAAACTCTTGCCAGAATTTATTCCTTAAAAATAAAATCAGGACTATACCTTGTAGCTCAACTTTAAAAAAAAATTATCTCTGGGATCCATTCCAATTTTACTCTGGCAGGCTCTTAGTATTAATTATTTGAGTTTAGTCCCTTTTTTCTTTTGCCACAGAGATTTAACTTTTTTGTTTAAGAAAAAAATTACCATTCCCCAACAGGTGAAATGTTTCCAGGTCGCTTTCTGTTCCTGTAGCTTATTTAAAGACACTCCTGGAACCGAAAAGTAGTAGTCTTTCTGGAGGAAATTATTAGGTGGCCTAGTAGACAGAATATAGGACTGGAGTATGAAAAGAGAATGAGAAGATTTGTGTTCAAATCCTTCCTCAGACACCAGCTGGCAAGGAAGTCACTTAATCCTCTGAGTCTTGATTCCCTCATCTCTAAACTAGGGATAATAATAGCAACTACCTCACAGGGTTGTTGTGAAGATCAAATGAGTAAACATAAATTACCCCATCCATACTATCTGTTATTATGTCTTCAACTACTACAAATAGCTTCTAGTTACAAATAATTTTAAATATGTATTTTTCTTTAAGAGCATATAATGCAAGAAAACAACCTTTTAAATCTGGAATTTAGTTCATATCAATGACAAAGCTGGGATATGACTATCACATAGGATAGCATATAGGCAAAACAAAATAGATACTGCTGAGATCATGGAGAGGCCCAAGATGGTGTAATGGTAATGGGAATTTGAAGACCTTCCCTGACCCTTTATTAGCCTAAATTGAACTTGAGGACCTTTCCTGATTTGAAATAAACTCATCCCCATAATAGGCTGAATGTGGTCACATAGAACTTATGATAGGAAGAGTGCTGATGGGTGGAGCAGAGCCCACAGGAGAAGGTGGATTTGAGGGAGGCTTGTTTTTTCAGGAAGGCACAACTTTTTTACTTTGTAGTCAAATGGGTCACAAGGGTTGTGATGTTCTCTGACCCTGGAGAAAGCTATATATACCTCTGAGGTGAGGTTTTGCTTTGGGGCTCACTTTGGGAAGAGTTGTGTGATTTGGCCAGATGAGACTCTGGGCAGCCAACAAGCCACCCAGCTTTGAAAACCCAGATGTTGGTGCTTGTCTCTCTGGTGACTAATAAGGTATGGATATAATAGTCAGACAGCTAGAAATCCTATATGTCGTGTTGTGTTATTTCCTCTGTCTGTATTTTTGTCTGCTTATAATTTCTGTTTATATTCTCTGAAGTTCAAGGTGTTAACTTTTTCCCCTAAACTACATAAATGATATATGTTTGATTGATTAAAGTAAGATTGTTAACCCTTTTTGAGTTGCTTTCCTTTAGAAAAGCAGATCAAAGAAGCTGTGCTAGAAGCCATCCTGGATATGCTAGGGTGCTTGCTGCTACAGATGGTCAGGCATGTGCCAGACCCAGACAAAGTCAACACCATTTATGTGTCTACAAGAAGAGAAGCCAAGAGTATTCAGGTATCAGCAAAGACCAGTCATCTATCTAAAGAGAATGGGCATTGAAGGAGATGACAGGCAGAACCCCTCCCCCCACAACATGAGGCTTACAGCTAGCCACCCACTACCTCCAGAGTCTAAACATGTTTGGGCCACAGAATCTGAAAGAGACAGCCATTAGTTATCCAGAAACCATCTCCCACTTTTTCCTCCTTAAAACCAGCAGTAGATATTATAGGTAGAGAAAGAGACAGATACAGCAGGTTGCCAGGACCAGGAAAAAAACTTTATATATATTTGGTCTTGTCTAACAGAAGAACCTCAGTGATTTTTTAAATATAGGAATAACCAAATCTAACAAGTTTTATCTAAAGAAAAGCTCAGGTGGCCTAGCCAATATGGCAGCATAGAAGCAGGAAAACTCCCTGTGCTCCCCATATAACCACCTCAAATACTTATTAAAAAACTCTATACAAACTTTAGGGCTACAGAATCCACAAAGTGACAGAGAGAAACAACTCTGCCACTGAAGACAGCCCAGCAGGCTGGTAGGGTCCATCACAGTGCTGGGAGAAGAGCCCAGCCCCACCTAAGTCTGTGGTTTTAGCCTCAGGGAGGCCTGACCAGATGTGACTAGGGGGACATCCAAAGAGTAGATCACCAACAGCTGTGGTGGTTTCCAGAATTATCAACCTATAAATACCAAAGACAAAGTGAGACTTCAGTGTGGACTTTGTGGGAACAGGGAGTCTGGGAGTGCAGTCCGGCCTCTGCCCTGGGAGGGCGAAGTGACTGAGGTATGGCAACTGCTACCACATGGTTGGATCAGAGCTCCTGGCCTGCAGATTGCAAGGGGACCAAGCAACCATTCTGAGGGATAATTGCTCTTGCTTTAACCTGCTTGTATCTGGATCACTGTCTTGGGTGGAGGTCCTGGGGTGTGTGACTAGGTGCCAGAGCTTGTGGGGGCGGCAGAGAGGGCACCCAAATAATATCTGTAGCAGCTGCAAAACCCCCAGAAATTTGGGACAAAACCTCTCTGGAAGCAGAGTTCTACTGTGGCAAAAAGATCAAAAGTCAAGTAATCAGGTGGCAACATGAGCAAGCAAAGGAAGCAAAGCAAGCACAGCAATACAACTTTAGACTCTATTTTGGGGAGAAGAAGGATCAAAGTGTGGAACAGGAAGAAAACAACAAAGTCAGAACTCCTGCACCAAAAGCTTCCAAGAAAAATAAAAGCTGGTGAAAGGCCATAGAGAAGCATAAGAAGGGTTTTAAAAACCAAATAAGAGAAGTGGAGGAAAAATTGGTAAGAGAAATGAGAATGATGCAAGATCATAAAAAGAGAGTCAACAACCTGACTGAATAAAATAACACCATAAAAATAGATTAACTCAAATGCCAAAAGAGGCTCAAAAACCTAATGAGGAGAAGAATGCCTTAAAAATCTGAATTTGCCAGATGGAAAAAGAATCTCAAAAGTGTACTGAAGAGAATCATTCCTTCAGAATTAGATTGGACCAAGTGAAAGCTAGTGACTTTATGAGAAATCAAGATACTATTAAACAGATCCAAACAAATGAAAAAATAGAAGGCAATGTGAAATATCTCATTGGAAAAATCACTAAACTGGAAAATAGATCCAAGGGAGATTATTGAAAAATTATTGGACTACCTGAAAGCCATGATAAAAAAAAAAAACAACCTAGATATATGATCCACCAAGAAATTCTCAAGGAAAATTACCCTGATGTTTTAGGACCAGAGGGCAAAATAGAGATTGAAAGAATCCACTGATCACCTCTTGAAAAGGGTCCCAAAAAGAAAACTCCTAGGAATGTTATAGCCAGATTCCAGAGTTCCCAGATCAAGGGGGAAATATTACAAGTAGCCAAGAAGAAACAAACTGAATATTGTGGAAACACAATCAGTATTACACAGGATTCGGCAGCTTCTACATTGAAGGATCGAAGGGCTTGGAATATGATGTTCTGGAGATCAAAGGAGCCGGGATTAAAACCAAGAATCACCTACCCAGCAAAACTGAGTATCATGTTTCAGGGCAAAATATGGTCATTTGATGAAACATAAGACTTTCAAGCATTCTTTTTTTTTAATTAAATGCTTTATTAACTTCTGTTTTACATCATTCATTTCCACCAGATTATGAGTTACATTTACCCCATTTTTCCCTACCCACCACCCCAGAATAGCAGTCCCATTAGATATCCCCTCCTCCAATCTGCTCTCTCCCATATCTTCTCCCATATCCCCTTCGACTTTGCCATTATGGCAAGGTGAATCTCTGAGCCCCAATGCCTGGACATCTTATGAAACATTTAATTTTAAAACTTTGATTTTCAGATCCGTTCCCTTCCTCCCTTGTCACCCACTCCCTCTGAGAAGATAAGCAATTCAGTATGTGTTGTACATGTATAGCTATGCAAAACATTACCATAGTAGATATATTGTAAAAGACTGCTTATATTTCCCTCCCACCCATCTCAATCTCCACACCTGCTCCATTCCCTACTTTGATCTTGTCCCTCTTTGATAGTGGGTACTTCCAACCTCCCCTCCCCCCAGAATGCCCTCCCCTCCATCATCCCTCCTCTCATCCCCCTTTCCCCTACTCAGGAGAGTGAGTGAGGGTAAGATGTTCCATTTGGTATGTATGTGATTCTCTCCTTGAGCCAACTTCAATGAGAATATGCTTTTGCCTTTTTGCCTTCCTGTTCTTCCCCTCCCCTGCAAGTACTTCCCCTTGCCTCTTCTATATGAGATAGTTTACCTACTCTGTGTCTCTCCATCTCCTCTTGCCACTTTCCTCTCTCACCTCTTGACTTCACCCCTTAAGAATCATTCCTTCCTTGGGGCGGCTAGGTGGCGCAGCAAGCAGAGCACTGGCCTCGGAGCCAGAAGGACCAGAGCTCAGATCCGACCCCAGACACCCAACACACGAACAAAATCCCAGCTGTGTGACCCCAGGCAAGTCACCCAACCCCAATTGCCCTCTAAAAAAAAAGAATCATCTCTTCCCATCAAGTTCAACCTGTGCCCTCTATCCATGTATACCTGTGAACATATGCCATGTACACTTCTTAAATTATTTTCATAACGAGGAAGGTTTCATCAAACACAACTATTGTTTTTCCATGTAGGAATTTAAATAGTCCAACTTTGATAAGTTCCTTTTGATTTCTTTTCCTTGATAACCTTCAGAAGGATCTCTTGCTTCTTGCGTCTGAATGTCAAATTTTCTATTCAACTCTGGTTTTTTCATTAAGAATGCTTGAAATTCCTCTATTCCACTGAATGACCATATTTTCCCCTGAAACAAGATACACAGTTTTGCTGGGTAGGTGACCCTTGGCTTCAATCCCAGATCTTTTGCCCTCTGGAATATCATATTCCATGCTCTTCTATCCCTCAATGTAGAAGCTGCCAGGTCCTGGGCTATTCTGATTGTGTTTCCACAATAGTGAAATTGTTTCTTCCTGGCTGCTTGTAGTATTTTCTCCTTGATTTGGGAGTTCTGGAGCCTGGCTATAATATTCCTAGGAATTTTCTTTTTGGGATCTTTTTCAGGAGGTGATTGGCGGATTCTTTCAACCTCTTTTTCCCCCTCTGCGTCTAAAACATCAGGGCAATTTTCCTTGAGAATTTCTTTAAGGATGATTTCTAGGTTCTTCCTTTGATCATGGCTTTCAGGTAGTCCAATAATTTTTAAATTATCTCTCCTGGATCTATTTTCCAGGTCAAAGATTTTTCCCATGAGATATTTCACATTGCCTTCTACTCTTTCATTTGTTTGGATCTGTTTAACAGTATCTTGATTCCTCATAAAGTCACTAGCTTCAATTTGCTCTAGTCTAACTCTGAAGGAATTAATCTCCTCAGTGAGCTTTTGAGATTCTTTTTCCATCTGGCAAATTCGACTTTTTAAGGCATTCTTCTCCTCCTTGCCCTTTTGGGCCTCCTTTGCCATTTGAGTTAGTCTATTTTTTAAGGTGTTATTTTCCTCAGTCAGGCTGTTGACTGTCATTTCATACTTTTCTTGCATCTTTTTCATTTCTCTTCCCAAATTTTCCCCCACTTCTCTTATCTGCTTCTTAAGGTCCTCTATGGCCTGTAGCCAGCTTGTATTTTCAGTTGGGGCTTTTGGTGCAGGAGTTCTGACCTCACAGTCCTCCTCCATGCTTTGAGCCTCTTTGCCCCTAAAATAGGAGTCCAATGTTGAACTTTTCTGTTTATTTTGTTTCATTTGCCTAGGCATGTTGCCACTTAATTACCTGATTTTTAGGCTTGTTGCCACAGTAGGACTCTGCCATCAGAAAGGGGAGCTTCCACCCAAATGTGGGGTCTTCACAACTTTTGCCAGTTGGGTGGCCTCTGTAAAGCCTCCACTCACTCTGGCAAATTGGATATCTACCCCAAACTTCCCCCCCAGACCACAATCCAGATCCAGGTAGTTTAAAGCAAAAGTGGTTAACCCCCAGACTGATTGCTGGATCTCCCTACAGTTCACAGACCCCAAGAAGGGGTCTAACTGAGACAGCCAGGAGTCTGAAGAGAAGAGAGGGAGGGGTCCCAACAAGCCCCACCTCACCTCACCAACAAAAGCCTACTTATAGCCCAGAGGTATAGAGGCAGAAATCTGAAGTGGTCAGACTCACCCCCACCTACACATCTACATTCTTCACTGACTTCCCTGACTTAGCCATAAACTAGCCACCCAGAGGTATTCAAAGTCAAGGATCAGGCCCTAAACTCATAGCCTGAGAAACTCAGAAACAGGAAGTCACAATGGGAAAGAAGGAAACTGAGAAGGAGAAGGGGAAGGCAAGAAAGTCTATTCAAACATACTATGCAGGGCAAGAACAACAAAACACACAGGACAATATAGACTGTCTACCCACACCTGAGACCTCAGTTTCCACAGAAGGAAACATGGTCTTGTCTCAAGCCCAAATAGCATTCCTGGAGGAGCTTAAGAAAAATTTTAAAGACCAAATCAGGGAGGCAGTGACCTCTTGGAAAAAGAAAATACCTCCCTAAAAAAGGAACTTCAAAAACTAACTGAAGACCATACTTTGCTAAAAATTAGACACAATCAAATTGAAACTCAGAACTCTATGATGCAGCAAGAGTCAATCAAACAAAACAAGACAATCGAAAAACTGGAAGAAAATGTAAAATATCTCACTAGAAAAATAACTGACCTAGAGAACAGATCCAGGAGAGACAACCTAAGAATTATTGGTCTACCAGAAAGCCATGATGAAAAAAGCAGCCTAGACAACATCCTCCAAGAGATTGTCAAAGAGAACTGTCCTGAGGTCCTGGAATCAGAAGATAAAATAGCTATCGATAGAATTCACCGGACTCCTCCTGAAAGAGATCCCAACCTGAAAACTCCAAGAAATATAGTAGCCAAATTGCAGAATTACAAGATTAAAGAAAAAATTCTATAAGCAACCAGAAAGAAACAATTCAAATATCAAGGAACTACAGTTAGGATCACACAGGACCTAGCAGCTTCTACATTAAAAGAGTGGAGGGACTGGATTTGGATATTTCATAGGGCAAGAGAGCTAGGAGTACAACCAAGGATTAACTACCCTGCAAAACTGAGCATAGGGGTGGCTAGGTGGTGCAGTGAGTAGAGCACTGGCCCTTGAGTCAGAAGGACCTGAGTTCGGATCCAGCCTCAGACACTTAACGCACACACAAACAAAAACTTAGCCGTGTGACCTTGGGCAAGTTACTTAATCCCAATTGCCCTCAAAAATGCAAAAAATAAAATAAAATAAAAACTGAGCATAAGCTTTCAGGCAAGGAGATGGACGTTTAATGAAATAAGGGACTTCCAGACTTTCTTGATGAAAAATCCAGAGCTCAATGGAAAATTTGATCTCCAATTACAAGACTCCAGGAAGACATAAAAAGGTAAACAAGGGAAACACAGACTCACACATGCATAACTGCACACACCCACACCAACAAACACAAGCTCATTACTTGGGATGCAACAAGAGCAAAATGTTCACATCCCTATATGTGGAGCTGATAACTGTCAATATTCGAAATCTTTATGATTATCATGACCTTCAAAAGGGTTATAATTAGATAGAGGGTGTGGGTATGAATGCACTAACCTGAAGACTAAAAAAAAAACTATTAAGGGGATCAAAGGGACTGTAATGGGAAAAAGGAAAGGATGAGATAGGAAAAGGTAAAATATGCCATCTGAAGAGGCATCAAAACACACTATAGAAGAGGGGAAAGAAAGAGGAAGAGAAACATCATTTAAACAATATTCTCACTGGTTCTGGTTCAAAGAGGGATCAACTTAATCAGTGAAGTTTAAGATTTTAATGTGAATAGACACATAAATTCATTAAATAGAGGAAAAGGAGGGAGGGAGAGGAGCACTGTTTGAAATTCACTCTCATTCGTTTGGAATCAAACGGGGAGTAATTTACTCTGATAAGTATAAAAATTTATTGTGTCCTATAGATAGTGGAAGGGTAACGGGGGATGAAAAGGAGGAGACTAAAGGGGGGGGATTAGAAGGGAGGGAAATAGTAGTAAGGGGAGAGGGTAGGTTAAGAAGGGGGGTCACTGGGTAGGAACACTGAGGGAGGGGGAAGTCAAGAGGGAAAACTTCAAGGAGGGGAAGGGAGAAGGAAGAAACAAAAACATAAACAGGGGAGGGAATAAGATGGAGGGGAAAAGACAGATAGTCATCATTACTGTGAATGTGAATGGGATGAACTCTCCCATAAAACAGAGGCGGAGAGCAGAATGGATTAAATACCATAATCCTACAATATGCTGTCTACAAGAAACACATTTGAAACAAAGGGATACCCACAGGGTAAGGGTAAAAGGTTGGAGTAAAATTTATTATGCCTCAGGTAAAGTAAAAAAAAAGCAGCGGTAGCAATACTTAGATAAAGCAAAAGCAAAAATAGATCTAATTAAAAGAAATAAGGAAGGAAACTATATCCTACTAAAAGGCACCATCGAGAATGAAGCAATATCAATGCACCAAGTGGTATAGCATCTAAATTCCTAGAGGAGAAGTTAAAGGAATTAGAGGAAGAAATAGATAGCAAAACTAAACTAGTGGGGGACCTTAATCTTCCCCTCTCTGAACTCGACAAATCTAACCTCAAAATAAACAAGAAAGAAGTTAAGGAGGTGAATAGAATCTTAGAGAGACTAGATATGATGGATCTCTGGAGAAAACTGAATGGGGATAAAAAGGAATTTACTTTCTTCTCAGCAGTGCATGGTACATTCTCAAAAATAGACCATGTACTAGGGCATAAAAACCTCACAATCCAGTGCAAAAAGGCAGAAATATTAAATGCATCATTCTCAGATCATGATGGAATAAAAATTATATGCAATAAATGGCCAGTGAAAGATAGACTAAAAACGAATTGGAAGTTAAACAATTTAATCCTAAAGAAGGGATGGGTCAAACAAGAAATTATAGAAACAATCAATAATTTCATTCAAGAGAATGATAATAATGAGACAACATACCACAATTTGTGGGATGCACTAAAGGTAGTTCACAGGAGAAGTTTTATATCCCTGAGTGCATACATGAATAAATTAGAGAAAAGGGAGGTCAATGAATTGGATATGCAATTGAAAAAGCTAGAAAAAGAACAAATTGAAAATCCCCAATTTAGTACTAAATTAGAAATATTGAAAACCAAAGGAGAGATTAATAAAATTGAAATTAAGAAAACTATTGAATTAATAAATAAAATTAAGAGCTGGTTTTATGAAAAAATCAACAAAATTGATAAACCCTTAGTCAATATGATAAAAAAAAGAAAGAAGAAAACCAAATTATGAGTATCAAAAATAAAAAGGGTGAATCTACCTCTGATGAAGAGGAAATCAAAAAAATAATGGGGAATTATTTTTCCCAATTGTGTGCAAATAAATATGACATTCTTAGTGAAACAGATGAATATTTAAAAAATCATAAGTTGCCCAGATTAACTGAAGAGGAAGTGAATTACCTAAATAACCCCATCTCAGAAAAAGAAATCAAACAAGCCATCAATGAACTCCCTAGGAAAAAATCTCCAAGTCCTGATGGGTTCACTAGTGAATTCTATCAAACATTTAAAGAACAATTGATTGCAATACTCTACAAACTTTTTGGGAAAATTAGTGAAGAAGGAGTCCTACCAAACTCTTTCTGTGACACAAATATGGTACTGATTCCTAAATCATTAAGAGATAAAACAGAGAAAGAAAATTATAGACCAATTTCCTTCATGAATTTAGACGCAAATATTCTAAATAAAATATTAGCCAAAAGACTCCAACAATTTATCACAAAAATAATACACTTTGATCAGGTAGGATTCATTCCAGGAATGCAAGGATGGTTTAATATTAGGAAAACCATCAGTATAATTGAGCATATCAACAATAAAACTAGAAGAAACCACATGATCATCTCAATAGATGCAGAAAAGTCTTTTGACAAAGTACAACATTGATTCCTATTAAAAACATTAGAAAGTATAGGAATAAATGGAGCCTTCCTTAAAATAGTTGATAGCATCTATTTAAAACCATCAGCAAGTATTATATGCCATGGGGATAAACTAGAAGCCTTTCCAATAAGATCAGGAGTGAAACAAGGGTGTCCACTATCACCCCTCTTATTCAGTCTGGTACTAGAAACATTAGCAGTAGCAATTAGAGAAGAAAAAGAAATCAAAGGAATCAAATTAGGCAAAGAAGTGACCAAGCTATCACTCTTTGCATATGATATGATGATATACTTAGAGAATCCTAGAGAATCAAATAGAAAATAACTATTGAGACAATAAATAAATTTGGCAAAGTTGCAGGATATAAAATAAACCCACATAAATCCTCAGCATTCCTGTACATCTCTAATGAAACTCAACAGCAAGAGATAGAAAGAGAAATTCCATTTAAAATCACTGTAGACATTATAAAATATTTGGGAATCTACTTGCCAAAACAATCCCAGGATCTATATGATCACAACTACAAAACACTTCTCACACAAATAAAATCAGATCTAAATAGTTGGAAAAATATCAATAGCTCATGGCTGGGTCGATATATATAATAAAATGACAAATTTATAATATAATATATATTACATATAATATAAAATAATAATAAAATAATAAAAATGACAATTATGCCCAAACTAAACTATATGTTTAGTTCCATAACAATCAATTTACAAAAAAACTACTTTTTAGAGTTAGACAAAATAATAACAAAATTTATTTACAAAAACAAACGGTCTAGAATATCAAGGGAATTAATGAAAAGAAATGCTAGGGAAGGTGGACTAGCTATGCCAGATCTTAATCTCTATTATACAGCAGCAGTCATCAAAACTGCTTGGTACTGGCAGAGGTGTAGAGTAGTGGATCAATGGAATAGATTGGGCGCAGGAGACCCAGCAGTTAATGAATATAGTAATCTATTGTTCGATAAACCCAAAGACCCCAGTTTTGGGGATAAGAATGCACCATTTGACAAAAACTGCTGGGAAAACTGGAATACAGTATGGCAGAAACTGGGCATAGAGCACTATCTAACACCATATACCAAAATCAAGTCTAAATGGGTGCATGATCTAGGTGTAAAGGATGATACTGTAAGCAATTTGGGAAAGCAAAGAATAGTTTACCTGACAGATTTGTGGAGACGGGAAGATTTTAGGACCAAACAAGAATTAGAGAGCATTATAAAATGCAAAATGGATAATTTGGATTACATTAAATTGAAAAGCTTCTGTACAAACAAAGCCAATGTAACCAAGATCAAGAGGGAGGTGGGAAATTGGGAAAGAATTTTTACAACTTGTGTCTCTGATAAAGGACTCATTTCTAAAATTTATAGAGAATTGAGCCAAATCTATATGAATACAAGTCATTCCCCAATTGATAAATGGTCAAAGGATATGAACAGAAAGTTTTCAGAGAAAGAAATTAAAGATATCTATAAGTATATGAAGAAATGCTCTAAATCACTATTGATTAGAGAAACGCAAATCAAAACAACTCTGAGATATTAAATCTCTCCAGTCATATTGGCTAAGATGACAAAACAAGAAAGTGACAAATGCTGGAGAGGATGTGGAAAATTGGAACACTAATACATTGCTGGTGGAGTTGTGAACTTATCCAACCATTCTGGAGAGCAATCTGGAATTATGCCCAAAGGATTATAAATAATTTCATACCCTTTGACCCAACAATATCAGTTCTAGGGTTATATGCAAAAGAGATCATAGAAGTGGGTAGAAGACCCATATGTACAAAAATATTTATAGCAGCCCTCTTTGTGGTTGCAAAGAATTGGAAACTAAAGGGGTGCCCATCAATTGGGGAATGGCTAAACAAGTTGTGGTATATGAATATAATGGAATATTTTTGTGCTATAAGAAATGAGGGGGTGACGGATTTCATAATTACCTGGAGAGACTTATACAAACTGATGCTGAGTGAGAAGAGTAGAATCAGAAGAAATTTGTATACAATCACAGACATACCATATCTATGATGACTAACTATGACAGACTGGACTCTTTTCAGCAATGCAGTGATATAAGTCAATCCTGAAAGACTCAAGAAAGAGAGAAATGCGCCATCCAGAGATATAACTAGAAAGAACTGAGCCTGAATCCTGATGGAAGTAAAGTAAATGATCTTTTTCTTTTTATTGTTTGGTTTTATTTCTTCTTTACCATCTTTCATCCCACCTAGTACAATATGCCTTTGTAATTGGAATAATGTCTAAAATGAATGTATTTGCAGATCCTATACTGGACTATATGTTGTTGTGGGGGAAAGGGGGAGGGAAGTAAAGGAAATGTGAAAATCAAGGAACTATGGAATTGAATCTTGTTAACTGAAACTAAACTAATAAATTCATTACAAAAAAAAAGACTTCATGGCAAAAGTGACATTTGATTTATGCTTTAGGTTCAGGTTCAGGGAAACAACCTGGGACAATGACAAGGCTCCTATACAGGAAGGTAAAAGATCCAGGTTCAGGTTGCAGCTCTGCCACCAATTTACTGTGTTCCCTGAAGTTCCCTGAATTCCCTGAAGTCACTTAGGTTCTCTGGGACTCACTTCATCTTACAATGGTATCCGATTATATGACTTTAAAAGTCCCCTTCAATTCTAACACCTATCATATTTGGCCCATTCTAGTTTAGGTTATAATTGTAGAATCCACATATTATCTCTTCCACTAGACTGAAAAATTCCTTGAACATTGTAGCTATATCTTATCTCATTTTTTAAAGCAATTCAGATTAAGTAACTTGCTCAAGGTTACACTGCTAGTTATTTATGTGTGGGTGCTAAGTAACTGAGGCTGGAACTGATCCCGGGTCCTCCCAACTCTGGGGCTAGTGCTCTTACTCACTGTGCCACCTAGCCGCCCCTCTTACCTCATCTTTATATCTCCCTCTGTGGTGGAACAATATCCTAAGACCCCGTGCCAGGCATCTTAGGCATGTCTTTTTCCTTAAAAGATAATGAAACTTTCCTTTAACTATTTTACTATTATTTTACTATTTTCCTTTAACTATTTAACTATCCTAAGGAACTAAGGCTCAGATTATTGAAATGACTTCCTAGATGCCTGGCTGTGTTGGTGGGAAGTTCACAAGGAGATCCAGCTATTTTTCCCTGATGCTTCACTAGTAACACAGAAGCAGGAGAGCTGGACTCAGCTGAATCTATATGGTGTGCTTGCCAGATATCCTTAGTTGAATATCCTTCCCCTTCTGTGGTTAAGCAAATCTCCTTTTATTCACTCTTAGAACTTCTACAAGTATTCATTTTGTTCTAATATTGAACCTTAGATATGAGACCAGCCTGTTCACCCCCAATCTACAACCCCTCAGTGTCTAATCTGGTGCTCTGGATAATGTAGGTACTCAATCAACATTTATGGAATCAAGCAGTGATTTCAAAATCTACAAACTCAAAGCAGTTCATAGCAAGGTCAGATATCTATTCCAATCCCCTCAATTTTACATATGAGCAAGCTAAAAGAATGATTTCTACCCAGGGTTACACAATTTAGGGAAAACAATTTAGTGAAAGAGTCGACACCCACACCCAGGTCCCCTGACTGAAGAGTCAGTGATATTTCCACCATATAACCTTGTACTGATATTGCATTCTGAGGGTCATAATTTTCATCTCTTCATAGTCATCAGGGTTCTGAAGAAGATTACAAAGCTTGGCAGAAACATGTTCACAGTGACTCACCCCCATAATAGAGTGAGACAAAGTGTCAGGGTTTTCAGATGCCTACAATGTTGAACATGATTTCACAGAAGCAAATTGTTTATCTGGTCTTTCTTGTTACTATCAAGGAAAAGAGAAACAGAAGTCCAGGCAAAGCTGTTTGTCTGATACTGATTACAGAATATATTTTGTCCCTTAAAGAACCATCCCTCTACCAAACCACTTCTCCTCCCCTCCCCTCACATTCACCTTTTTAAATTGCTTGGTCAAATGGGAGATGCTGGTGTAAATTCTGCATTTTTTATTTAAAACATGAATCAAAAACACATTTTACATATATTAGACTTGAAAAGCACCACCAGGAATGTTGATGATCCTAACAATAATGATAACATGTATCTATATACCATATTTATATAGTATCCAGTTTAGCCCTTGAAAAAGGGTTATCACCATTTCCCCATTTTATACATGAAGTATCTGGGAAGGAGAACTGGCTAAGGAGTCAGGACCCTGATGAGCTCCATCTTTGAAACTAATTGACTTTGTGACCCTGGGCATGGTATTTGACCCCCACCCCATGGTTTAGTTATTTACCTGTAAAATGAAGGATCCTTTCTGAGGCTGCTTCCACCTTTAACATTCTGTAAGTCTGAGATTCAGAGGCTTAAATGACTTAATTGAGAACACACAGCCAGTAAATAACAAGGTAGAGAGTAGAACACTTGTCTGTAGTTTCCTAACTTAGTGATTTTTCTCACTACAATGAGAAAGCAGTATGAAATGAGCCCTAGCCAGAGGACTTTGTTTTTCATCTTTAGTATTTTGACTTTGCTAACTTTTCAACTTTGAGTGAGCAGCTTAGTTTCTCTAAGTCTCTGCTTCCTCCTTTTAACAATGGAATGACCCTTGCATTTTCTTCATGGTAGGATTGTTTTGAGAAAGTACTCTGTAAATTGTCAAGAACTGTAGAAATATTAGCTTTATTGCTTTGAAATTATCTAAGGAGTTGCAGATTGTTATGCTCTAAAATAGGGACACCTGAATACAATTTTTAATTATACGAAGCTGTTTCAGAGAAGGGTATATTTGCCAGACTTTATTGAGAGGAAATGACTGGAATCAGCATGTTCCTTAGTCATCTCACTTGATTTTGTTCTCTCTCTTAGTAGCTGGCATACACTTTAAGTTAGTATTTTGAGTTTTTCCCCAAAGGACCACTTGCTGCAAGGAAAATGAAGGCTGTGAGATGCTTACAGGGGAGTTTTCTTTGGCATCAGGAAGGGAAAAACTCCCATCTAAATAGATGTCTCCAGGCAAACTGAGAAAAGGGATGAAATGAGCCTCCTTGGACACAATGGGAACAGAATAACACTCTGGCAATCACTAAAGTAGTTCTAATCCTGACTTCGTAACTAAATTGTGTGATTTGGAGTATGTCAACTTTTCTTCTCAAGACCTCAGTTTCCCCATGTGTAAGATGAAAGAATCCTTGCACTTCTCTCCCAGCTCTTATTTTTTATTAACTAAGTACCCTTCTATTTCTAAAATTCCATGATAACAAGGTGCTTTCCCACTCCAATATTCTTTGATTCTAGGATTCTAAGGCCACTTCCAACTATCAGTCAATGTTCTATGATTCTAATTTCTAACTTTATATCTGTTCATAATGGAAAAGCTAATCCTGGTACATCCATATAAACTCTTAGAAAAGTGAATAAGTATTTCATGCCCTGTGAGAGTAGTTGACCTGTGTTTTTCCTTTGAGGAAGAAGGGGACATTGGATGAAAATTTAGGTTTCCATCTAAGAAGCAGGTGAGTATTACTTGGGATTTTCTGAGTCTAACACTCCACTGAATGTTTATTGTCTTACCCTATGGCCTACAGTACATGAGGCTAATAGGTAGAACAATTGAGACTTATTTTTTTCCATATTAAAGTAGACAGCATGAATTCTAGACATGTATTATTTGAGTTTTTATTGTTGTATATGCTTTCCAGTTGTGAGTATAGAAAATATTCAAGACTGTCATTTTGAAAATAGCCAGCAGATAGATGGCATGGTAGATTGTATGCCAGGTCTAGAATCAGAAAGACCTGAGTTCAAATCCAGTTTCTATCACTACCTAGGTGTGTTACTGTTCACTGTTTTCAGTCATATCCAACTCTCTGTGTCCCCATTTTGGGATTTTCTTGGCAAAGATACTGGAGTGGTTTGCTATTTCTTTCTATATTGTCAATGTGGTACCCACAGTGGCTTCTATGAATATGTAGGCATATTTACAAGTTTGAATTACAAAGATATATCAGATTATCTTCTTCTAAGACAAAACCAAGATATTTATTGATATAACAGGAAGCCAAATCCATCATGGTAATAAAGAAGTTGGTACATTACCAATACAGGAAGCACCACCATCCCCAAGCCTTCCCTTCATCAGGCCTCCCCACAAACAAGCTCCGTTACAAAAAATGCCTCCCTCTCTCACTCACACTAACCTCTCTGCCTCAGCTCTGCCTCACTCTCTCCTCATCTCCACCCTTCCTGCTCCACCTATTCAGCAAGCTCCTCCCACCATGGGCTCCATGTGACTCAGGTGTGCATGGGCTGGAGTTCAAAGCAGGTTGGAAAAGAAGATCCTCAAATTCCCTTAACATTACACCTTCTCCATCTTATTTTACAGATGAGTAACTGAGTCAAACAGGGTTAAGTGACCTACCCGGGGTAGCAAGTGTTTGAGGTTGCATTTGAACTCATGAATATGAGTCTTCCTGATTCCAAGCCCAGTTCTCTATTTACTGTGCCATATAGTTGCTCTCCTAGCTGTGTGACCCTGGGCAAGTCACTTCTATTGCCTCAGTTTCTTCAAATGTAAAGTGGGGATAGTAGCACCTACCTTACAAGGTTATTGTGAGTATCAAATGAGATAATATTTGTATGAAAAAAGTACATAGCACAGAACTTGCTCATTTCCTTCCCTCCCTTCCCCACTAAGTCTATGACAAGGAAAAAAATACTTAGCCAGTTCATAGATGGGGTCTCTGTTAGTCTCCTATTACTTAAACTTACTGAGTGTTTTTTTTAATACTACCATTATATGTTACCAGGCTTGTGCTGCAATTATTGCTTTTGAGAAATAAAAATGTATTTGAATTTCTGAAATCATCTATTTTTTACATGAGATTCAGCCTATTAATGTGTGAAAATAAAAGCAAGGGCATATATTTAAATTGCTAGCCATAGCAGTAAAAAGCTTAGTAGAAATAGAACATATGAATTTGACATTTTTTTCATCACTTGGGAGATGATTTTCATATTTAGGTTTTAGATATATATTGGGGATTTTATATATATATATATATATATATATATATATATACATATATATATATACACACACACATATGTGTGTGTGTTTGTGTACATATGTGTGTGTGTGTATATATGTATGTATATATGTCCCAGATGACAAGTAATTGGCATTATGTTTGGTCTGATACTGCTCATAAAGCTTGTGCAAGTTGGACATGTCCATTAAGCTTCAGCAGGTAAGACTAAGCACTAGAATGCTTACTGGGAAATCTCAACTTTGTTGCCTAAAGACATGTCACCAAATTGATTGAGGACTGCCTGGGTCTGAGAAGTAATGAGGGCAAACAGTGTGCATGATAGCCGTTTCATTATATTTGGTTATTCCTTTTGTTTCTATTGTAATGAGTAATGGTGATATATTTAAGCCATACTTCTGTGCTCAACTTTATTATGCCATACTTTTTTATTAAAGTTCATTGAAATATAGCAATAAGAGAGAAAGACAGAGCTTTCTTGGTGAGTAGGAAATGAGTAAGAATACTAATAAGAAAAATACCCACCCATCACATTCCTAGATCAAGTGAGCACTACACTCACAAGAGAAATGGAGCTTAGGAATAGCAGTTATCTGCTTCCTGGGTGTGCCCCCCTGACAACGGGTGGAGTGTATGACTACCAGAATTAATGTGGATTTGCAAACACTTAAGCCTTCATCATTAGTAAGAGTTAAGTAACTGGACAGTAATGACAGTATAAGAGTTGTCAACACGTAGGAGGACAACCAGGACAAAGCAAGGTCATAAAAATTCAGGGAGAAAAGAATATCCAAGAAGGCTGGTCAACTGTGTCAAATGCAACAGAGACATCAAGAAGGAATAAATCAAAGAAAAAGCCATTAGATTTACCAAGTAAGAGATTATTGGTAATCTTGGAGTTAATAGTTTAAATTGAGTGGCAAGGTCAGAAACCAGATAACAAGAAGTAGAGAAGTGAATAGGAACAGACAAGAAATAAATATAGACAACTTTTTTCTAAGAGTTTGGCTAAGAAGTAGATACAGGACAACTGGAGGAGTAAGGTAAAAAAAAAATAAGAATTGAGTAGATTTGAATGTTTGTGGGCACTTGGAGGAAGCCAGTGGATCAGGAAAGCTTGAAGATTAAAGATAAAGAATGATGGTAGGATAAATGCTTAGAGGAAATGGTAGAAGATCAAGCACAAAAGTAGAGTATTGGCCTTGGTGGAGTGAAGGTTTACCTCTTCCTTAAAGACTAGAGCAAAACATGAGAGACTAGTGAATAAAGTCAAAGTCTTTTGAGGTATGAGATATGGGAGAAGGGAAAGTTCTAGATGTACAACCTTGATTTTTTAATTTTTTTTCATTGATGTCTTTTTTTTTCTAAACACTTTCTGATATATGCACCCAGTTCTATTTCCCTTGTAACAAAGAAAAAGCACAAGCAAATTGATTACAATGGCCATGTATGACAGCATATAAAGCACTGTGTACCCATATTTTACCACCTTTCTAAGGGAGTATGGAAAGGTTTATTTCTTTATCTCTCTTCCAGGATCTATATCAGTCATTTGATTACACTGCACTCAGTTTTATTTTAATGAAGCTTACTTTATTGTAACCATTGTACAAATGGATTCTCTGTTTCTGCTTCGCTGTACATCTGTTCATACATGTCTTCCCATATAACTCTGAATTCTTTATATTCATTAACTCTTGTGGTGCAAATGTGTGTGTGTGTGTGTGTGTGTGTGTGTGTGTGTGTGTGTGTGTGTGTGTAGTTCGTATACCCCAATTTGTTCCACCATTCTCCAGTTGTTAGTTCTACTATTTCCACTTTTTTCTGCTACAAAAAAAATTATGTTATAATTTCTTTTGAGGGGTGGAAGGTAGGGTGGTTTCTGTGTTCAGTTTTGTTTAGTGACTGGGAGCTCCACACAGAGAAGGAAGCAGGCAGCTAGGTGGTAGCAGGGGAGGATGTTCACTTGAAGATCTTGCCTTGATTGAAGGGTCTGCCCACGTGCTGGAAGGCTTCCTCCCAGGAGAAGTACTCTTGTACCATGGTCTGGGACTCCTCACTGCCAGGATCCTTATGAATCTTAGTCTACTTGCCAGTCAGGACTTAGAGGGAGGGAGAGTTCCTGGCCCCAGAAAACCCAGACTCCAGAAATGGCGCTTCTATTGTTGGTGCCAAAAAGGATGATGCTAGCAAAGACATTCTTCCTCAGATTGTCCAGGTGCTGGAACATTCCAGTGATGAAGTTGCAGCTCATGAAGGTCTGGCTGAGCTTCTGGGGGAAGCGGTACTTTCGCTTAAACTCATCCAGCACAAATGTGCTCTTTGGCAGGTGGGCAAAAGGATCCTTTGCCTTGGCCTCCTCGGCCAGGGTCTGGTCACACATCCATATCCTCCTCAGGGCCGGGGGCCGCGGCTACCTTCTTCTCTTCCTTCTGCTCCACCTGGGCCTTCGGTTCCTCTTCTCACTGTCCCTCCTCTTTTCTTGGGACCTCCTTCTTGGGCTGACTCTCAGCAAACTTTTTAGCATCAAGCTGCGACATCTTCTCACAGAGCTTCACCTCTCCCAATGCTGCCCAGAACTGGGGCTGGTGGATGCAGGTGAGGAACCAGCGGTTGGTGCTGGGGAAGGCCTGGGGAAAGATGGCTCCAGGACCTGCTTATAGAGCCTTAAGAGGATGCCCACAACTCTGATGTCAGCCAGAGTCTCGAACTCCCCCACCAGGAAAGTCTGAGTCTTCAGGTGGGCATCGAGCAGCCCCAGAACCCGCCTCACCTCCTCTTTTGCATTCTCTGTAGCCTGTTGTGGAGCATGATGCTAAGACTGGGGAACACCCAAGAACTGTCTGGACGAATGCTGTCACTGTCAGCAAAGCTCACCCACTGGATCACCTAGGCAGCCACCTCTGGGGTTGAGCCTCGAAGATCATCGTTGCTCACATAGTGTGCAATGGCTTTGCTTTCAAATGCACAAAACCCAAATACTCATCACCCTTAAACGCTGGAACCTTGCTTGCACGAAATTTTCGGAGGAATTCGGGGATGTGGTTGGTCTGACCAAAATTGAAGTTGGGAGGTGCGTACAGCACTCGGATCTGGGCCCCACTGTACTGTGCAGCAATGAGGGCCTTGAAGGTCCGCGAGTTTTCAGGGTATGTGTACAGGGTCGTGGCTGCCATGGTGATTCCACAGTGAAAGGGTGTGGGGACGTCGGCGCTGCAGCAAAGTGAGTCCAGCGAAGTGGGGGTGGGGGGAGTGGGGAAGGGGACAGGGAGGGGAGGAGGAGGAATTATGCTAAAATTTAATTTTACATAGTACTGTTCCTTTTGCCTTTGCCTTTCTTCGAATATATGACCAGCAGTAGGATTTCTAGATCAAAGAATTTGAAAAACTTCATGATTTTTCTCACAAAATTCCAAATTGTTTTCCAGAGTTTTTGTACCAATTCCACCTACCAATTTTTGCTAAGTTTCTATGAATGTGGTAACTTCTGTTTTCTTTTGGAGAGGTCCTCAGTCAAGAGAGATGGGGGAAGGGGTGGTATTAGTGATGTCAAAGAGAGAAATAACAATATGGAAAAGTCAATGAGAGGAGCATGCTGGAGTAAAAATAAGGTAAAAATTTCAGGAATGCTGAATAAGGAGGGCTCACTTGAGATAATAATCTGTTCTTTGATAAATATATATATAGTAGGCTTAGGCAGAATGGCTATGAAATTTCATTTAGATTCATTCAACAGCATACTGTAACAATAGAGTAGGATGATGGAAGATATAGACCTATTGTTGGGGTTTGACAAGATATAATTGGAGACAGAACCAGGTGACAAGGGCTTCAAGAGTGAACAACAGTCTAGAAATGAATTGGTTACCTACATGACTAGGATTGTGAAGAGATGAAAATAATGTAATAGGAATAAAGAACCAGAAATGGAAGGAAGGATGGAACAGTTTTTGGCAGTATACAAAATCAGTTTGGGAAGAATGAGGAATAGAAAAGTGTTCAGATAGAGGAATTTCAGTTCTTGATTATGGCAGCAGAGCATTTATGGGTAGTAGTGAAATGAGGTATATATTCATTCCCAAGTGTGGCTAAAGGAGAATGAAGATTTTAAATCATAGGAGTTAAGAACACTGATAAACTCAGGGTGTTTGACCAGAAATCAATTTGTATAATAATATTCCCAAGTATAAGTATGGTATTGGGGCATAGAAAAAGACTGTTGACCAGATATATAGCTACTTTGGAAAGGAAGGAAAATAATCTGGGGACCAAAAGATAAATGTAACCCAGATCTGAATAAGGTGATAAAAGATTCATGAAGTAAACTTTACTGGAAGAGAGGCTGCTGAGTAGACCGGTGCAGGACAGAGATGGTGATAACAATCTTTTGCAGGGAGCTAATTGTTTATTTGTTTATTTATTTATTTATTGCTTTTTGGAGGGGGGAAGACAGGGTTAAGTGACTTGACCAAGGTCACACAGCTAGTAAGTGTTAAGTGTCTGAGGCCAGAGTTGAACTCAGGTCCTCCTAATTCCAGGGCTGGTGCTCTATTCACTGTGCCACCTAGCCATCCTTAATTGTTTATCAATAACAGAGATTACAGAGGTTCTCATGAAAGGGGAGGGCTGAGGAGAATAGGGATGGGGGGGAGTAAAACTGAGATGGGTGGGTATGAGAAAGTGGGAAGTTGTAGCAGAGAAAAGGAGTTTTCACTTCTGCAGTTAGCAATTTGGCATCAAAAGTTTTAGAAGAGGTAGACATTTGTTAGCTTTGGGAAAAGGATGCAGAACTATTTTATGAGGTCTCTGACCCCTAGGTATCCTATCAGGGTGGAAAGTGACTTTACATAGTTCACTCTCAAGCACCAAAGAAGAAAGGATATTTGGTCAGGCACCTGGGTCTACTCAGGTACCTAAGCTCCTGACTGAGATTCACATTCCATGCTATTTCCTTTGCCTCCTCCAAAGGATAAAGGAAGATACAAAATTGATATGAAGCCACACATTGAACCTGGGGTAAAAGGATCTAGAGGTATTAATAGTAAGAGATCGGGTATCTGAGGTTTTGATCCTGGGCAGGGTCTTGAAAATTGGAGAAATGGCCAAGGTCCTAGGCAGGTCTTAGTCAAACAGTGGCAAATCTTTTCCATCTTAGCTAGAGATAGTGTCATAGTAGGTAGAGCACTGGGCTTGGAGTCAGGAAGACCCAAGTTTAAATTTGGCCTCAGTCACTTACCAGCAGTGTGACCCTGGGCAAGTCAACTCAACCTCTCAATTTCCTCAATTGTAAAATGGGGATAATAGCAGGACCTATTTCACAGGGTTGTTGTGAGGATCAAATGAAATATTTGTAAAGGGTTTGTTTTTTAAGTGTTCTTGGCACATAGTAGGTGATTTATAAATGCTTATTCCATTCTCTTCCATTACAGATAGCTATAATGTTGTTTCAATAAGTCAAAGCAGGTCAGAAATGACGTCTAGAGCAGTATGGGGTAAAAGGAAGGAAGCCTCCAAACCTGATCACTGAACAGGGCACTTGAAGCCAGAAGATATAGGATTG
Source organism: Gymnobelideus leadbeateri (assembly GCA_011680675.1). NCBI lineage: Eukaryota > Metazoa > Chordata > Mammalia > Diprotodontia > Petauridae > Gymnobelideus > Gymnobelideus leadbeateri. Next base: position 138,735 of record WOXC01008556.1, read on the forward strand.
GGTTCTGGTTCAGCCACTTAATAGTTGTGTAACCTTGGAAAAAACTAATCTTATTCTTTGGGCTTCAGTTTCTGGATCTGTAATATGAGGTGGTTAGAAGCTGTCTAAGCTCCCTTCCCCCTCTATTTATTGTTTATTGTCTGATGATTCCAAGGCCCCTAGTTTGTCAATTTCTGTTTTTATACTTCATGGAATGTTTTCAGTTCTAATATTCTGAGGTTCCATGATTTTAAGGTCCTCGCCAGTTATAAATTTTCTTGATTCTATGAAATAGTCTGTCAATTGAATAGAGTGTTATATATTTTATCAAGTTTACTAAACCATGCAGTGTGTCCAGGTCCTGCCTTGTGAAAAATCAGCATTGGTTCGGGGCGGCTAGGTGGCGCAGTGAATAGAGCGCCGGCCCTGGAGTCAGAAGGACCTGAGTTCGGAGCCAGCCTCCGACACTTAATCCACACAAACAAAAACCTAGCCGTGTAACCTGGGGCAAGTTACTTAACCCCAATTGCCCTAAAGGGGCAGCTAGGTGGCGCAGTGAGTAAGAGCGCTGGCCTCGGAGTTGGGATGACCCGAGATCAGATCCGGCCTCAGAAAATGAGCACCCACACATAAATAATGACTAGCCTTGTAACCTTGAGCAAGTTACTTAACCCCAATTGCTTTAAATAAAAAAAAAAAAATCAGCTTTGGTTTTTCATGCTTAATAGTCTCTTAGACATTTCACAAAAATCTAACATTCTGATGTACTGTCTTGTTTTTATCTCACTTTAGAGACTGAAAATTCATTCCCATAAAGACCTATAAACATGGGAGGAAATGAAAAAATATTCCAAAGCAGGCACAGTCAAAATGGCTTAAAATTGTCTTTGAGTGGCAAGATTGTTTAAATTGCTTTAATGGGAATGCTATAGACATCATTGATTAGAAGCTATAGGAGCTCAGAGGGCTACACCTTCCTTCTCCTTGGAGCAGCAGGTCACAGCATGTGAGAAGCCATGCTGAGTGATCAGCTCCTGGCACTTTACTCTGGAAATCATTCATCATGAGGCAACCCTGGCTGTATCTGCTAGGCAAGCTGTTTCTCCAGCTATCACTAGTGATTTTGGTCTTTGTACCCCCTTGCACAGAGGGGAGGCCTTTGGCATGGACTCATGATGAGTTTTTATTCAGGAGAAAATAATAATCAGCAAATCCTAGAATAAATCTCAAAATGGTGAAGTCCTTCCTTAGTGTGGAATGCATTGGATGTAAACTCAGTAGACCTGTGTTCATATCCCAGCTTAATCATTCCAAATTTATTTCCTCATCTGTAAAATGAGAATACTTATACTACTTAATTATCAGGGTTACCCCTTCCTGCCAGTGTCTCAAAGGACAAGCAGGAAAGAGTGACTAAGACCCCTAGAGCTTGTCCAGCAACAACACCTCTTAGAGACTAGGAACTATTTGTTTTTCATCTACCATCTGCCATTTCTCCAAAATGACTAATATTTTCCCACATTCTGTTTCCTCATCCCTCTATTAAACAATCACTCTTTGCATTAGAAAAATGTATCCCCACTCCTCCATCACCAATTGCCTTATCTTATCCCCTTCAATTGTAACCCCATCCCATGCCTCCCTCCAACCTTGCCCGTGTTTTCCACTGTACTCTCTGGAATTCCTCTTCATTAGTGGGAAAAACTATTGGTCTTGGGCTTCTTCTCTCCCATTCCTTTCATCTACTAGACTTCGTTGGAATTTTTCTTCCCATTTATGACACTGAATCCCTGGCCCTTCTTTCCACCATTGGCTATACTTTACTCAAATTCACTCTATCCCATCACTCTGGTCTTGAAGAGGAAGTTACAATATCCTTTGCTCTCCACTAAAATTTCCATATTCTACCTTTAACCCTGTAACTCAGCAATGTCTCATCCTTTGAAATTTATGACATCAAAATTTTCCATTTAATCTAGATGATGAGGAGATAGTATTCTAGTTCTGCTCCCCTCCCCCTACCATATCTTTCTTCTTCTTTCTCCAGGAGTTCAAAACCTTGATCATCATATTCTTTTCCTTTCCAACTCCTACCCTTAAACATCAATGTTGATGCTTCATCAGATTCCTTGACCTCCCAATTCCTTAGTCTTATTAAATTCCATAACCTATGTTTTACTTAATCTAAATTGCATATAGCTAAATGGAGCTAGAATCACACAACTGTGCTGATGGGGTACATTATAAATTCATAGTACCCAACTTTAGCTGGATTCTCACTATAGCAAGACAGTCATTTTATTCCTCTTGAATTGATTATCTGCCTCACTACCCATAAAAGCAATTCCAAACCACTCTTCTTTTATGAAAGTTCTCCCCTTTTCCTGCAAAGTGCAATGGCTCCCAATAACATCCAGAATTAAATATAAAATCCTCTGTTTGTCTTGTAAAGAGATAAACAATGTGGTCCTTGCATACCTTTCTAGTCTTTCTATACTTTACTACTTGTCACATATTCTATAATCTGACAACATTAACTTTTTTTTTTTTTTTTTTTTTGCTGTTCCTTGCATAAGATACTCCATCTCCTAACTCGGTGACTTTCACTGACTGTCCCTCCTGCCTGGAATGCTTTCTCTCCTTGTCTCAAACCCCTGGCTTTCTTCAAGACTCAGATCCAATCCTATCTTATGAAAAAACCTTTCCTGAGTTCCTTCAATGCTAGCACACTCCCTTTAACATTCCCTTTCATTGATTATATACATTCATAAATACATAAATATACATAAATGTGTGTATATATTGCCTTGAATATAGTAAGTGCTCAACACGTGATTATTGCTCTGATTACCTGAATATCTCTCACCTGAGAACCATGCTCTCATTTTACTAAGAAAATTGAAGATATTCAACCTGAGGTCAACTTTCTTTCCATTTCAAAACTCTTTAAAATACTCTCCCACACTCTTCTCTTCTCCAGACTCTGACAATGAGGTAACCCTTTTCCTTGTCAAGGACAATTCCTTTTCCTGTGACCTTGATTCCACTCATTCCACTCTTCTCCAGGGGATTTCAAGCTCAATCATATGCCCATCCTAATCTTTGACTTCTCTCTACAATACTGATTCCTTTTATATTGCCTTCAAATATGCCAAAAGCTTCTCCATCCTTAAAAAAAAAACCTTCAGTTATTCTGGGAGGGTGGGTAGGGGAAAAACAATTGTAACTCAAAAGCTGGTGGAAATGAATGATGTAAAACAGAAGTTAATAAAGCATTTGTTAAAAAAAAAAACCTTCAGTAGACCATACTATCCCCTCAAGCTATTGTTTTATCTATTTCACAGCCCAGATTCCTAGAAAATTGTTATGCTTTCTTCCTCTACTTTTTTACCTCTCATTTACTCTTCAACCCTTTGCAATCTGGCTTCCTACCATATAAATAGGCTGAAATTGCTCTCTCCAGAGTTACAAACAATGTCTTAAATTCCAAATCTAATGATCTTTTTTCAGTCCTTGACTTATATGCCTCAATGGACACTGCCAACTACATCCTCCTCCTGGATATTCCCTCCTCTCTTAACTGCCCTGACTCTACTCTCTCCTGATTATCTTTCTACCTTTTTGTCTGCTCTCAGTTTCCTTTGTACATTTATTATCCAAATTACACCTTCTAAGAATGAGTATTCCCAAAGCTCTGTCATAGGCTCTATTCTCTCTTTACTTGGCAATCTCAACTGCTCTCATGTGTTTAATTATCATTTCTGCACTAATGACTCCCAAATCTATATATAAAACTCAGAGTTTCAATGTTACATCACCAATTCCCTATTGAATATTTCAAATTGAATGTCTTAGACACATCTTAAATTCACCATGTCCAGAAGTGAACTTGATATTTTCCTCTAAACCAATGCATCTACTGAATGTTGCTATTTCTGGAGAATGTATCACTATTTTTGTAGTCTTCCAAATTCATAACCTTGCCTCTTCTACCCATTTGCTTGTCAGACATGCCCAGAACTGTATTTTTACTTCTAAAGAAACAGGATCACAGTTATGCAGAAGATGGCTTAATCAAGAAAAAATGCAGGTCTTAGTGATCAATATGGTGACCTCCACACAGTGGGGCATTCACCTACCTTTTGCACAAGAAGGATTGCCCCCATAGTGGAATATTTAGTCTGATTTACATTAAAGCAATTTCAAGTCTTACTGACTCCACTCGCTGCTTCAAAAAATTATTCCACAGACTAATTGGGCTCAATATTTCCAGCAACCATTCATCCTGAAATTTCATTTACTTAATTTCATCTTATTATTTCTGTTAAACTTTCTCTCTGTCTCTGTCTCTCTATGAATCTTTCTCTCTATATTTTTGTTATCTCTGACTTCCTGCGTCTCTGTATATGTCTCTTGACTAGCCTTATTAAGTCATCTTTCCTCTCTGAAGTTAAAATATAAAAATGTTGAAATACTAAAAGGCACAGAATGTTTGGCCAAATTTCAGAATGAAATTTTAATAACAGCTCTCCTTTCTAAGATACTCTAAGTTGTCTAAAGTCTTTCCTTATAATCCTAAAAGGCAGGTAGTATACACATTATTTGCCCCATTTAGCTGAGGGGGAAATTGAGTCTCAAAGAGGTGGAGTGACTTGTTTAAAATCACACAGAACTTGAATACAAATCATTTGACTTAAAATCATTTGACTCCTTCCATTATACTAGTGTGTGTGTGTGTGTGTGTGTGTGTGTGTGTTGCATTTCACTATTACTATGTGTTTACACACACTCACATTAATCAATTCAACAAAATAAAGTCTTCGTGGTAGGGTGGCCCTATGGGAATCTCTGTTTATAATCCTTTATCCTGTAGTCAACCAAGATGAGAGCAAAACCTTTTTGCTGGGATCCCAGAGAACTGGGTTCTAGTGCTACATCTACCACTAACTTTCTGTTTGACCTTAAACAAGTCATGAAATTTCAGTGATTTCTATCATTTCAGGGATTTTCTATAAAGAGAAAGGGTTGGTTCAGATGATTCCTGAAGCCTCTTTCAGTTCTAGAATCTTCTAAGCCAAAAAGACTCCAATCTGCACTCAAATTCAGAGATAATCATTCCTGACAATAGAAATAAAATGAAATATTATTTGTAAAACACTTTGAAAGCCTTAGATGGTTATGTAAATGCTAGCTAGGTATTGCAGAAGAACAAAGGCATAGCTGAAAGAGCTTTGGAGCTGGAAACAGAAAACCTGCATTCAAATTCTGAATCTGTCACTTATTACATGCTTGACCTTAGGTAAAGCACAACCCATTTCACCATCATTTTCTTTATATATCAGATGAAAAAGTTAGACTAATGGTCTTTAACATCCCATACAGTTTTAAATTCTATGATTCCTTTCTATTCCTTTGTGGCATAGTGAAAAGAATACTGAGATTACTTACTATCTGTGTTACTGGTAACTCACATCTTATTTCTGAGGCCATTTCCTCATTTCCAAAACAAAGATCACAGCACCTATACTTCTTCCTTCCATAATGAATAGGGATCAATCATTCCATAATTAATAGTGATTAGACCTATGACTTAATTTGAGGAAGGAAGCCCCAGGAAGGATTTTCCTCTACCAGTGCACATTAGCACTTTCTACATAACTATTAGTCTTAAATAACTTGCTCAGGGTATCACAGACAATACATACATGCATGCATACACACATACATATATATACACATATATAAATGTGTGTTTTATTTATAGATAGACATAGAAGATACAGATATAGACATAGAGACATAGACATAGATATAGATGTAGATGTAGATGTATATATAGATATAGATTACATCAATATAGATAAAATCAGAGACACCCAGGGCTTCCTGGATTCCAGGTCAGCTCTCCATTGACTATCTGATGCTACCCCCTTTTTTTGCTTCTTTATGTGAAATGTACAGTTCTACTTTATATGAAATATGCAGTTTGATCAAATGAAGCAATGTTATACAAAGCACTTAGTAAAACCTAACTTGTGGCATAAATGTCAAATATTTTTATTATTACATTTGCTGTCTTAGTGTCCCTGGGGTTTAAATTCCCATGTAGAGACCATAACTGCTACCGTATTTTCCTGGGCACCTAATCTCAGAAATAACCCTATGACATGGGCCATTCTGTCCTGATCCAAAGAAACTGGAGACTCCTTTCAAGCCTGAATGAATTCATTAATGCTAACTCTGTCAATTGCCAGCCAAGAGTCACTTCCCCCATCCTTAGCCCAAAGCTTAGCATCCCAGGGTTTACTATGTGCCTGGCACATAGTAAGTATTTAATAAATGCTTGTTTATGATTAAGTAGATCCTATCCACTCCAATATGTCTGTCAGTGATCTAAGAATTTATAGGCCTAGACCCAAATCTGAGGTAACCAAAGAAGGGACCTGCCAGCACTCTTAAGGGAAAATGAACTCTGGAAGATGTCAGATCTCACTCAGCCAGTGACTGACTCATTCTGCCCTTGTTGGAATTGACAATTTGTTGCTCACCCTGGTCCTTTGTTGTGGTATTATAGAAAGAATACTGGACTTAGAATCAGGAGACCTGGGTTGGAGTCCTCATCTTTCAATAGCTGGATGACCCTCCTTTGTTAACCTGTTTCATCATCTATAAAATGGCAATAATAAATTTAAATCACCTCTGTCCCAGAGTTGTTATGGAGAAAGCACTTTATCAATCTTAAGGTGCTATGTGAATGGAAGTTGTTATTTTCTAGCTGTAATTATTATTTAAGGCCCTTCTTCACATGTGTCTACTTTCCAAAAGAAGCTCCCTTCCTTCCTGGTCCCATTCACTCCAGCCTCCAGTTATTAATCCAGAATATTTATTCCCTATGGAAATGTGAAGATACCAGAATATCTTCTTTAGAATAGCCTCTAAGCAAGGTGTGATAAACACACACACGCACACACACACACACACACACACACACACACACACACACACTCCTCAACAAACATCCCAGAACTTTGTAATTATGAAGGGCTAGCTAGCTACATGTAGACAGTCATTCAACAAGCATGCGTTAAATGCCTACTATGTGCCATGTACTGTACCATTATCTTATTTGAGCTTCATGACAGTCATGTGATCTAGACAGGACAGAATCTCAGATGAAGTGATTTCCCCAAGTTCATTTAGCTAATAACTCATAGAATATTACAGTAAGAAAGAATTGAGAGCCAGCTGGAGGAACCCCAGAACACCAGAAGCTGTGGTGACTCCAGAATTATCAACATAGACATGCCTAGGACAAAGTAAGAGGTTAGTGTCCTGTGGACTTTGGGACAGGTATTTAGGGAATGCGTCAGCTCCCTCCCCTGGGGGCTAGAAGCCACTGAGGAGACACACCAGTTTGTAGTTTTCAGAGGCAGCTCCAGCTACCGGCCTGCAAATCATAGGGAGATCCAGCAGACTACACCAGAGAGAGCAAAAGCCCCAGCCTGCAGACTTACCGAGGACGAAACACAGTCATCTCTCAGACGAGTAGGATCATTGGAGTCAGGTAGGAGAGCTGGGCCCTCAGTGGAAAGAGCAGCTTCTCTAGCTGTATTCGGCCCCCAGCCTGGAAGTTTAGAAACTGCCTGCCTGCCTGCCTGTATAATACAGGGGCTGGAATGGCAAAGTAAATTCTAGCTGCTCAGATCCTCCCATCCCTCCTTCATGAAGCAGAAAACCCAAAGATAAGTCTCCCACCCAGATTGAAATCCCAAGTTAATGGAAATAGCCCCAGGCTTCAGAGTCTCCAAGAAGGAGTGTAACTGAGACAGCCAGGAGTCTGAAGAGAAGAGAGGGTGGGGTCCCAACAAGCCCCACCTCTCCTCACCAACAAACACTATTCTCGCTGGTTCTGGTTCAAAGAGGGATCAACTTACTCAGTGAAGTTTAAGATTTTAATGTGAATAGACACATAAATTCATTAAATAGAGGAAAAGGAGGGAGGGAGAGGAGCAATGTTTGAAATTTATTCTCATTGGTTTGGAAACAAACGGGGAGTAGTTCACTCTGATAAGTATAAAAACTTATTTCGTCCTATAGAAAGCAGAAGGGTAAGGGGGGGGGTGAAAAAGAGGAGACTAAAGGGGGGGATTAGAAGGGACGGAAACAGTAATAAGGGGAGAGGGTAGGTTAAGAAGAGGGATCACTGGGTGGGAACACTGAGGGAGGGGTGGTCAAAAGGGAAAACTTCAAGGAGGGGAAGGGAGAAGGAAGAAACAAAAACATAAACAGGGGAGGGAATAGGGATGGAGGGGAAGAGACAGTCATTATTACTGTGAATGTGAATGGGATGAACTCTCCCATAAAACAGAGGCAGATAACAGAATGGATTAAAAACCATAATCCTACAATATGCTGTCTACAAGAAACACATTTGAAACAAAGGGATACCCACAGGGTAAGGGTAAAAGGTTGGAGTAAAATTTATTATGCCTCAGCTAAAATAAAAAAAGCAGGGATAGCAATACTTATCTCAGATAAAGCAAAAGCAAAAATAGATCTAATTAAAAGAGATAAGGAAGGAAATTATATCCTACTAAAAGGCACCATAGAGAATGAAGCAATATCACTACTTAATATATATGCACCAAGTGGTATAGCAACTAAATTCCTAGAGGAGAAGTTAAAGGAATTAGAGGAAGAAATAGATAGCAAAACTATACTAGTGAGGGACCTTAATCTTCCCCTCTCTGAACTCGATAAATCTAACCTCAAAATAAACAAGAAAGAAGTTAAGGAGGTGAATAGAATCTTAGAGAGACTAGATATGATGGATCTCTGGAAAAAACTGAATGGGGATAAAAAGGAATTTACTTTCTTCTCAGCAGTGCATGGTACATACACAAAAATAGACCATGTACTAGGGCATTAAAACCTCACAATCCAGTGCAGAAAGGCAGAAATATTAAGCGCATCATTCTCAGATCATGATGCAATAAAAATTATATGCAATAAAGGGCCATGGAAAGATAGACTAAAAACTAATTGGAAATTAAAAAATTTAATCCTAAAAATTGGTGGGTCAAACAAGA